>JBBCBC010000011.1:24301368-24410144 GCA_037126765.1 Stenogyne calaminthoides | reverse complement strand
CCCCCCCCCCAACGGTGGTAGTGGTGGCTTCTTTTTGTTGGCGTTGGTGGCGGATCTATTTTGGTGTTTGTTGGCTGTAGCAGGTAGTTGGAGGATCCGACGGTGGTGGTGGTGGTGGTGAGTGTGTCGGATCCACCTCATTTTACGGTAGTGGAGGCGGCGTCTCGACGAGTGTGGCTGCGAATTTGTGTAGATATGTAAAGATCCGCCGCTAGTTTCACAATGAGGGTGTGTGGAGCGACATCAAGTCGGCCTCGCCCGACGGGCAGATCTCAAGCGGCGGTGGCGGCCGCTTTGATGAGAGGAGTGGAGTAGACAACGAAGACAACACTAGTGGTCCAGCGCGTCTTGGTTGTTGGATCTGCCAGATCTTGGCGACGACGATGATGGTCGATTTGAAGATGGCAATTGATTGTTGTTTTGAAGATGTATCTAATTACTATAATTTAAGATTTTAATGGATCTGGTAAATGTGTATTTGGCTTTTTTTTTTTGAATTTTAATTTACTGGTTGTACTGTTACCTTTTCTTTTGAGGAATGTTGGTAGTTTGGTGTGCAGAATTTTTTACGACAGGTGCGCAGAATTTTTTTTACTGGTGTGCAGAATTTTGGATGTTCATAATTTTTTACTATTGTGCAAAAAAAAATTTAAGTGTGCAGAATTTTTTTTTACGGGTGTGCAAAATGGTTAACAATATATAATTTAAAATATATAAGAATGTGTAATATTTTTTAATGTGCAAAATTTTTTATGGGTGTGCAAAATTTCTTTACAAATGTGCAGGATTTTTTACAGGTGTGCAGAATTGTTTATTTTATGGGTGTGCAAAATGGACAAAAATATACAATTTAATATATATACGAATGTGTAATATTTTTTAGCTATTTTTTTATTATTTAAAAAAATTAATTAAATAAAAGACAGATGATTAAAAAAAATTGGGCTATTTTTTTATTACTAAAAAATGTTAATTAAATAAAAGGTATGATAAATAAAAAAAATTAGTAAAATTTAAAATCTGGAAATTAGCATCAATTTCAACACATTATTGACCAATTTAAAATTTAAAATTAATATGGGTAATTTGGACATTGTAATCTAATTGTCAAAAACTTGTATGCAATATTGCATACATGCCCATATCTTGATTATATAAAGTTAATTGAGTTTTTTTTTTTTGTCCGAAACGCTTTTTGGGTCCGGCAGACTTCTTCTTTCTTAGTCGCGTCAGCCTTGTGGCCAGATTTCTTCATTTGATTTTCACAACTTTTTTTCGGTTCTTCTTCCCTCTCTCTCTTCTCATGTTCTTTTTTTTTTTTTTTTCTCTTCCATATTCTTCTCAATTTCACAACTGTAAATTTAGACTGATGATTTTTTTTTCGCGTTTGTACTGGTTTTGTTCATTTAGTAACAATCTTTTGCTCATAGGGTAACACTCTTTTGTTCATGTAGTAACACATCAAGTTGTTATGTAAATCTATAATTTTGGACTGTGAATTTCTTTTCCGTTTGTTCTGGGTTTGTTTATACATTTGTACTGATTTTTGTTCATGTAGTACCACTCTTTTATTGATGATATTTTTCGCACTTGTACTGGTTTTTGTTCATGTAGTAACACTCTTTTTCTCATAGAGTAACACTCTTTTATTCATGTAGTAACACATCAAGTTGTTATGTAAATCTGTAATTTTGGACTGAGATTTTCTTTTCCGTTTGTTCTGGTTTTGTTTATGCGTTTGTACTGGTTTTTGTTCATGTAATAACAATCTTTTGCTCATAGGGTAACACTTTTTTTGTTCACGTAATGCACATCAAGTTGTTATGTAAACTTGAACCCACCGTTGTCCGCCTTTGCCCACCCTCGCCCGCCCACCAGGCCCATACCCTGACCCCCCCCGCCTTGACCCCCGAAATTTAGACAACTTTTGTCTTATTTATGTTGTATTGCACATAACACTAGTGTGCAATATTTCACACAAGACTTTCTCAATCTAATTTTAGCACCTTAAAGTATGAACTAAAAAGTAGTGAACCATAGAGTAAAAGTGTTTTATAAATGACACATTAGAGTGCCTCTTTCTGTATATCTTTTGGAGTTGGTCTTCTACTAACAAGTTTCATAGTATAAAATTTGATTATTTACCCAATTTTATCCATTGCAATACATTTTTATAACCTACTAAATTTAAATCATATCATACCTAAATAGGTTCATATGTCCATAAATTAAAAACCAATTTAATACCATGAAACTTGTTTACCCAGAGTTTGTCTTTTTTTTTTCTTTTTTTTTAATTTGTTCCTTTATAATATTCTTAAATCATCAATTTATGTGCAATTTCACCGTAAAAAAAAGAGAGAGAGAGAAAGCAACAAGCTATGGTTATTGCGGTTGCAGAGAGACAAGGGTGGCGCAAACACTCGAAATCATAATTATAAGGAAACAGAAGTTTTTGCCTATTAATCTGTATTTATTAATTTTTATCAACCACGAAATCCAGTTCAAGAATTCTGTCAATTCATTTTGTTAACGAATCTCCCCTTTCTGATCTAAAACGCATTAATCATCATTCAATTATTCACATACAGCCAAAATCATAATTCTAGTTTCCACCGCTTCAAGTTCTCTCACCGACTGAGATTACATGAATTTTTTATTCACCCACTTTCCTATTTTGCGCGGACGTTACAAGAATCTTAAGGCCGCCGTTCGATTTTGCGCAACATTGGGGTTTCATTGCGCTTTTTAAGGTAAGAAATTTGGGTTTCATTTAAATCTTGGTTTCAAACTTTTTTCCAGTTGTTGAAATGTGTTTACCGAATCTTGATATCATACTGTGTGTTTATTGATGCCAATTATCATCTGATGCATTTCGGTTATTCTGGATATATGCCTTGATTTCTGCATCTTAATGTATATATGCAATTTACACATCTGAGGTTGCACTTGTGAATTCTATCAGCTCCGGTTTATTGGAATTGAAACTGCATTCTGCATCCGTTGTTTGGGAAAAAGTTGTAAAAGAGAATTAATAAATAGGTTTTGAAGCCCACGTTCAATGCTTGATCTAGAGGGATTCTAATTTGAATAAGGAGAGCCATGAGTTCTGTTTCACTTAAAGAATGGCGTAAAAGTTCGTATCCCAAGACCCTTTTATCTATTATTGCTGTAATTGGTGGGCTTGCCATATTCTTACTGCTTGCTTCAACTCTGTTGGTGTCACAACCTATTGGTTCTACGGTTCGTGGGTACTTCTATGGCGTAAGCTCGAGAAAGGTTGATTCAGAGCCCAACCTCAAGCCTTTTCTAGACAGTGAGAAATTAAATTTTTCTATTTCTGTCGATCATGGAAATGAGGACACTTCTCAAAATGGTGGTACGAAAAATGCTGAATCTGGTGAAAGTGATGGCAAGGAACCTGTGAATGAAAAGGACCAGCTTCCCCGATCTCACGATAATAAGCCTGAAACAGCAAATTCAGGACAGGTAGAACCTGAGAATTTGAAGGATAAGCTTCCACGAACCGAGGTAGCACAGAAAGAGGATACCAACAACACATTATCTTTGCAAGATTCTGTAATTGAGGGAAACACACCAGTTTTAACCAGTAATATACCGATAGAATCAACAGAGAATGTGGAGTCTTCTGCTGATACCACAAACATGAGTCGAGCTAATGTTATAGATGCAGGTACTATGAAATGTTATAGAACTGCCATGTCTTCTGATGCTTCTCTCTTTTGGCCTGTCTACTTGTTACCTATGATCTGTTTTCTCTAGTCGAGATATCCTCAAATATCTGTGGTGATGAGTTCTTCTTGTGTTAGATTTAAATGTCATTTTCGGCATTCTAGATTTCATGTTAATATTCTTCTTTAGTATATACTAGGAGTAATATTTTCTTCAAATAAATTAAGTTACCTGCTATTGATTTGCTGCTGAAATGATGACGGATCACATGGTTGTAGATTTTTTTAATGCGTGTTAATTTGTGTTCTGTTATTAGTCTGCACATTGATTTTCTTGATTTAAGTTTTCTAGTCAGACATTGAATGTTGTGTTTATTCATCTCTTATGTTGTCTTAGAAAAAGTGAATTCATCTTTTCAGTCCAAATCTAGGAATTTGAATTACTCAAGATTCGTTCATACGTAGGTTGAACTGATACATGCAGTCATAATGTCGGTTAAACCTATAACTGTTACTTGGGTTTGGACATCTGTAATGCAATGTTGCATGGTTTATTAGAGGAGTTATACTGCCTAGATCTATATCCTCTGTGGAGATAAAATATAAAAATCTCTTTTCTTTTTTAGTAGATTGAACCACAATCTATGGTTCATATTGTTTAATGACAGTAGGTGTTGAACTATATTTCAGACTGTGATCTCTATAAAGGGAAATGGATTCATGACAAAAGTGGACCCCTGTACACAAATAACTCATGTCCCATCATCACTCAGATGCAGAACTGTCAAGGGAATGGAAGACCAGACCAAGATTACGAGAATTGGAGATGGAAACCATCCCAGTGTGACCTCCCTAGGCTCGACCCAAAGAAATTCTTGGAGCTAATGAGAGGAAAAACGTTAGCTTTCATCGGTGATTCAGTTGCAAGAAATCAGATGGAATCGATGCTGTGTATCCTGTGGCAGGTTAGAAGAAGGTCTTTCTGGTGTATAATTTGCTGACATATTCAACTAATTAACTACTTTATTTATTTATTTGCCTATTACTATGTGCTGCTTCACAGAAATCACCAATTTGGGATTCTTGTAGTGTTGTCTATAGCTTTTAGTGCTAGGAAACTATCACAGGGTATATGTCTGATGCATAATAGAAGAGTCTCGTCAATGTTATTAGATATTACTGCACTATCAAATTCCTCTGATTGCACAATCAAAATATGCATTCCCTTCTGAACTTTACCAACAAAAGAGTAGTATTAAATTCACATGATTTGGCACATGCGAATTTGAATAACGGAACTGTAATTATTGATTTCCCAAAAATACGAACAATTTAGATAAAAATAGAAACACAGAAACAATGGTACATTCTTAGGGTAGATATGTTCAGTTTTGACCACATGTCGTAAGGGCATTGAATGCCTGGCTATTGCAAAGTATGAAGGCTGCCTTTGGCTAAATGTTTTACTTTCCTTATTTTTTTCTGTTAATGCCAATTGATTTCACACTAATAACGCGGTCAATTTGAAAAAACAGTTTTCTATGATTTGATGGCTTCCCCTTTTAGCTTTTAGAAATTTTAGTTAACCCTCCATTCCATTTTTCTCACTCTTACAGGTTGAGGTCCCAAAAAACAGAGGTAATAAGAAAATGCAACGCTACTATTTCAGATCAACGTCTACTATGATTGTTCGAATATGGTCCTCGTGGCTCGTTCATCAAACAGCCGACCCATTTGATTTTGCTCCCGCTGGTGTGACAAAGCTCCACCTTGACTTACCCGATGAAGGCTTCATGGAACACATAACTAGTTTTGACGTAATTGTCCTCTCCTCAGGCCATTGGTTTGCCAAACAGTCGGTATACATATTGAACAACGAGATTGTGGGAGGACAATTGTGGTGGCCCGATAAATCAAAGAAACAGAAGATCAATAACATCGATGCTTTTGGAGTATCTGTTGAAACGATTCTTACTTCCTTGGGTACACATCCAAATTACACGGGCCTTACCATTGTTCGGAGCTTTTCACCCGATCATTACGAGGGTGGGGCGTGGAACACTGGAGGATCATGCACAGGCAAGGTAAAGCCCGCTATGGAAGGTGAATTGGTTGAAAACGGGTTTACTAATATAATGCACGAGAAACAAGTGGGCGGATTTGATCGGGCTTTGAAGAAGAAGACGAACAATTCGAAGTTGAAATTGATGGACATCACCGAAGTGTTCTCATATCGGCATGATGGGCATCCAGGCCCGTATAGGAGCCCGGATCCTAATAAGATAACTAAGAGAGGGCCCGATGGTAGGCCCCCGCCACAGGATTGCTTGCACTGGTGCATGCCAGGTCCAGTCGATACGTGGAATGAGCTCGTATTTGAGATCATACGACGGGAGCTTCACGAGACGCAGTAAATTTCTTGGTACTTTTATCTATTTTCTTACAAGTATTTATGCTCCTTTTCACACCATAGATTACTTTTGACTGCATTAGGAAAAATATGATGTAACTTAATGGGATTAAATGAGCTCTAGATAGTTTATTCTTCCACTATACTCTACTCTGTTATATAGGAAAGAACAGAACCTTCTTGTAATTTTAAGTTATTTTTTTGCTCAGACTTTTGCACTTGATTTGGATCTCATCATGTACATTACGGTTCTATAGCAATCATTTGATTTAATTTGAATTGATAATCAATGGATTTGACTTTCACAACCACTGGAATTGAATCAAATTCGATAGTTGTGAGAGTGCATGATAAAATTCAAATCAATATTATTAGACAAAAACTCGTATGAGACGGTCTCATACATGAGACGGGTACAAATTAGTACAAATTGACATCTACCCTTTCAGGTAGAGGCACACTTGCGTGAAATGGTCTCACAGTGAGACGGAGCATAATTTAAACAGTGACATTTTAACACTTTGGGACAGGCGGGCGTTGATTTGTGTTAGGTTATACTCCGTCTCATACATGAGACCATCTCATACGAATTTTTGTCTTAAAGTATTAAAGCGTCATGCACAAATTATGCTCTGTCGCACTGTGACATCGTCTCAAACCTCGTGCCCTTCATATTTTAGTGCAATCCCAAGAAAATTTAAAATAAAATAAACCGACGATATGAGTATCAGCCCTTTTGAAGCAGCTATGTAGCAGCTGTAATTGTGTTCATTTGCTTCTTTTAACTTTGGTGTAGTGTTTATATATTCAAATTATTTAATAATGTAAAATTTGTTATGCTCTCGAATATTTTGGCGGAAAACTTTTCACACAAATTGCATCACTTGTCAACTTTACATTTATTAATACTCCAAAGCAAAATGCTAGGGATTTAGAAATCACTATAATTTTTATCTACTTTTATATATACTTGCGGAACTTTGAATTAGATATGTATTTGAGGTAAAAATGTGTATGAGAGGATCTCATGGATGGAGTCTCATTATGTATATAATACTTGACTCATATGAAGGTCAAATGCCAAATTAAAGTTCAGTCTACACTTCTTTATACTTTGAGGATATTCTTTTTTTTTTTTTGGTGAAAAAAAGGAAAAACATTTTTTCAAACGATTTTTAGTATTAAAAAATGTAATGTATCAGAATGAAGATGTATTGACAAATTAATTAATTAACGTGGTTCTTGATGTTTTATTGTTCTGTAACAGAAGAATTAGGAAAAGAAAAGGACAAATATGACAAGGTCGTGACTAGTCTACCACTTTATAATAAATTTATTATTTTACTAACACAAACTCTCTAATAAAATTATTTCATAATACGAAACTTATATCATTACACTTATAAACTGATATCATTACTTTTATAAATTAATACTTATATTACTTGATGTTATGATCTCAATTTATAAGTGTAACGATATCAGTTGATAAATATAGTGATATTAATTTATAAGTGTAGTATATAAATTTCATACTATGAACAAGTTTCATCGAGGACCTACTTTTTTACTTATAATATCCGTTGATTATAAAAATAAGTAACACTCCTGATTTATACATAATTATTTTTTAAATAATAATAGTGCTTATTTATAATAGATATAATTCGTACATAATAGTAATATTAAAGAAATAGAGTTCATGGTCCACACAAATTTTTATCTAAATAACACCAAAATATTTTCGCAAACATTTCTCTTCTAAAATCATATTTTCAACTCATGCGCGAGAAAATTTTTAATTTTTTTTTTCGAAACAAAAGACAGTTACGTGCATAAGTTGCATCAGTCAAGAAGGTCATCCACAGATTCTTGAGGCTCGACCCAACTATGAGGGCTCTCAAAACGGCGAGCAGCCTTAGCAAAATAATGAGTCAAACTATTGGCATTACGACAAATCCACTTTAACACAGAAACCTGGAGTATCCCTCAACAATCTCTTCTCAGCTTTCACAAAATCTCCAAATACTGACTCATCCTCCCCTTCCAAGCAGTAGGCATTGTGAACCAGTTAGATTTTTAATTTTTTAGCGAGATTTTAGTTAGATTATTTCATTGACTTGAGCGTTAATGTTTCTATTTAGATTAAAAATATGAATGAAAGATAGACGTGGTCCCCCGTACGATGCATCAAACACAGTTAAAAAAAAAAAAGAGCAATCAAGCATTTAGAAGAACCCAAATATCCTTGACTTTCAATTAAAATACGTACCCACAAAACAATAAAAAATAAAATCAACTTCAAATTATAAGATCATGATCATCACGTTGAGTATATACATGGGTTGCATATATGTGAGATGGTGCATCGCACGTAAAAAGGGGCATCAATTAGTCAATACATTAAAAAAAGCACCAATGTTCCTCTATTTATATACAAGCAAGGACATAATTTTCCAACCACAACATTAATCTCCTAGCTCATCATGGCCACTCTCAATCCCTATGGAAAGCTAAACGAAGCCGAGCAAGAAAGACTCGTAGCACGAGCAAAAACGCGCAGACGAATCACCATCATCGCAATATCATCTGTTCTTCTCGTTGCTCTTGTGGTTGCCGTTTCTGTTTCCGTTTCTCAAGCCAAACACACCAACTCCAAAGCTGGAACCCAGCCAATGGCGGAGGTATGTTGTGGCTGGGACGAGCTGTAGCCCACCCAACTTTTATATATATAAACAAAAAGATAGTCTTTTTAACTTTTATTTTTTTACTGTATTTATTTTAGCCCGTCATACTTTTTGATCTGGCTTTGTCATTGAATGCAGATTTCCTCCTCCGTCAAAGTTGCATGTGGTGTCACGTTGTATCCAGATTCATGTTACAACAGCCTCGTTCCCCTCCTCAAATCCCCCAATTTCAATCCCTACCATCTCTTCAAACTATCCATGCAAGTAGCAATCGACGAACTCTCCAAGGCCTCTAATAATTTCATTGAAAACGGGGAGATCAAGAAACTCAATATAACGGACGAAAAGACGCTTTTAGCCATAGAGAGTTGCAATGAACTCCACTCTCTCGCTTTGGATCATCTCAACGCTTCCATGTCTGTAAACGACAAGGACTTGCTAGACGAAATTCATGACTTGATAACTTGGCTAAGCTCGACCAGGACTTACAACAAACATGCATTGATGAGCTGGAAATCACGTCCAACACGTTGACTAGTCTTGTGAATGAAAATCTCAAGAATTCAGGTAATAATTGCACTTTACCACCAGACCACATCCATTTTCATTTATTTATAGCTAAGTCTTGTATACATCCAGGTGCATCGTGCACTCATAGTGCATTTTAAAATCGTGCAAATTGTTATACTAAAAGATGCAACATGTGTATACTGAAACATGCAAATATTTTTCCATATTAATAGTTGCACAGTTCAGTGATAAACAAATTGTATCTTTCAGGTGTAAACAAATCGCATCTTTCAGTATAACAAGTTGCACGGTTCTAAAATGGTGCACGTGGATGCACATGAGACCCACTCTTTATTTATTTGTAAATCAGAAATATTAATTTGATTAAAATTTCCATTATTGTAATAACTTTACCTTTTACCAATAATTTTTTTGGCTTTTATTATTTTATATAGTATTTATTTAGCTCATCTATATTTTGATCCTGGCTCCGTCATTATTCAGGTGAGTGCACCAGCAACAACTTAGCCCTGATCAGCTCAATTGAGGAGTCTGTCGGTGCACTGGGTGCAATCAAACGACGTCGTTTGATGGGATTCAATGATGAGCTGCCGGAATGGGTGCCGAGGAGGCTGCTGCAGGCAAAGATAAAGGCGGACGCGGTGGTGGCGAAAGATGGAAGTGGCAAGTATAAGACGATCAAGGCGGGTTTCATCGAAGGGGTCTTAGGAGAAAAAGAAGAGATTTGTGATATATGTGAAGAAGGGGGTTTACTATGAGAATGTTAGAGTTGAGAAGAAAAATTGGAATGTGATGATGGTTGGTGATGGGAAGGATGCTACCATTGTTTCTGGAAGCCTCAATGTTGTTGATGGGACTCCCACATTTCAATCTGCCACTTTTGGTAACTCTCTCTTTTAATTTACCTCATTGTTATATGTGACATGTGTGTATAATTCATATATACGTGAATTATGATCATAAAAATAGTGATACTTCGTATGCACAACGATATTGTTTCAAGAAAAAAAGTTCACGTGACGGATTCATAAAAGATTTTTCCAAAAATGACTTGATGTAGATGGTCGTGTCACTTGAATTGAAAAAAAAAAGTGGTATTTGAGAAAAAAGAAATTGAGTCCTATATGACATACCCGGTGAAAAACCCATGAAATGCGGAATAATCATGAAATGCATATAAAAACAGGGGTGAAGGAATGGTGATTACAGGTTTTTTTATCATATCTGATCTCGATCACGTCTGATCTCGATCAGTCTCATCTGCTCATCTTCATATCTGATCTCGATCACGTCTGATCTTGATCAGTCTCATCTGTTCCTCTTCTGATTTGGTAACCTTCTTCTTGATTTTTTCGGTCGGTTTCTTTACGATCGGTGGCTTAGCTTTTCTTCTCTTCTGAGTTTGCTCAGCTCATCAGTTTAACTTGGAACTCATCTAACTCATCTGATAGCGATCAGTCTCATCCGCAGCCTCGTCTGATCTCGATCATCTTCTTCTGATTTTGTGAGTTCCCCCTCAACTTGTTCTTTCGTTCCCCCTCAACTTATTATCTGTAAATTAGCTTCCATAACACAAGTTGATAATGTTTTGACATAATTCATCAAAACTAAAATATCCCAACAATTTCCCCCTTTTTGATAATGACGCCAAAACATTAAAATATATTCATTTTTAAAGAAACGGGTTTTTCTTTTAAAAAGATCAGTTCAGGTGATCACATTAAAAGTGATCTTCTGAACTCCTGCTCTGATACCAATTGATAGGCCCGGTGAAAAACCCATGAAATGCGGAATAATCATGAAATGCATATAAAAATAGGGGTGAAGGAATGGTGATTACATATTTTTTTTTTTGCTAAACAACTTATCCTAACTTTTTAAGCTCATGTGTTGTGTTTTGCTTATAATCGAATGCATATGACAATATAAGAACGTAAAGCAATAAAGAACACAACAAAGTATAGTGGTTCGGAGACTCAAGCTCCTACATCCACTCTCCCTGTTCCTAGGGAAATTCCTTTCAACTGGACTTATCACCCTCTCGGGCTCGCCTCTAGATATTTAACGAGCTCTCACTCAAACTGGACTTATCACCCTCTCGGGTTCGCCTCGGGACTTATCACCCTCCACGGGATTGCCTACAGATGTTTACAGAGTTCACACTCCAACGGGACTTATCACCCTCTCGGGATTGCCTACCAACTACCTCACTTCACCACTAGTTTTCTCTTACGAGAATGAGGTTTGTGTTTGGTGTTGTCTCCAACTAGGTTGAGATTTTCCCTTACATTTAGTTTAGTCTCAATGCAAAGGTTGGGAAAGTCTCTCTAAGCTTAGGATACATCGTGGGTTGCTTAGATTGGGTTCTAGAACACTCTTTGAATATATTTGTATATCTACAGACTTGTGTTCTATGGTGGGAATGCTTGAGTATATGTCCTCTTAGCTCAGAAAGCATCGTTTGCTACATTCTCCACACTTTAATTTGATGGAAGATCTTGTATTTATAGTGTGGATTTGAATGTTACCGTTGGAAGAATCACATTCAAATCCATACTATTCTTGTATGTTCTCCAACAAAAGACTTCTTTCAGTTTGGTTGTCTTCCTCTCATTGGTCCACGTCAAAAACTTTTTAATTCTAATGGCTTATATTCCTCGATTTCTTCTCTTGAACATTCTATTTAGAGGATATCTTGAAAAACACGCATTCATTTTGATCTTCATCGAGTCTTCTTCAAATTAAAGAACATCTTGTGTCTTGATTCTCTCAATAGTCTCGGTGTCTTGAGAGACATATTGAGTCTCTTGCTCTTCATCATCTTCCGAGTCTCGAGTTTCTCTTCCGAGTCTCGTAGTTACTCAGGGTTCTTGATTCTTGATCGGAGACTTCTCTTGCAGACCTTATCCTTTCTTATCATTTTTAGTATTATCTTGACATCTGCCTTGAGGTGAAAATTCCTATCCGAGGTTAGCCGAGTCTCGATTGATTTGATTCTTCCGACTTCAGACATCCCCCTCGAAGTCACTTTTACTTCTTGACCTCGAGATCATTTTACTTCTCGAGCCCTCGAGATCACTTTTTACTTCTCGAATATCTCGGATCATCACTTTAATACTCGGGCTATCGATTTCTTCTTTGCTCGATCGATCGACATTCGACCGATCGGATCAACATCTTCGAATCAACATATCGAGGATAGCATCGGTCATCATATCGAGTTAGCATATCAGTTATCATATTTTTCCAATATTAATTCCATCTCAATCACGTCCCGATCTCGACTATATCTCATCTGCTTTGATATCTTCATATCGATCTCGATCACGTCCCGATCTTGATCGATCTCATCTCCTTCCTCTTCGATTTGCAACCTTCTCTTACGATTTTTACGATTCGGTTTCTTTACGTCACCGGCTTAGCTTTTCTCTTTTTGAGTTTGCTCATGATTTCATCGGTTTAACTTGGAACTCATCTAACTTTCGTCGATCGCGATCGGTCTCATTCAATCTAAACAATTATCTCCTAAATTCGATCTCGATCATCTTCTTAATTTGAGTCCTATTATAATACCCTCATTTATGGAAGCTAAAAATAAGTATGCAGCTGTAGTTCCCCCTCAACTTGTTCTTTCGTTCCCCCTCAACTTGTTATCTGTAAATTAGCTTCAATAACACAAGTTGATAATGTTTTTTGGCATAATTCATCAAAACTAAAATATCCCAACACTATACTATTGAACCACTGAGTGAAAGTATTTTATTCACTTTGGTTTAGAGGAGACGACAAAGATTGTATTAATATACACTCATACAAGAGAAAATGAAATTTCATAATCTAGAAAATAATCATATACAATTAACAGATATGCAATATCTTGCCATCAGAACCTCCAATTAATTTGTTTTTTAGTTGGAACCTAATTGAGAATTAATTAATCTAAAAAGTGAATGTTGCTCTAGATTTATTTACTAATCTAATACATCTAAATTGAAAACCAAAGTAATAATGCTATTTTTTTTTATTGCAGCTGTGTTCGGGCAAGGATTCATAGGCCGAGATATAGGATTCCGCAACACGGCCGGTCCAAGCAAGCACCAAGCCGTGGCCCTAATGTCGACCGCTGACCTCTCAGTCTTTTATCGATGCAAAATGGAGGCCTTCCAAGACACTCTCTACCTACACTCCAACAGTCAATTCTACCGTGAATGCGACATCTATGGCACAGTTGACTTTATTTTTGGAAACTCCGTCGTCGTCCTGCAAAACTGCAATATTCTGCCCCGGAAGCCAATGTCAGGGCAGCAGAACACCATCACGGCCCAAGGCAAGATCGACCCCAATCAAAACACCGGGATATCCATCCAAAATTGCGCCATTGCACCCGCGGCCAACCTTGCTATCGTCAGCACCTTTTTGGGCCGACCGTGGAAGAATTACTCCACCACGGTTTATATGAATAATAAGATGGGCGGTTTAATTGACCCGAATGGATGGTTACCTTGGGTTGGTACAACTGCCCCGAGCACCATTTTCTATGCCGAGTTTCAAAACTCCGGCCCGGGGGCTGTCACCAAGAACCGAGTTAAATGGAAGGGGTTAAGACTCGGGCTTAGTGCTTCACAAGCTAACAAGTTTACCGTTAAGTCGTTTATCAATGGTGACAAATGGATTCCAGCAACTGGCGTTAGTTATAAATCGGGTCTTTGATTCAACTGGTTTTGAACATTGTGTTTAATTATTTGATTGATGAACATGTTTTGTTTTTCCTCATTTAATTCATTATTTTTATTTCTATCAATTGATTGAAACCAAAATTCAAGTGAATGATATGTTCTCTTTTGGAATTGAAAATTTTGATTGATGATCCATATATGTGTAAAATTGAGAAAATCTAGTGTGAACCCGAGTTCACGGTGAATTTTATTTCTTCAAATATCATTGTTATATATTCACACTATTACTAAGTATTTTTTTTAACAGTGATAGTGCATAAACATAACAATAATCACTACAAAAAATGCGGAGATTAACGATGGAAATTTTGTGATTGCAAGGGTACCGTCGCTAATTGTGACGGTATCAGCCAAATGGTCAAAGTAAACAACTTTTTGCGATAGTAAACAAAAACGTTGCTAATTGTGGCGGATTTTACGGGGGTAAAGTAATGACGTCGTTCCAGGTTGGTTTGTGACAGATAAAACAGTCGCTAAATAAATGGGTCGTTTTGGGAAAATTATTTCCATCGCAAAATATATCATGAATTACAAAGCACTTCGTCTGTTGCGCCACCACCCATTTTGTGACGGTTTTAACAAATTTGGGTTTCGCGATGGTTTAGAAACCATCAACAATTTTGTTTGTATATATAGAGCAGAACGAAGAAAATCTGCATTTTTTCCCCCTCGTCGTCTACATTGTCCTCTCGCTGCTAAGTCGCCGAAAAATGAGCATTCCATGCACACCAACGAGTCCTTCCACGCTCTCCAATTTAACGATAGTTTTTCAAGTTTTACCCTAATTTTAGTTTTTCTTCATTTGTATATGTACGTATATGAGTTTTTCGCACTTTTGGTCCCACAGGACACACCCCCTCACGATTTTGGTCCCAAACCTTACACTTTTGGTCCCGTAGCCAAAAAAATTGACACTTTTGGTCCCGCGACTGAAATTTCCGTCAAATTTTCCGTCAAAATCACGGTTTCCAAACACGCGCCGATAGTCAAACTTTAAAAAAAAATTGTACAAATTAAATCAATTTTTCCTGAGAAAAAAACCCTGAGGAGAGCACTATGTGCGATTTCACACTTTAGTGTGTGATTTCGTCCAACTCACACACACCTCCGACTCAACCACACCGACAACCGAAGGGTTGCGGCTATGGCCCGCCTTTTTATCGCGTGTCGATACCCCCCCCTTGCTGCATGCACAGACACCCTAGTTTGTTGGGAGATGAATTTAATAAAAGATATATGATTTTGATTAAGATCCCAAAACCCCTGAGTATGACATGTTCAGAATGATCTTGATAGTTGAGTCGATTCAGGTTTTTTAGAGTATTCGGGATGTTATCTCGCAAAATGTATAGTCGTGATATAGATCGGGATAGGTTAAAAGTCTCTCAAGAAATCAAGATATGTTTAGAAGAAAATAAAAGTTTCAATATGAAACTAAAGTTTTTAAGACTCAAAGAGAAATCGAGAATCAAGACTCAAATCTGAAGAAATCGAGAATCAAGACTAAGTGTGAAATCGAGATATCAAGACTCAAGATGAAATCGAAATCAAGACTCAATATGAAGACTCAAGATATCGGTCAAGATATCAAGAAGACTCGAAGACGCAAGATCAAGATCGAGAACTCAAGATCAAGAATATCAAGGCACATGAATCTATCAAGACACCGACGGTGGACCGGGTCATTTGAAAAAGATGTAAGAAGTACAAAGTTCCAGATCGCAAAAAAGTGAAGACCGGCTACATGAAAGGCTATTGCCTAAAAACGTGTTAGGGAGTTTCAAACCCTAAATATAGCCGCTTCACACACCATAAGAGGAAACTAACGGGTTATCTCTCCAACGGATAGTTTTCAAGAGTGACCTTGGTGTATGCCTATAAATACTTGTGACCCTCTACATTGTAAGGTTACGTAAATTTATACGTTAAACAACTCAAGAGCTCAAACTTATTATCGCCAAAAAGTTAAAGCACTTTCGAAAAACTTAGAATTTCCCAAGTGCTTCTATATTGAAGAGAGCTCACTAAACTAAGCCTAGCTTGATAAGACATATCCGAAGCTTAGTCGAGATATCCTAACCCTTTGCATTGTACTTCATTGTAAAGGATATCTCATCCTAGTTGAAACCAACCGAGAAACCCCAAACCCTTGAGAAGGTAGTTGGAGTGTGTTTGTTGGTAAGAAGAGTTGTAAAGAGTTAGTAAACTACGAGTAGTCGAAAAACTCTAGAGGAGAAGTTAGTAAGCTCACAGGTAGTCCGAAAGCTTGTTTGTGTTTGAGTAAGTAAACTACGGAGGTAGTCGAAAGCTCAAGGTCGGGTTGAGTAAGTAAACTTCGTGAGTAGTCGTAAAGCTCGGGGCGAGTTGAGTAAGTAAACTTCACGGAGGTAGTCGAAAGCTCGAAGTGATTAGTGAATTTCTCGAGGATCGAGAGAGAGTGGACGTAGGAGCTTGAGTCTCTCGAACCACTATAATTCTTTGTGTTGTTTATTGCTTTCTTTATCCGTGCTTAATCTTCAATTGCATTGACTTGAATTTGAAAGCATACTTTTCAATCGATATTCGGTTGGAATCAATCCAATTTGGAAGTTGCATGTAATTGAATCACACCTAATCACTATTCCATTAAAGGAACGTTTTTAAGAAAGCTTAAAACGAGTATAAACTAAAGGGCCAACCATTCCGACATCCGAAAGTAGCTAGAACAGATAGTTACCAAACCGAACTTACTCTTACGAGGGTTCATGAAGTTAGTTATCTCGATCCAAGCAACTCAGTCTGGCTCGAGGACTCGGTTAGGATTATCCGAGGTATCTGAAAAGCATTTCGGGATCACTGCCTCAAGAGACTTTGACTCGTAGCGATCTGTGCTTCTCAGGACCTAATCTTCAGGATTATCGACCCAAGTGACCTCGCAGTAAAAAAAGTTTTAAAAACACTGAACACGTGTATTCCCCCCCCCATACACGTGTGAGACTCGTTTGCATCGGGACCAACAAGTGGTATCAGAGCAGTGGTTCAACTTGACCACCTGCTTTGTTGACCAAAGTTTTATTTGCTAAAAATACTTGTGGTTTATCCGAATCCCATCTTATTTGCTGAATTTTTTTTTTTTTTTAAAGCTCAGATAAAAATGTCTTCTAAAAAACTTCCCATGTTCTCAGTGGAGAACTATGATTTGTGGAGACTAAGAATGCAGGCTCACCTGTATTCCAAACATGAGCGTATGTGGAGAGTGGTCTCTCAAGGACCATTCCAATTTACTGTGGTGAATCCCAGAGGAACATAAGATGAGAGAATTGATCCTAGAGCGGAATTTCCTAAGTCTGATGACCATCTGACTCCTGAGGAGAGAAAGTTAGTCAATCTAGACTACATTGCAAAAGACACACTATATAGTACAATTGATGATGGTGTGATGGGAATGATCTCTCACTGTAATACTGCTAAAGAGATTTGGGATACACTAGCTGTAATGTGCCAAGGCACAGATCATATAAAAGAAAATAAACTTTCAGTGGCAATTGGAAAGTTTGATAGTTTTGAAATGGATGATGGTGAATCAATAGACAAATTGGAAGTCAGATTCACTAGCATCATGAATGATCTAAATGCACTTGGAAAGAAATATCCACAAAGAGAAGTTGCATTGAAAATTCTTAGAGGTCTTTCTAAGAAATGGGATATTCATGCAGTGGTGATTGAAAACACCAAGAACATTAATTCAATGCCATACCAACAAGTCTTCTCTGAGCTGAAGGCCTATGAATTTGTAATTGATAAGAAATCCAAAAAGGCTGACAGCAAAGATGATTCATCATCTAGTAAAAATGTGGCTTTAAAAGCCAAAGATAAAACCTCAGAAAACTAGAGAGTTCGAGAACCCCCATGCCAAAAAATCGGGATGAGCTTGAGGAAAAGCTAAGATCGATGGCAAGGAGGTTTGAAAGACTTAATAGTAGATTTGGAAAATACAAAAGTTATTACAGGAACCACAGGTACCAGAAGAAACCTGAGGATAGATCAACTGAGAAGAAGAAGGACCTGAAAGCTGAGGGATCTTCATCCAGAAAGAAGGACTCCAAGTCCAAAGAAGAAAGTGATCAGGATGATGATACCAACAGATGCTATAATTGCCAAAAGAAAGGTCACTTCGGTTATGATTGTCCGGTTTGAGTGCTAAGGAGAGAAGAGAAAGGCAAGCTAAAAGAGACAAGAAGTTCTCTAGCAAAAAAGGCCATGGTTGCGAGAAGAAGAACACTCGAGGAGGGATCTAGCTCTTCAGATGAGATATTCTCAGACAGTGAAAGTGATGACATTTGTCTGATAGCCATTGAGGAGGTAAACTCTTCTTTCTCTGTTGTTGCTCCTACACTAGCACAAGAGTTTTCAAGTTCCAATCGAAAAAAAATCATTTTGACCGATGGATTCTTTTGAGAATCGATGAAGGACTATCTTTGTTTTTACAAGAACTCGCTAAATAGAACTCAAGAGCGAATAAGGAACTGAAAGTGAAAAATCTAAAATGGAAAGACTCTAGCAATACCTGAAATCACTTCTCAATTAATGGGAGCTACCGATGAACTGGATGTTAAAGTACAACTCTCGAGAAAAAGAGAAGTTGATAATGACCCTAACGAAAAGCTAGAGAAATCCATTGAAGAGATTCAAATTAATCAGACTAAGTTCAATGACCTCTCTGAGAAGCATGAAACTCTCTGAATCGTGAGGATAGTGCACGTAAGAAGTTAACTCTATTGAATCGTGCATCTAAAGTAATAGATGAAATTTAGAGTTACCAGAGATCTCGCCACTATAAAATGCGGATTGGGATACATTCCGGGGGAACCTCACAAGGTCATCTCAATCTTTGCATCAAGTAGCAAGAAGACAATCTTTGTTAAATCGATGCACCTACACTTCAAATCAAAGAAATGCCCAAGGTGCTTGGAAAGGAAAAGGACCTTTGGTACCCGGTAAAACCTAATGATCGGGTTGGAAAGCCCAAACCTCGGTGAAGGCTAAAAAAACGAGCACTCGATTGGAAAGTTTCAGCAAGTACTTCAAAGCCTCGGGCTAAGAATGCAAACCCGAAAGGCTCCACATTGAACCATCGAGGAAATCCTCGGATGAGAAACACTTTCAAATAGAGACATTCTCAATCAAGAGACCAAGTCCTCGATTATCTTGAAAAGACCAGATTTCAAAGACAGCAACCCGAACCCCACTTGCCTAAGGGTAAAGGTTACCTAAACCCAAGTCATCAAAGATTTAGACCGGTCACAAAAAGCCTAAGCATCCGAACAAAAGGCCCGAACCAAAGAAGAATTCAAAAGCCCATGTTCATGCTAAAAGCACACACATACATAAGATCGCTAAGGCACCCAGAGTAGTGAATGTGTATGTTGATGTTTATGGAAGAAAAATTAGCCACTCTAAAGTGATTAGAGTTGTCGGTGATTTGGATTCGAAAGGTACATCTAACCTTGTAGGATCCTACGCAAATTGGGTACCTAAAAAATTGATCTATTTTTTCGGAGGGAAACAAGGGCACTCGAAATAAAAAGATCACATAAAGACCGATGAGCAGAGATGAAAAGGCCCCGATGTATGGTATCTTGACGGTGGATGTTCAAGACATATGACAGATATCTGAAGATACTCAAAGACTATGTTGAACAAAGAGGTCCACAGATCACTTTTGGAGATAACTCCAGGATGACGGTCGAGGATATGGAACTTTGGAAATCGACTCGATTCATATCCATGGTGTTTCATATGTATCTCGATTGAAGCATAATTTGCTTTCAATTAGCTAATTACGTGATAAAGGTTTTAATGTTGAGTTCTCTAAGAACTTATGTTTTGTGAAAGATGATACAACACAGAAAGTTTTACTGAATGGTACAAGAAAAGGAAATGTGTATCTTGGTCATTGGAGTTCAACTCCTAAAGATACATGTTTGGTTGCTAAAAGTTCCACAGATACCCGATTGGTTATGGCATAAAAGAATGAATCACCTAAATTTCAAAACCCCGAACAAGCTTGCAAGATTAGCTCTTGTGAGAGGGTTGCCTAATGAAGTGTTCAAGAAGGAACATATTTGTGATGCGTGCGAAAAGGAAAACAAATAAGAGCATCATTTAAAAAGCAAAGTAGATGTTTCTCTTGATGAGAATACTTCGATTCTTGCATAGGGATCTTTTTGTCCTATAACACCAAAGGAGCACTAATGGCGTGAAATACACATTGGTAGTAGTTGATGACTACTCAAGATATACTTAGGGTCATATTCTTACTCAAGAAGAAAGAGACTTCGAATAAAAAGCCAGATCGAAAATGCTCAAGATTGAGAAAAAATTTTGAGTGTGGTCAAAATCGGATCTGTCAAAAGGAACTGAATTTAGAAATCATATCATATCTGATTATTGTGCGAAATGGAATTTCACATGAAACATCAGCTACAAGGACCCCTCAACAAAATGGTGTTGCTGAAAGAAGGAACAGGACTCTGAAAGAAGCTACAAGGACAATGATAGCTGAAGCTGATATTCCTAAAAGGTTTTGGGCTGAAGTTGTCAACACTGCATGCTACTCTCAGAACAGATCCATGCTGACCAAGAGTCAAGGCAAAACACCTTATGAGCTTTGGAATGAAAGGAAGCCTCTTGTTTCTTTCTTTCGTGTGTTTGGTTGCAAGTGTTTCATACACAATAATGGTAAAGATCGATTGAAAACATTTGATAGTAAAGGCGATGAAGGAATATTCTTAGTATATTACAAGTCGAGAAAAACTTCGAGAGTTTACAAATCAGAGGACTCTTCTTGTGGAGGAAACACCTCATGTTGTTTTTTTGATGAATCTACTTGTGTTCGGAAGAAACAGAACATGATGCAGATGAACCCGACCAAGAGGATCACCAGATTAAGCCCGAAAAGAATGACAAATCATCCAATTTAACTCGAAAAGAAGAAGTCGGTCACTATCTATGATTGGAGTGACTCGAGACTCGATAAAAAAAGTTCGGGATGGAACTCGGGATGGTGAGACTCAGAAAACCAACACTCAAAAGGTGACCAATCTGAATGCACACCGATTCGGACTCGGTATCTTGATGCCAATGAAGATGTGGTCACAAAATGAGGTAAATTCTCAATCTATCAACCAAAGGGGAACAAATGTCTCGACAATGTTCGAATGGAATGTCCCGAGGAAGATGATTCCCTTTCTCCTTTTATGTTGTTCCTCGAAGTTTCTTGAATTAATCGAACCTAACATTTCAAATGTTGAGGATACTACGAAAGGGAACATCAAGAAGAAAATGGTTAGATAGTCATCCTACAAGTCAAATTGTGGGTGATCTAACCGAAGGTGTTAAAACAAGAAGGTTCCATGGTGAGAGTACACTATTCTCAATTCCTATCGAGAAAAGAACTCAACAAGATTGGTGAAGCTCTACAAGATTCTCATTAGATTCTTTGCTTTATGCAAGATGAAAATTTGAATCAATTCTCAAGGAATGAAGTATGGGAGCTAGTAGATAGACCTGAAAGGCACAATGTCATTGGAACCAAGTGGGTTTTTAAGAATAAAAGAGATGAAAACAACAACATTGTAAGAAACAAGGCAAGGCTAGTTGCACAAGGTTATTCCCAAGAAGAAGGCTTGGATTATGATGAAACCTTTGCACCTGTTGCAAGACTAGAAGCCATCAGATTGTTTCTTGCATATGCTGCCCACATGAAGTTCACAGTCTATCAAATGGATGTGAAAAGTGCATTTCTGAACGGTGTGCTTAAAGAAGAGGCTTATGTGGAACAACCTCCTGGTTTCAAACAGAATGACCAAGTTTACAGGCTCAGAAAAGCTTTGTATGGTCTCAAGCAAGCACCCAGAGCATGGTATGATACTCTTTCTCAGTTTCTTACTGACCATAGTTTTGTCAAAGGAACTGTTGATAGAACTCTGTTCAGGATAGAAGATGGGGAAGATATCTTACTGGTTCAGATATATGTTGATGACATCATTTTGGATCTCCAAACCATCAGTTGTGTGAAAAGTTTCAACACTGATGAAAGGCAAGTTTGAGATGTCAATGATGGGAGAGATGAATTTCTTTCTATGTCTTCAAGTGAAACAATCAAAGGATGGAATATTCATCAACCAGGCAAAGTACACCAGAGATCTGATTGCCAAATATGGTGTACAGACTGCAATGCGGTTAGATTCCTATGAATACTAACTATAAGATGGATCCTCGATTACGAGAAGGCAAATCAAATGAGAGTCATACCGATTATAGAGGAATCATTGGATCATTGCTCTATCTCACGTAAGTAGGCGGATATAACATTTCTTTGTTGGGATATGTGCAAGATACCAAAAAATAATCCTAAGGCTAGTCACATGGAGGTCGCCAAGAAGATAGATTGAAGTATCTTAAAGGCACGATGAATAGAGGATTATGGTATCCAAATGATGATAACCTTGAATTAACTTGGTTACTCGGATCTCGATTATGGAGGTTGCAGATTTGACGGAAGTCCACTACAGAACTTGTCAATTTCTAGGAAATAAGTGATATCTTGGTTTTCAAGAAATGCACCTCAATAGAACCAAGATTACTAAAAATTTGAATACATGGTCAGGAAGAAGTTGTTGTGCTTTCGATTCTTTGGCTCGCATACAACAACTAAGGGATTATAAAGTTGTAGCCAATGAAGTACCAATATTTTGTGACAATAATAGTGCCATTGCTATTTCACAAAATCCGTTATTGCACACCGATGCAACCATGTGGATATCGACATCACTTCATCGAGATCATGTCGATAAAAAGGACATAAGGATGGAGAAAATTCATCTCGATAAGCGATAGAGGTGATATCTTGACTAAACCTTTGGGTCAATCAAGATTTCGTGAACTTTCAAATTGAATTAGGGATGTTAGATCGGTGTATAGAGTAAAATCAAAAATTGAAGGTTTTCGGATGCATGAAGTTTTTCTCGAAATTCTCTTGAGAAGCTCGGATAAAATGGAAATCTTCGAGTCTCGAAACTCGATTCTTGAAGGTCAAGATTTTTCGATTATACTGAACCCATTTAGTACTCAGTATTATACTGACATTTTATCAAGGTCAGTAATCAGTAAGACTGATAGAGATAAATTAGTCAGAAGAAGTAATGACTCATGCGACTCATTTATTGCTTAAGTAAAGCTCAGTAATCATTTGCAATAAATACAAAACACCTAAGGAATGTTTTGGGCGGGATCGTTTGAAATTCCAAAGAAGGTCAACAGTCATTTAATGCTCTGTTACATTAATGACCATTGAGGATATTTTGGCGGCTTACTTTTCGGAGATCGTCTGTTCGTATACCCGATTAATCGGAGATTAATCTCAACCGTTGCTTTTCACCTAACCAACGCGATTCCCCATGATCTCGAAACTATTTATACCCCAATAAGCCATTCAAGCCAAATTTTTATCAAACCCTTCGTTCCCAAATCCTCTGCAATTAAAAATTCCCTTTACCCAGAAATCTCCAAACCCTAAAGCTTCAATTCTTCATATCCAAAATGGCCCCAACCCTGTTCGAGAGATTAGCCGAAACCAACAAACCCTGGTACGAGTTCGTTGTCTCGCTCGATAGCACAACCAATTCCAAACCAGAAGAGGAGGCTCTCCATATGATTCGATTGGCCAAACTCACTCATCTCGTCGCAAGCCGACCGGATCAAGAGTATGCAAAAGAGGTAATCGAATTCATCTATAATTTGAGGATAGATGAAGAGGATGGTATGCATTCTAAGATTACTGTATCACATTTAGAGCAGTCGTCCAAATACATCGATTTTGAGAGGGAATTGTATATTATTCCAAAGAATTTAAATGATGTTTATGAGCTCTGTGATAAAGGAGAGGACCCTGCTATGTATATGTTGGGTAGAGAGCAGGAGTATTTAGATAGGATTGCTGAGAATCCTGTGAAATTTGAGGCTACACTGCACAAGAGGCATTTGAAGCCACAATATCGAGTTTTGATGGATATTATGAGCAAAAGCATCATGAGCCTTGCGGGGAGTTTTGAGCAGATCAGTACTCCGATGGCGGCGATTGAGGCCTCACCCACCACTGACTTCAACTGGCTGAAATTTCTGATTCAGATGGTGAGTGAGCAAGCCAAAGTCTTCAAGAAGGTTGACGGGGCGATCTCGATTAAAGGCAAGATCCACCATGCAACCAAACTAGCATTTATTTTGGAGATGTGCAGAGAGGAGGAGGACATCTTCGCCAATTCGACTCCATTCCCCAAGTCCAAGGTGCTCTTCAAGCCCATTGCTATGAAGAAGCAGGCCATCAGGGGGAAGAAGGAAAAGAAAGCAGAATCACCGGTTGCGGCTGCTGAAAAAGAGACCCAACAAGCCAGGGGGAAGGCTTTGTTGGAGACAAAGAAGGAGGAGGGTGAGAAGTTGAAGATGCACAAAACCCTCGCTCCCAAGAGCAGAAGATTGGTGGTTCTCACCTATGAAGATGGCAGTGATTCTGAAGAGATTCAATCTGAGAGCCAAACCGCTCAGAATTCGCCATTGCATGTTTTGGCTCAGGTTATCTCTAAGGCACAAGAACAGATTGAGGAGCAGGTCTTCTCTGAGATGCTTGTGACTTCGCTCAGTTCAGACAAAATTTCTCAGGAAATTTTTAAAGGAACTCAGGCCTCAGAGATTCCTACCAAAGATGTGTCGGCTCAGACAACAGAAGAGCCAACTCAGAGTCAATCTGAGGAAGTGTCAGCTCAGGCCCCAGAACCCACTCAGATGCAAACTGAGGACCTGACTGCACAACATTCAGATGCTGCTGAGACTCAGGAGCAGCTTATTCTTGATGAGCTCCTGAGTGATCTACTTCTTGATCCCTCAGCTGATGCTTCAACTGAACCAGAAAGCCCGAGATGGAAGAAGGGCGAAGCTGAAGAAGGCGAGTGGAGGAGCAAGGGGGAACGGTTCATTCTTGACCGATACCCTGAGCTCAGCTCATACCCTGATCTGCAAGATGTCTTCTTCAGATTAAGGTCGACTGTGTTCATCCTCAATCAGACTCTTCCGGAGATGCTTGATATTGCTGCATTCAGAGGGGAAGACTGGTGGAATGAGGAGACAGCCTTCCTGACTGACTTCTCAGGGTTCAGGAGGACAAAGCTCAGGATGAAAAACTCCGATTTTGATGAGCTGGTTCAGAGGAAGATAGCTGAGAGGAGAGCTACTGAAGTTGGTGCCCCTAGCAGCAGAGACAAATTTCAAGACGGGGACCAACAGGGAGATGCTGAGGATCAGTCTCAGATGGAGAAGGAAACTTCTCGTGCTGATCAACCTGAAATCGGTCAACCTCGGTGATCGGTTAGACTCTTGGTACCTTTTGGCACTATTAACAATTATGCCAAAGTTAATGAAAGTTCTATCTTTAATTTCAATTGTCGATGAATGTGATCGAGGCTCGATTGGAGACTGAGAGTCGGGATGAAGTCAAGCTCAGATGATCAACAAGACAGAGGTGCGAAGGTTCTCGAGATTGACCTCACTCCCTTGATGGAAAAGCTTGAGAAGGTTGAGCCAATGATGAACAAGATTGCTCAGATGGAAGAAACATTGGCCAGCCAAGCTCAGAAGATGGAGAACCTTAGTCACTCTTCAGAACTGGTGCTCATCCAAAACACTCTGGCCTCACAGATGACCTCCATGGAAGACAAGTTGAATGAAAAGTTTAGGGAGTCAAGGCCGAAATGAAATATTGGAATCAAACAAAAAGCACCAGAGAATATCGTGCATTTCTAGAGGTGAAATTGGCAGAGAGGAATGAGGTGCCGATCAAATCATACAAAGAGGAAATGAGCTCAATGCTCATGACCAAGATGACAGAGATGTTTAAAGAAGCTCTCTCGCCGGTTGCCCATTTATCTCCAAGAATTTTTTTTGGCTAAGAACCATCTCAGGAGGCTGAAAGACGAACAAGATCAGATAGCAGGAGAGGTGCATTGTGTGAGCAAAGAGCAATATCACATGGACACATCACTCTCCAGACTTCTTCCAAATTACGGTGCCAAGAAGGGGGAAAAGGAAGGTGAAGACCTCAGGAAATTATTGGCACGTACTTTGAAGAAAAAGGCGCAGAAAGATGCTGAAATGTATAACCTATCCAAAGCCTTGAATGAAGTCGGTTACCGACAAACCAAGTTCGCTCAGTGGAGAAGTTTATCTACACTCGAAGTTTTTAGGAAACCATGCTTGATGTTGCAAGAGAGAAACCGAAAAGCGAACTAAGGTTGAACAAGCCAGCCGCTTCAATTGCCTATGAAGAGGAAAGCCTTGGGCATTGTTCAACCCGAGAGCAAGCGTCATGGCGCTTCTAAGCCAATCCAGAGAAAGCTGATTCTGGATGATGAACGAACTGAAGAATCTGAGTCTCAACCTCAGAAGAAGAAAGTCTTCAATACGAGGAATGCTCAAGACACCTGTAGAACAAAGAAGAAAGCCGCCTTCAGTCTCAGGCGTTCCTGTGATCAGGAAAAAGACTGAAGAAGAGCTGAAGCGAAGGAGTGGATTCAAAAAGTTTGCGAGCAAAAGGAGAGAGACATCAAAAGCACTGAAGTGGCCACACGTTGATAAATGGATGCCTATCAAACTCAACGATATGTGGGAAGAGGTCAAGAGAACCTTCTGGTTCTATTATGATGTGCTCAGGGAGTGGAGAGGGGAAAGCTCATATCAGAATGAAGCGTTCATTGAATATCTCCTAACCTTCTATCCAAAATATCTCCAAAGTTGGATGAACTTAGCTGATGAAGGAAAGGTACAGATAGTTGCCCCTGGTCCATATTCATACCCCCCTCCAAGACTTGGTAATGGCTTGGTGAATGAGAAGGCCATTACTCAAGAAATTGCTCAGTATGCTGGTCAGTTGGGTTTGACAGGAAACAATCCGGATATTATTAAGTAAAGAAATGAACTGAAGAAGAGGTTTTTCGGAATGTTCAACCTGGAGGTGCCCGCTGATGAAGTTGAAGAAGAAGCAAACTGAAGAGCAGAAGACTGAAGAGCCAAATCTAAAGACTGAAGACTCAGAAGATTCTGTAATCTTTAAATTTTTGTCTTTTTGATTTTGTTGATAAGACTCATTGTAATCTGTAATGGTATACCAATCATCAATGAAAACTTATCATTTATGCTCAAAAAGATAATATCTCATAATCTTATTTACATGTCTTTTATATTTGATATGCTGAATGAATGTCTCTGAATTAATTGTTTAAGTATTTGGTGATGAACTATTTAAGAAGATTCATTACTGAAGAAATTGTTAATTGTTGGGAGACTCTCTGAAATTGTTTGGAGATTCTCTGTTTCAGGAAATTATTGGGAGACATAATCAATCTTGTAATAGAATAAACTGAAACCTGAGTATAGGTTATATGTTTGTAACAAGATAGGTTTTGGCATCATCAAAAAAAAAAAAATTGTTGGGAGATGAATTTAATAAAAGATATATGATTTTGATTAAGATCCTAAAACCCCGAGTATGACATGTTCGAATGATCTTGATAGTTGAGTCGATTCATTTTAGAGTATTCGATGTTATCCGCAAAATGTATAGTCAAACAGATATAAATCGGATAGGTTCAAGTCTATGAAGAACTCAAGATAAAACTCAAGAAATCTGAAGTTTCAATATGAAACCGGTTTCTAAAGACTCAGTGAGAAACTGAGAATCTGAAGACTCAATGAGAAATCGAGAATCAAGATCGTGGAAATCGAGATATCAAGACTCAAGATGAAATCGAAACCGAAGACTCGAAATGAAGACTCAAATGATATCGATCAAGATATCGTCAAGACTCGTAATACTCAAGACTCAAGACTCGAAGACGCCAAGACTCTAAAGACGCAAGACCGAAAATCGAGAATCAAGATCAAGAATATCGAAGGCACGATAATTATCAAGACTTCGAACGCATCTTGAATGCTCGAAGATAAACCTGAATGTTCCGAGGCATTGAAAATATCTATTTGAAGGATGCAATACTGAGAAGATCGCGATTCCTTAGAAAATAGATATTGCCCAAGACATTCCCATGCAGACAAAAGGAACTAAGACAAAGTGTTGTTAAGGTTATATCAACTCAGAGTTTGTAACCAAAAGAGCCGTTGAAGGTGTCTACCTTTAACCGAGACAAAAAGTCAAAAAGAGGAAGATAACATCGTACCATATTGACACCGACAAAGGACAAAGTGTTTGAAAAAAGATGTCAGAAGTACAAAGTTCCAGACTGCAAAAAGTGAAGACCGGCTACATGAAAGGCTATTGCCTAAAATGTGTTAGGGAGTTTCAAACCCTAAATATAGCCGTTCCTCACACACCATAAGAGGAAACTCACGAAGCTATCTCTCCAACGGATAGTTTTCAAGAGTGACCTTGGTGTATGCCTATAAATACTGGTGACCCTCTACATTGTAAGGTTACGGAAATTTATACGCAACTCAAGAGCTCAAACTTATTATCGCAAAAGTTAAAGCACTCGAAAAACTTAGAATTTCCCAAGTGCTTCTATATTGAAGAGAGCTCACTAAACTAAGCCTAGCTTGATAAGACATATCCGAAGCTTAGTCGAGATATCCTAACCCTTTGCATTGTACTTCATTGTAAAGGATATCTCATCCTAGTTGGAAACCAACCGAGAAACCCCAAACCCTTGAGAAGGTAGTTGGAGTGTGTTTGTTTGTAAGAAGAGTTGTAAAGAGTTAGTAAACTATGCGGAGTAGTCAGAAAACTCTAGAGGAGAAGTTAGTAAGCTACAGAGGTAGTCTGAAAGCTTGTTTGTGTTTGAGTAAGTAAACTACGGAGGTAGTCAGAAAGCTCAAGGTTGGGTTGAGTAAGTAAACTACGTGGAGTAGTCAGAAAGCTCAGGGCTGCGTTGAGTAAGTAAACTACGCGAGGTAGTCAGAAAGCTCAGAAGTGATTAGTGAATTTCTCTGAGGATCAGAGAGAGTAGACGTATGAGCTTGAGTCTCTGAACCACTATAATTGTTGTGTTGTTTATTGATTTCTTTATCTGTGCTTAACTGTTGCATTGACTTGAATTTGAAAGCATATTTTTCACTGATATTCAGTTGGAATCAATCCACTGGAAGTTGCATGTTATTGAATCACAGCCTAATCACTATTCCATTAAAGGAAGGTCAGCAAAGCTTAAAACGAGTATAAACTAAAGGGCCAACCATTCCGCACATCTGAGTAGCTAGAACAGATAGTTACCAAACTGAACTTACTCTTCTGAGTGTTCAGTAAGTTAGTTATCTGATCCAAGCAACTCAGGATCTCTGAAACTCAGGCTCAGTTGGGATTATCTGAGGTATCTGAAAGTTACTTCGGGATCACTGTCTCGATGAACTTTGACTCGAGGCGATCCGTGCTTCTCGGGACCTAATCTTGAGATTATCGACCCAAGCCGACCTCGATGAAAAAAGTTTTAAAAACACTTAACACGTGTGTTCCCCCCATACACGTGTAAGACTCGTTTGCACCTGGACCAACATAGTCTTATCGAAATTATTTGAGAAACTCTCGAATCCTGTAATTCTCACGAGTTCAATGACGTTTTATTTGTGGCCATCTACTTCCGACCTGAGCACACCTCCGTTGGACTCGCCTGAGGTCTCGACTGTCTAGGCGACATCAATTCACCCCAACCCCCAACCCGGAGATGCCGACCCTTCATTCTTTGCCGATTCACGATTTTTTGATTTAGCGCCGAGGGCTTGCCCTAGTGCGTCGCTGAGCGAGTTTCCAGCGTTACAGGAGGCATATCCCGCTGCTGGTGTGTCTACCCAGCGATTGATTGCAGGTAATCCCTCTAGGTCGAAATAACTTTGGAATTCTGTTTCTAGTTTCGCGATGCGCAAATGGCCGGGCTTCTGGTGGTTTCGCGATCCGATCTGGGGCAATTTCTCTGTTTAATTTCTCTGGTGGTTTCGTGTTGTTGAATTTCTCTATTTTTGTTTCTTTTGCTTGATCCTAATTGTTTTGAGGAGTGATGGTGCAATTTTTTTTTGTTTTACTGTATCAGTTGAGTGAAATTGTTGTTTCATATGCATCAAATATCGTAGAGGATACTGCTGAACGGCAGGCCATAGTGATGGGAGGATTCCCTTCTTCAAATGAAGATGACACATAGCTCCAAGTGTGGCTGCTTCTGTTGGGGAATAAGTTGCACAGATCTATTCGGGGTGAATATTTAAATACAAATTTAATTCTTATAATTATTACTAGCATGAATTAATCCTATATTAATTCAAATAATAATCCAACAACATATCATGCATATAATAATTCACGTAAAACCTACGCATGCGGAATTCTACGAGTTTACGTGAACGTACCTCTTGGGATGGCAACAGTGTGGCTGATTAGACTAACCAAAAGAACTTCCCAAGTATTCCCTTAGTCCTTGTTCGACTATCCGGTGGAAGGACACTTGTGAACAATTAACAAAAGGAAAATAAATTATGTTGCACCACCTTTGTGGATTTACTAATTTTTCTAGCACATCGAATTGTACTTGGGAATGAAAGAATCATCCCTTATTTATAGAGCACAAGGTGGTCGAATTTTTTGTGATAAAACAATGTGGAAAAATCTTTTCTTGATCTCCAAGAAATCTTGAATATATCTCTTATATTCTTTTTCCCATAATTATAATATTCCACAAAAATCCCACCTTATCAACATTATGAAATTTTCGAAATATAGGGTACCAAGAATCCAAGATTTGAATCTTCTTGAATTTATGAGATATTCTTGTATTTCAAGAAATACATATCTTCCATAATATCTTTTCAAGAAAATCAAGAAAATCTTTCTTGACCACTATATTTCAAATTTTTCGAAAAATCTCTTATGAATAACCAAGTGGGAGATTTCTTGAATTTAATGAGATAATCTTGTATTCCAAGAATACATATCTTCATTCCATAACAAAATTCAAAGAAAATCTTTCTCCCACCTTATCCACAATTTTCGAAAATTACTTGGAAAAATAAGCAACAATATTTATTTTATTTTAATCACCTTTTTCAGTTATTGGACTATATGTTGGGCTACTTAGGGGGCCTTTAGGAGAATTAAGATTGGACCTTCTAATGGACTTTGAATATCTAATATTGAGCCACAATATTATTCAAGCCCATAAATATTAATTAATCCCACTACATAATTAATATTGCACTATCCATCTTAACCCATATTACAGTCAATATGGCTCCCGGTTATTATTTCCCGTGTTTAAGATTATCTAGCCCATTAATTAATTCAAGCCACTGAAATAGCGTTCCATTAATTAATATCTTTTGTCCTTGGTCAAGGAACGGTTCAACATTATTATCCATACCGGAAACTAATTCCACTTGCAAGATTTGGTATGATAAAGCTTATGAACCTCCCAAGGGGGCAAATCAAACAAGCGTACTTGCACACGATTCTTCGTATTAAATCTTAACAATCACATGTGACTAATAATATTGCCCAAGATAAAAAGTATTGAATCTCGTTGATTCTCTACCCATGATAAGTCAAAGCAATAGTTAACAATCCCGCGTGATCCTATTTAAGGAACGAAGATTAAGAAATAACGAACCACTGAGGTCTAATTCTTCCTTGTTCAGTTCTGAAGAATTTATCCTCCTGTAGGTCCTATTCAGTGCATCAGTCATGCACTAGTGTAATCTCTTGGTCAAGACAAGCCAATCTGAGTCTTGCACTTCAACCTTTTACGATGGGTTGTTCATTTCCATCTAGGTCGTGAATGGCGTACTTTTAGTTACAAGGGACTGTTAATTTAATCTTCTGTCATCTGGTATCACTAAATTAACTACAATGTAACACGTACGACTTATTGAACAGTTATGCAGTAAATATATGTAACATTCGATAATATTTAAAGCATCAGTGATAAACAATTTATTTCAGTAAATAAGTCTGAAATTCAGTTTTGATTATACAAAGTAAAAAACATACTTTCTAGTATAATCCCAACAGCTTCTGCATCAAATTAAGCAATTTCATCAAGTTCGTCGTCCTTTCATTGGTAAGTTGTTTTTGGCTTGTTTTATCAGTATGCATGTTTTTGTCCCGTAAATTGGTTGATATAGGATTAAGAATCTCATCCTGGCTGGGTTTTGGGTTGGTTTGTTTTATATGATTGTTCTAGAAAATATATAATGATTTGAAACTAAGGAGAGTCGGTCTAAGAAGAAATTTTGAATTGCATGGAAAACTCAGACTCTAATACTAGAAACGTGATATAAATACAAAACTTGTTGCAAGAATCGTTCCCTCTTGAGGTATTAAAAGATTTTCTTGATTTTGTAAATTTAATTCTTCAATCTTCCAACTTCCAAGTAATACTATATTTTAGCATATGAAGTATCACGTTTTAGCATAAAAAGTGTCACTATTTAAAAAATGTTTGTAAAGTGTTATTCTTCACAAAATCGCTAAACAATGATACTCCGTATGCTAAACAGTATTTACCGGATTCAGTATAAAACTTCCTTGAACCAAGTTCATCAAAGTTTTTGTCTCATCAAAGTGTTAAATTAAAGTAGAAGAACTAACCTGGAACTTGAATCTGGAATTATCTCTTCTTTAGCCTCTGTATGTGTGTCTTCTTTTACCTAACCTGGAACTTGAATTTGGAAGGGCAAAAAAAATGCTAAAAAGAACTAAAATCTGTATCAATTTGAGTTTTTTTTTTTTTTGTTTGATTAAGATATATTTATGTTTCTTATTCTCTCTCTATTTTGTGCTTCATTAGCGTCCGAGATAGCAACCTATCTTTGTAGTTTGGAATTTGGATTTTGATCTTCAAATTTGTGGTTTCATATTGGTAGCCCTTATGGCTTACGGAATCGGCAGAGCTTGTTACTTTTACGTTATCTTGTTTTGGTCATTATAAGTGATAAATGAATTCTACAATCATTAACTTCTCAAATTGGTATACTTCTTCCTGACTACACCACACAAGAGAGGAATTCGAAATGGACCAAAGGCTTTGAAACTTGTCCCCGTGATTGTAGGGCAGAATTGAGTTGTTGAGAGTCGGTGGCGTTGAAGGCACCGGCGAAGAGGTTGTTGAGAGTTCTTGATTGAGTGCAAGCTTCTTCTACAGCTTGATCATCTAAATGCTTTAGCAATTCCTCCTCTCTATGGGTAATTTAATGCTTTGTTGATTTTATATTATCTGAGGATGCAAGCAAAATTCTTAAACATGACTGAATAGTTGTGTAAGAAACATAGTTATGTGTTTGAGCAATACAAAAATCAATTGTGTCTGTTGCAAACTTTCTTCAATGGTTGAAAATGGAAATTGATTCTTTCTTTAGTTGTTGAAACTTTATGGGTTATTTGAATTGGGATTTAAGCAATCAGATCATATGTAAATTTATTTTGTTGGTCACTTTGCTACTAGTTTGTGCTGTTGAATTTCTGTTGAATTGCTTGTTATAATAAACTTATATCATAATTTTAACAGAAATTCTGGAAAATTTGATGAAAATTTTGAGTTAAAAAATCCTATGGGACCAAAAGTGTCATGTTTTTCCCTCCAAATAAGCCCTCAACACGCCTCTGTTGACCAAAAATTCTATGGGACCAAAAGTGTTTACGGATTTGACATAAAAGTTGACGGTGGGACCAAATGTGTAAAAATTTTGGGCTACGGGACCAAAAGTGTAAGATTTGGGACCAAAATTGTGAGGGTTGTGTCCTGTTGGACCAAAAGTGCGAAAAACACGTACGTATGTATACATGTTAGAACTATCGCCGTTAATTGAACATTTTACATAATTTTTTTTCATTTTTGTTTGCATGTTCGTCTATATACGTACGTATATGCATGTAATTTGTCTACAATTATTGTTTTTAAATTATACTATATGTTAGATTTAGCGTTAGAATTGTTAATATATGTTGAATTGAGAATTAATGTTAATTTGTTATAGATGGTATATTATAATTTTGTTGATTGATTTAGTAATATATGTTAGGTTATTTAGTTAATGGTAAATTGAGTTTTAGGAAATTTTTAGATATATTATGATTTAATTTAATTAATTAATTGATGGTAGAGGTTAGAATTATTAGATTGTTGGTTGACTAGAAGATGAGTTTGACTCAATTCAGTCAAGATTCTGTCGAAATTTCATAAAAAAAATTATTTCACAATTTTATAATAATTTAATAATTTATTACTTGCATTGTAATTTAATTAATTAATAAGTTTAAGGTAGATGAGTGGTCAAGGTGGTGATGATGTCCCTCGTCCTACCCAGTAGTGTGGCGATCATATGAGGAAGAGGGTAGTCAGAACTTCTTTAGATAATCCTCGAGGCATCCAGATGCCCCCGCCCTCACAAGCCCGTGTCCCCCCTCCCTCACAGTTAGGGGTGAGCATTCGATTATTTGGTTATTGAATCGAACCGAATTGTTAAAACTGAATTATCGAAATTTTTAAATTTTAAAACCGAAACCGAACCGAAATGAGTATAAACCGAATAAAACCGAACCGAATTTTTTCGGTTCGGTTTCGGTTAAAACTTATAAAACCAAAATTACATAGCCCAACAATTAAATAACCCATAAAACCAACATATTAAATAGCCCAACAATTACAACCCAACAATACTTAATTTGTCCAGCAATTGCAACCCAATAATTATAGCCAACAAATACAACCCAACACACTTAATTTGTCCAATACTTCGAAGTATAATACATCCCAACTGAAATTAAACAGTAAACATATTCAATACTTTAAGTCAATCTACACAATCAATCTGAATTCTGGAATTGGAAACAGAATAATGGAAATGAAACAATAAATTAGGGTCTCTGACTTTCTCCTCTTAATATTTAAGTAATAAATTAATATTATTACATATATATTATTTAATTCGGTTAGGTTTTCGGTTATTCGGTTTTTTAACCCTAGAAACCAAAACGGAAACCGAATACTGATTTTTTTTAAAAAATTTAAACCCGAAACCGAAAACCAAATTAACTGAACCAAATTAATATTTCAGTTCGGTCCCAGTTCAATTTTCGGTTATAACCGAATACTGCTCACCCCTACTCACAGTCGGGTGTCCCCAACCTTCACAGTCGGGTGTCCCCCATCCTCACAGTCTCTGGTGTCGAGTTTGGCCTTGGCTTCCAGCATCCCAACACTGGCGTGACCACCTCCTCCCATTTGGCTATCGATCTTTAGGACGGGATGTAAGTAATTATTTATTATTAATTTAATTATAGTTTTAATTTAATTTTTATTTAGTTATCTTTTTTTAATGTTTTAGGATTATACCTGGTCGCGAGCCTGATGTGACAACCACTAGCTCCATCTTGCGTGGGGGAATCTCTGTGAACGCTCAATGTTAGAGAAAGGCGCCAATTGATCGTCACAAGATCTATTTTGACGAGCTCAGGGTTTGTACAAAATTTAATTCATAATTTATTTTAATACATTAATGTATATAATATATATATATATATATTCAAATTTGGGGTATTGAAATACAGAAGCAGACAACGTGGACGGCCGATCTCTTGACTGAGTACTTCTTAAAGTCATTTTGTAAGCTTGTCGCTAGACGGTATAGAGACATAATGCACAGGTGGCACAAAGCATGGATGTTGGAAGGGACAAGCCAAGAAGAAGCGATTGGGTTCACCGAATGGAACTCTCTTTGGCGGTTTGGAATGACCCAACATGCATCGAGAGATGCGAGCAGAACCGACAGATCCACTTGAATCAGCCTGGAGGGAGTGGTGGTATAGCAACGCATCAAACTGGGTCCCGATCTATTAAGTAATCTATTTTTTATTAATACAAGAAATTAATAATAACAATATTTATATTTTTGTTAACAGGAACGAGAGACGGGTCGCGCTCCCACTCTTCTTGAGAAGTTGGAAATCACCCATTCGTTTGATACGGAGAGTAAGACCTTCACCTACAGCCGCATGATCCAGATAGACATAAGAATGAAAATAATAATACAACAATTATTTTTTTTTGAAAATAAATAATATTAAATTTTTATTGAATTAATAATAATAATTTAAAATTTTGCAGAAGAACGTCAGCGGGAGGTTAGCTGCAACCCGGTCGCAGAATGAGATTGGTGAACCGTAAGAGGCAAATGCATCACCACCCCACTTAGACCTGAATACCTAGGCTAGGCCGACATCGATAGAGTAATGAATTTTAAAAATAATATAAGTATTGCAATGGTCTGGAAAAAATCTAAAGTAATGAATTAAAAAAATACAAATAAAATTGCGCTAAAAAAATACAAATAAAATTAAAAAAAATTAAGTTTGCGACGATAAGCATTAATGATGGTAGTTCCGCACTAATGGAGGAGTTGAACTGAATATGCAAATGTAATTTCCTGGAAAAAAAATGAAAATACGGGAAAATATTTGAAAGTCGCTTACACACTTGATAAGAATCAGAAACTTGCATTGTATAATTGGATTGGAGAGTTGAACTTTCCATATGACTATATCTCAAATTTGAGTCGTTGTGTAAACACATCAAAAGGGAAGATTTCTAGGATGAAAAGCCATTAATTGTCATGTGTTTATGCAGCGACTGTTACCAATTGCAGTCTGGTAATTTCTTCTGAACAATGTCTGGAGGGTTATAACTGAGTTAAGGTTATTCCTCTAAGATTTAACGTCAACAATGATTACAATTGATGCCATGATTCGTTTAGAGAAAGACATTCCAATTATTTTGTGCAAGATGGAGCACATTTTTCCACCCAGTTTTTTTATTCGACATAACACTTACTTATGCACTTAGCATATGAAGCCAAAATTATTGGTACATTGCAATACAGGTGGATGTATTCATTTGAGAGGTAAATTTCTATATATATCTCTATATTATACAAATATATCCATTTTTAAGAAGTAGACATTAACTTAATGATATTTAATTGAACCATACACTTTATTATGTATATGTATCTCCATAATTTGAAGATCAATGCTAAATAAAAAGCTGAGGTTTAAACATCAATTGTTAATGCTAATTTGAATGAGGAAGGTTACATTATTTTGATCTTATTATTTTGAGAATCATGTTAAAACGAGGTTGAGAAATGAGCCTCGTAATTATGGCAGAGGCACAGACTATGTAGCTGGAGATAATTTGTCTATACTTAAATTTCCAGGTCGACATTTGGGAGCAAAGTAGCAATGGTACTGATAAATTGCACATACACATGTGTTATTGAATTGTGATGAAGTCCAACCGTACATTTTGTAAGTATTTCATATATGTATCATTTAAATAAACATTATTATACAATAATTAAATTAATATTTGTATATTACTTTCAATTATGATCTATAGTGTAGAGCTACAACATGAAAATTCGAACATCTCAGATGCTAAAGTAGGTGGATATATCATTCATAATTTTGTAGGATGGTTCTAAAGCTATGTGAGTAGTATTTAATTTATTATAATTTAATTTATAATATGTTTATAATTATCTATAATTTAAATTACAGGGTGAGTCTCACAACTTTGAGAATCAATTTATACGGGATCTCAGTAGAGGACCACTATGTCGGGTCAACACATACTCGTATTATGTAAAATGGTTACAAATTTCATACAGTTGAGTATGCATCAACCAAAATGACTACAAACAACGATGTTTGCATTAAAGTCATTGAAGTAGGATAACTGGAATTTCCTAAGAAGAATATAGGGTTTTTCAAATGTGATTGGTTTGATCCATTTGATTTAGAAACAAGAATTCATCCCTACTACAAATTCAGAGTATTACTTATTAATGATATTACTGATTATTAGTTGCAGTATTGCTCATTATTGTTTGTGATATTGATGCCTATTACTTGTGGTATTACTGACTAATGCACCTTGTATTACGACAAAAACTTGTGTGAACCCGAGTTCACCGTGAACTCAGTTTTTAAAGTATCAAAGTTATGTATAAAAGTTATCATTGTTATGCATAAAAATTTTCACTGATATACACAAAAACTATCACTGCTAAAAAATGCATTATATTTTTACACAGTGAAAGTTTTTGTTTATAACAGTGATAGTTTTTGCACATAACAGTGATAGAGTTCATGTATAGACCTGATTCACAGGAGTGGTACTCTGGTATTGCTGATTATTGGTTGTGGTATTGCTGATTATTCCTTATGATATTGCAGATTATTGTTTGTGGTATTACTGATTATTGATTGTTCTATTATTGATAATTCTTTATGGTATTGTTGATTATTGTTTGTGGTATTACTAAGTAATGCAATATGGTAATGCGGATTATTATTTGTGGTATTGTTGACTATTCCTTAAGATATTACAATTATTATTTGTGGCATTGTTGATTATTATTTACGGTATTAATGATTATTATTTATCATATTATTGATTATCATTTATGGTACTAAACAGTGCCACTTAAACTACTAAATGTATTAGGTTAAGTGCAAAAAATTGAAAAAGAAAATTTTGCAATTAAAAGAAAAGGATGGGTTCCTTTGTATTTAAAAAGTAGCAAATTATGTATATATTAACAAGAGTGAAAATATTAAATAAGAAATTTTACAACATCGCTTGACCACTTGACTCTGTTTTTTGAAAATCTGTCAACCTCGAATTATAAATGGTTGCCAATTTTTGTGTTGGGAGATGAATTTAATAAAAGATAAAGATTTTGGTTAGATCTCAAAACCCCTGAGTATGACATGTTCAGAATAATCTAAGGTAGAATAGAAAACATGTTTCAATATAGTTAGTTCAGGAAATATCTGCAAAATGTATAGTAAGCAGATATCTCTGAGTTTATAGGTTAGGCACACACTAAGGGGGAACTCAGTAAAAAGTCAGAAGACTCTGAAGACTTAGAAGGCCCTGAAGACTCAGGAGAATCTGAAAACTCAGAAGGCCCTGAAGACTCAGAAGAACCTGAAGACTCAGAAGGCCCTGAAGACTCAGAAGAACCTGAAGACTCAGATGACTCTGAAGACTATCTACCTGAGGACATATAGACTGAGAAAGTCTTGCACATCCATGAAGAATAAATGAGTGACCAAATATTCAAATGCAGACAAAAGGAACTATAACTAAGTGTTGTTTAAGGTTGTCTCATTCAAAGAGGTTGACCTAAAAGAGCCATTTTGTTTGTCTACATTCACTGAAGACAAGAACCAATCAGAGAGAGACAACACTGTACTTCACTGACACAGAAAGCGACAGTACTGAAGATGTCAGATGTACTGAGTTCCAGACTGCAAAAACTTGGTGATTGGCTGCATTGGTTACTTGTTACCCTAAAATAGTCGTTCATCACTAACCAAATAAGGAAACCCTTGATGTTATCTCTTCCAACGGATAGTTTTTCAAGAGTGACCTTGGTGAGTTGCCTATAAATACCAGTGACCTTCTCCATTGCAAGGTTACGGGAAATCAAGCAACTCCAGAGCTCATTCGCATTCTTGCATTTAAAGCACTCGAAAACCTTAAGATTTCCCAAGTGTTTCACATTGAAGAGAGCTCATTTTACTAAGCCTAGAATTGTTAAGTATTCAAAGCTTAGTAAGAGATATCCTAGCCTTTGAATTTGTTCTTATTGTAAATGGATATCTCACCTTAGTTGGAAACCAACCAAACCCAAACCCTATTCTTAGGTAGTTTGAGTGTGTGATTGTTGGAGAGTGAGAGTTGTAAAGAGTTAGTAAGCTGCGGTTGAGTTCAGCCTGAAAGCTCTAGAGAAGAAGTTAGTAAGATGTTTGAGACAGTCTGAAAGCTTGTGTGTGTAAGTTAGTAAGTTGTAGTAGTTCAGCTTGAAAACTCTTAGAAGAAAGTTAGTAAGTTGTTGTGTTCAGTCTGAAAGCTTGAGGAAGTAGTAGTGGTAAGTTAAGGAATTTCTCTGAGGATCAGAGAGAGTGGACGTAGGAGATTTGCCTCTGAACCACTATAATTTGTTGTGTTATTTGCTTTCTGCTTTGTATTATAACTGTTGCATATTTTCACCGAAAGCACTGAGTTTTCTGATATTCAGTTGGAATCAATCCACTGAGTTTGCATTGGATTGATCACAGCCTTAACCAATGATTTACTAAGGAAAAGATTTTCAGCAAAGTAAAATGAGTATAAACTTAGGGCCTACATATTCCGCACACTTGATAAGCTAGTATAGATAGTTGTCAAACTGAGAGAAGAAATAGGACACTGAAAGAAGCTGCAAGAACAACGATTGCTGAAGCTGACATTCCTAAGAGATTTTGGGCTGAAGCTATCAACACTGCATGCTACTCTCAGAACAGATCCATGCTTACAAAGAATCAAGGAAAAATATCTTATGAGCTGTGGAATGAAAGGAAGCCTCTTGTTTCTTTCTTTCGTGTGTTTGGTTGTAAGTGTTTCATTCACAACAATGGTAAAGATCAGTTGAAAACCTTTGATAGCAAAGCTGATGAAGGGATATTCTTAGGATATTGTGAAGTCAGTAAAGACTTCAGAGTTTACAACTGTAGAACTTTTATTGTGGAAGAAACACCTCATGTTATTTTTGATGAATCTACTTGTGTTCAGAAGAAACAAGAACATGACTCAGGAGATCTAACAAAAAGAATCGCCAAACTTAGCCTGAAGAAGAATGTTAAACCATCATTTGAGCCTGAAAAGAAGAAGCCTATCATTTTCTATGAATGGAGTGAGTGAGACTCAGACAAAGATGCTCAGGATGGAAATACTCAGGCTGGTGAAACTCAGAATGATAGTTCTCCACTGAAGGAAAGCCAACACACTGAAGCTGACCAATTTGAACAAACCCAGTTCAGACTCAGGTATGTAATGCCAATGAAGATGTGGTCACAGCTGAGGCAAACTCTGAATCTATCAACCAAGGGGGAACAAATGCCCCTGACAATGTTCTAAATGAAAACTCCCCTGAGGAAGATAATTCTCTCTCTCATTTTCTGTTGTTCCCTGAGTTTGATGAATTACCTGAACCTAACATTTCTGATGTTGAGGATACTACTGAAGGGAGAACATCCAGAAGAAAGTGTGTTGGGAAATATGTAATTTAGTTTTGATGGAAGTTCCAAAACATTTTGTAATAGGACCCGTCGGACACAAGAATGACCGATGACTTAGAATCGAAATAAGATGACCAAATTTAAATGTATAGATAGCTGATGTAAAAGATAGGTCACATATTGAGGGGGAACTCAATATGTATAGGTCAGGTCGAAGTATCAGATGACCCAGAGAAGGTCAGATGATCAGAAGACTAAGCGCAAATCAGAATACAAGAAGTCAGAAGATCAGGTGAAGACAAGAAGACACTGAAGACTCAGATAACATTGAAGACTCAGATGAACCTGAAGACTCAGCATCAAACCTGAAGACTTAGTACGACTGAATTCACTGAGGCTCAGAGACACCTGAAGATCAAAAGACCTGAAGACCTACTTTCAGCAGAGTCTGCATATTGAAGCTAAGACAATGTGCAACTGAAGACTCAACAAGGTAGACTGATTAGTTACTTGATCAAGTCAGCTCACACCTGGTGACAATAAAAAAGATACACCAGACAAGACGAATCTTCTTCAAAAGGAAAATGAATCGTCTAACGGACAAATTTTTGGAGTGCCGCCTCGCGAAGCAAGGAGAAAGCGACACGTGCACAAAAAGAGCTGATAATAAGGGATACGACGTTGTAGACAAAAACAATGCTAATCATGCCTACGGCCACGCCGATAATCGGAGCACGTCACAATCATATCCTACAGCCTACCTAATATTGCCCGAAATTCAAATTGCTCTCCAACGGCTCTTTGATTTCGAGGTCTATAAAATGGGATCGATCTTCATTTTGAAGAAAAGGACCAACAAGTGAGAACGCAAGAACAAACACGGAGACATCGCAAAAGAAGCTAAAAGCTACAAAGAAATCTCCACTCAAAGAACACTACATTTGAAGATTATTCTTAGAGTGTTCATCCCATAGTTCTTAGCAAGAAATCCTATCCACTAGCATTTTGGTTACCTAAAGCACCAGGATAGATTTCCAGTTGGAACCCTCAATCATTCTATACCCAAACGCAAGTTAGGTTAAGTCTGTAGAGTGAGAACTCATTAAACATCTCGGCTATCCTTTTTAAGGATATAAGTCCCGCTGGTTACGTTTGTAGAGTGGGAACTCGATAAACATCTCTGTCATCCTGAAAAGGATATAAGTCCCGTAGGTTAAGCTTGAGTGGGAACTCGGTAAACATCTCGGCCATCCTGAAAAGGATATAAGTCCCGTAGTTTAAGCTTGAGTGGGAACTCGATAAACATCTCGGCCATCCTGAAAAGGATATTTCGCGCAGGTTAAGTTTGTAAGAGTGAGAACTCGGTAAACATCTCGGCCATCCTGAAAAGGATATAAGTCCCGTAGGTTAAAGTAGGTTAAGGTTCCCCTGTGTTAAGGGAAGAGTGGGCGTGGGGCCGGGTTTAAATCTGAACCACTATAAAAAGTCTTGTGTGCATTTACTTGCTTTCTTATTGCTTTACACAAGTCACACAACTGAGTTTTAAACAACATACATATTCTAAGTTAAGCTCAGTCTGCACCAAGCAACTGATCTGATCAGATTGACACCTTAGTCAACTGTTGAAAATCCGACTTTAAATCGATTGATAAAACTGGTTTTTCACACGGGTAAAAAAACAAGCTTCCGCACCATACAGTTAAACTGGCAGATATCAAACCGATCTGCCCTCAGGCACTCAGTCAGATTGAACATCAGTCTAAACTGATACACTCGCACTCTGATCGGGTAATCTGCAGTTCACACCTGATCCGCACGAAAAGTTTTAGAAGTCTATTCACCCCTCCCCTCTAGACTTCCACCCTCACAAAACCCATTCGGGACCTACAAGTGGTATCAGAGGAGTGGTTCTACAGACCACTGGCTTTGAATATCATCGATTCTTGAGGAAGAATCTTTGTGGTCATTTGAACAGATCTTGAAAAACCGTTTTTAAAACTCATTCGTTTTCAAAATCACAGCATGGATAATACCTCTGGTATGTATCATGATTTGCCTAAGTTTTCAATTGATGAGTATGCAGATTGGGCTATATATATGTGCAACCATCTAGAATCGATAAGCGGCAGAATGATGGAAGTCATCGAACGAGGACCCATCATCATATACCACGACAACCCAGCAGTCGGAGGAGATCCATATTTTGCCACGATAAGTCTTGTGCGTAAAAGCCCAACCCTGATGGATGCAGAGGAAAGAAAGCTGTATACTCTAGATACAATCGCCAGACATATAATCATGAAGACGATGGATAAAGTCACCAAAGAGAAGATAAAGTATCTCAAAACTGCAAAAGCAATGTGGGATACTCTTGTTGAGATATGCGAAGGAAATGATCAGATCAAAGACAGCCGAACTGGTGAAGTTCGAAAAGTTAAAGATGTTGCCCAACGAGACCATCAACGAGCTCGATGGGAGGATCACCATGCGGTCAATAAGCTACGAGAACTTGGAAGAGAGATGTCAAGACAAAGATATCAACTACAAGATCTTAAGATCTCTCACCAAGAAATGGGACATGAAAGTCACGGTAATCAAGGATTGCCAAGATATTTCAAAGATGAAGCCGAGTAGCTTGTTCCTAAGCCTTAAAGCTCACGAGTTCGACTTAATCGAAAGAGGACAAGCAGATGAAGACGAGATGCCTGTTGAAGCCCTAACGTCTAAATCAGTTGCGTTTAAAGGAACCAGCAGCAGATCGAAGGCCACTAAACCTGTTGGAAACATATTAAGTCAAGCAGAACAGATCGCTCTACTTACCAGGAAACTTGAAAGAACAAGTACTCAGCTTGGTAAGTATCGGAGATTCTACAGTGACTATCAAAGAAACAGGAGGCCAACTGACAGATCATGAGAAAGAACCAGATCTGATGATCGAAGAGATCACAGAGAAGAAAAGAAAAGAGATGATCTAACAAAAGGAGCTCAGATTACTATCAGAAAGGAAAGTCACCTGACAGATCGTACAGACGAAGTGACTCACCTGGCAGAGGAAGTTCCATAGATCAAGGATCATGCTTCAACTGCGAGAAACCAGGTCACTACAGCACCGACTGCCCTGACCTGACTCCCAGAGAAAGAGAAGAGAAACGGAACAAAAAAGAGCAACGCCTCAAAGATAGGAAAGCACTGGTCGCTGATACATCTGGAATTGATGATTCCTATCTGCCTTCTAAGGACTCTGGCTACTCTTCTGTAGAAGACTTATGTCTGATAAGCAGTGCTGTTGACTTCCACGAGCATGAAGATCTGATATTCTCTTCAGATGATGATGAAGTCTGCATGATGGCCAAGGAGGACCAATCTGAGGTAACCTCCAAACCTTCTGCTTTTTCAATTTCCACACCTGCTATTATTAGCACACCTGCTGGAGAGATTGACTTGCGGCTCTACTCTGAGCAATTGCTTGATGATCTCTCTGATGCAGTAGACACTTATACTATAGTGGAAGCTGAAAATGACAATCTAAGGATCAGAAATAATCAGCTTGTTAAAGAGAACGCCTCGAGAAAGCTCTTTGGCGAAATCCGTTGAAACTACTCAGAAGGTAACTGAGGAACTTAACGTTCTGAAAGTTAAATCTTCTGATCAGGAGAAGCAGATCAAAGATCAGCTAGCAATCAACAAACAACAAGCTGATGATTTCAAAATCCTTCAAGCTAAATTTGATGAGCTATTCCGACTACATGAGAGTCTAAAATCTACTGAGGATAGTTTTTGCAAAGAAAATAGAGGTTTTCACGAAGTCATCTAAAACCGCTTCAAGAAATGAACACTGTTTTTTTTTACGACTAACAAGAAGAAGGAATTGGGTATGAGAACCCTTCTACATCCTCAAAAGCCCCATTTGATTCACTTGGAAAGGGTGTAATCAAACGCGAGTCTCGACAAAGATACACTAAAAGCTAAAATTGTATCGATAAGGGAAAAAGACTGCTGAGCAAGTAAAGGCGGATGCCTAATCGAAAAGGAACAAATGGACCCCCAATCGATAAAAGCATCACCGAGGAATCAACAGAAGAACCCAGTTCTTCTGAAGAAACCTCAACCTGATCAGCAGATTAGGTATCAGAAGAGACAACCTGTAAGAAGGAAATCTAATCTGAGACCCAATCAAGGTCAGCTGCCTAATAAGCAAGCTATAGGTAAACTACAAAGACCACCTATGCCAAAAAGATATGAATCTTTTGATGGTAGCAGTCGTACCTACCCTTATAACCAGAGATCTAGGGCTACTGCACCTGAGCCACACTAGATTAAAAGAAGACAAAATATAAAGAAAAATCCCAAGTCTTCTAAGTCACCCAAGGCTCACACGAATAATCATACTAATCAGAAAGCATATAAAGAGACGTATGATTATGTTTATATGTATGGGAGACAAATCAGACCTTCTAATCTATCAGATTTTCATAGAAGTGCTCTGTTTGTGTGGATCCCTAAATCCACCACTAACCCCCCAGGACCCAATTCCAAAGGGGTACCTAAAGCCTGATTTGATTGCAGGTTCGCGTGGGACTGGCCAACAAATGAGGTGCACAAGCAACTATCTGGTACATCGATAGTGGATGCTCAAGGCACATGATTGGAAGCAAACATCTCCTTAGCTCTTACAAAGAACAAGATGGCCCACGTGTACTCTTCGGTGATGATAACTTTGGTTTTACCAAAGGATTAGGAACCCTAGAGAATGATGATGTACAAGTAATTGGAGTCTCGTATGTCGAAGGACTGAAGCACAATCTACTATCAGTATCACAATTCTACGACAACGGATTCAGCGTTGAGTTCTCGACCGACAAGTGTACGATAAGGAATCAAGCCAGTCAACAAATTTTGCTAACTGGTTCAAGGAAAGGGACGATCTACATTGCAGATTGGAACAGTTGCCCAACACAATACATGCTTAATTGTTTCTAAAAGTAGCAGTTGGCTCTGGCACAAAAGAATGAGTCATCTGAACTTCAAGACTCTTAACAAGATAGCTAGGGTGCCTTTGGTTGAGGGACTTCCGAATGAGGTATTCTCTAAAGATCAGACATGTGACGCATGTCAGAAGGGAAAAAAAGTTAAAGCCTCATTCAAGGGAATACCTGGACCAGCATCCAGTAGAGTACTGCAACTGCTTCATATGGATCTATTTGGACCAGTTACACCAGTCAGTCTCAGTGGATGCAAATATACTCTGGTAATCGTGGATGATTATTCCAAGTTTACTTGGGTTGTATTCTTATACAAGAAGAACGAGACAACGACTAAGATACCCGAACTGCTCAAGAAGCTACAAAACGAGAAGGGTGTCAGCATAGTAAAAATCAGATCAGATAAAGGTACAGAGTTCCTGAATTCCTTTATTACTGATTTTTGCACTGAGTTTGGTATACAACATGAGACGTCAGCTGCAAGAACACCACAACAAAATGGAGTAGCAGAACGGAGAAACAGAACTCTCAAGGAAGCTGCTCGCACTATGTTAGCTGAACATGCTACACCAAGCCGTTTCTGGGCAGAAGCAATCAACACATCATGCCATACTCAGAACAGATGTTCTCTGACTAAGACTCACTTCAAAACACCTTATGAACTGTGGAAGGACAGAAAACCTCGTGTTTCATACTTCCATGTTTTTGGGTGCAAGTGTTTCATTCACAACAATGGGAAAAGTCAGTTGAAGACTTTTGAGGACAAGTCAGATGAGGGTATATTCTTAGGATATTCCTCATCCAGCAAAGCCTTTAGGGTCTACAACAAACGAACCCTAGTTGTGGAAGAAACACCTCATGTGGTCTTTGATGAGACATCTTCTGAACGAGAGAAAGCTGCCTCAGAACAAGCCGAACCAGAACGACCGCTACCTGACACGCAGAAAATGGATCAGCTAAGCATCAAGGATAAAGAACCTGAACACGTAGCGATTGCATCCTAAACTTGATCTTACTGATTCAACAGGTCAATCAGACCCAAAGGTACGCACAACTTTCAGTGAAAGAAGCATTTCTAAATGAGATAAAGATCAATCTAACCAACCATTTGGTTCGGGGAACTCTGAAGTTCCTATGAACGCAACATCGACACATGATTAGTCCAACATCAGCTGAGACATGTTCTTATCAAGTGGATCATAATTCCGCACCACTCCCAATCACTGGTAATGAACTATCAGATATGGATGATGTTCTCCAAATAGATGCACATCGAGCACGAAGGACTGGATTACCAAATATCCAACCGATCGATTATCGGAGACCCATCTCGATAGAGTCAAAACTAGACATCGTTGGTGAAAGTGCCATGTCTTTGTTGTTATCTGTCTTTGAAGGAACCAACTACAGTAGAGGAAGCTTTACAAGAGGCAAGCTGGATTCTAGCCATGCAGGAGGAGCTGGAACAGTTTGAAAGGAATCAAGTTTGGGAATTGGTGGACAGACCAACTCATCAAGACGTAATTGGCACGAAGTGGGTATTCAAGAACAAGAGAGATGAGAAAAATGTCATAACCAGGAATAAGGCAAGACTTGTTGCTAAGGGGTATTCACAATCAGAAAGAATTGATTATGATGAGACCTTTGCACCAGTCGGTCGCCTAGAAGTCATTCAATCAATTGCTTTACGCATATGCTTCCCACAAAGGGTTCATTTGTGTATCGATGGATGTAAAGAGTGCATTCTTAAATGGGGTACTAGCGAGAGGAAGTTTATGTCGAACAACCTCCAGGCTTTGAAAAAGGCAACCAAGTGTACCGTTTAAGGAAAGCTCTTTACGGACTGAAACAAGCTCCTAGAGCTTGGTATGATACACTCTCTCAGTTCTTGATAGACAGCGGGTTCACTAAAGGAATAGTGGACAAAACATTATTCAGAATAGAAGATGGAGAAGATATTACGATGGTTCGATTCGTGGGCGACATCATCTTGGATCTCCCAACAAGAAGTCGTGTGAGAAGTTCACAAGTTAATGCAAGGGGAGTTCGAGATGTCCATGATGGGTCGGATGAATTACCTACGGGTTTACAAGTCAAGCCAGTCTGAAGGATATTCATCTACCAAGCAAAGTACACAAGGAATCTACTAGCAAAGTTCGGAGTTCAACATTCCAAGGAAGCCAGAATTCCCATGATGATCGGGTTCAAGATGGATCCAGATGAAGATGGTCAGAAAGTTAATCAGAAGGAATATAGAGCTCTGATTGGATCACTACTATACCGATGCCGGTAGACCCGGACATTACTTTTTGGCGGTAGGTGTATGTGCGATTTCAAGCAAATCCAATGCAAAGCCACCTAGAAGCGGTAAGCGGATTCTCAAGTATCTGAAAGGGACTGTAAACCTTGGTTTATTTTACCCATCAGATGACAATCTAGAGCTTAGTGGGTATTCTGATTCAGACTACGGAGGTTGCAGAATCGATAGAAAGTCAACCTCAGGTTCATGTCGGTTTACGAAATAAAAGCGATCTCATGGTTTTCGAAGCGGACATCGATTCGCGACATCTACTACCAAGCGGAATATATGGGTGCATAGAACTGTTGTTCCCAAATCGCTCGCTAAGTCGGCGGTGAGGATTACAACATTGTAGCTAAAACGTACCTATATTCTCGTGATAGTAATAGTCTATTGCAATCACTCAAAAATCTCGTTCTACATACAAGATGCAAGCATGTGGATGTCGGACACCATTTTATCAGAGATCATGTTGAAAAGAAGAATATCAGGATGGAAAAGATCCATACTGACAAGCAGAAAGCTGATATCTTAACCAAGTCGCTAGCTGAGATCAGATTCAGAGATTTATGCAATGAGCTAGGGCTTCGGATCTTGGAGAAAATGCACCAGATATGGTCAAGGATTGATCTCGAATCGGTTGGTTAAGAGACTAACCAAAGTTAAGTGGAATCGGTTTTTAGTTAGGAATCTCAACCGATCGATTTGACGAACGAGGAGCCGATCTTAAGTTCGGATAAGGAGCGGATCGAAAGTCGATAAGTAGCCGATCCGAAGTTCGGACAAAGGGCGATCGATTCAAGACATATCGATTAAGGGGAACCGATCGATTGGAAGATTACTTTATAAGACGATTAAAGCTGCAGTCAACAAGCAAATCAAAAGTAAAGCTACAGATCGCATAAGTCAGAAGAAACAACACAGCAATGGAATAACAGAGTTTTTCATTGATAAAGACCCGGAGGTCAGATTTACAAGTTACAAGTGATATCACAAGCTACAAATGCTACAAGCTATCTTCAAGTGGTATTACAAGTACAAGAAGACCCGGAGGTCAAAGCATAAACCATCAGCCCTAAGACAACCCTAGGCAGGGAAGGAGAGAGAGAGATTTTAAGAGCTGATGCTCTCAGACTCTCCGACCCAGGGGGCAGCAGAGAAGCTTCTAGAATCCTGAAAGCCGCTCTTAGAATCTTGGAGTGAGAAGCGAGAGCGAGACTTGAAGGATCTTTTAGCTAGGAGCCCTTAGACCTAAAATCAATGGACTCTCCAGCTGTTAAATGGGACATAGTGCCACAGGTTTGGTCACAAAAACCATATGGCCATGAGTGTCTCATGCAAATATTGAGTTTGATACACTATTTTGTATATCAAACTCATGTTTTGTTTCAGACTAAGTCTGTTGATGCTAATTCTGTCATCTCGATAGGCGCATAAGGTGCATACGGTTAGGAGAAGTGCCTTCTCATTTGCCTTAGCAGATCCGCCTCCACGGTGGTAAAGAAGCTTAGCATTGATCGTATGTGAAATCTCAGATGACGACGAAAGCAGTGTGAAGGAACACACAGGGTTGATTTGAGAAGCTGAATTCATTGGAAAAGGGCTAAAGGTTCCCACCGGAAGTTTCACCGGAAATAAGGAACTCATCGGAAAAGAATGAAGGATATGCTAAAGAAGATGAAATGGTTTATGATTGTGTTGTTCGCCTAACACCCCAGGCTATTTATAGAAGAAAATTAGGGGTATAAATGCAAATTTTATCTTCTCAGAAGATCTTAAGAGAAATTTACATCGACAACGCGTTAGGAACACGCGGATAATGGTTGGATGAGTTAACGGTGTGATTAAATCACAGCGTATCTATGCCATTATTACGGGATGTCAAATCGCGCCGATTTGGGAATTGAGGCGACCTTTGGACTTCCCGAAGTAAAAGTTTTGGCGGGAGTTGACTTCAGTAAATGCGGGTTGTTTAGAAGATTGTTTAAAACTGAAGAATGAAGTATATCAGAAAAGAGGATCAGATAAGTGGCAAAGTGTTTCAAGCAAGAATCTGATCAGATAAGTGAGATATTGTTGGGAAATGCATAAGGCAACCATCAGATAAGTCAACAAAGTACCAGATCAGATCACCGTGGTAACTGATTGATTACAATATCAATCAGTCAGATACGCTCTCTTATTTATCTCTTTCTGAATACCTTATATGCGTTATTTGATTAAATGATTTATTTTACACTATACATGACGCATGCCCTGCAAAGCTTTTAATGCGGACCTGGGAAAATGTTTTCAAAATGTTTTATTATGATTTTTCGAGTCCAGAAAATGAGAAGACTACTTTTCTCAACAGTGCGATCAAAATACTTTTTTGGCCGACTAATCTCAGTCATCGATTTCAAAACACGGATACTTGAGTACTTTGGAAAGTTGTGCAAATAGGTTTTCCCTCGTATTCCATAAAATCCAAATCTTTCTCAGAAAACCGCTTTCCACTACTTCGTCTTCTCAAAGCTCTTAAAAGATCATTTTTTCAAAATCTTCAGAGAATTACCTTCGAAATTATTTGATTCTACTCTTCCGATTTCAAAATCCTTCGAATCAATTACTGGTAATTTCTTGTTTTAATTGCATGATCTCAATTTCTCTATGGTACCTAGGTTTACAAGTTGTGATTCTAATATTTTTATAAGATCTAAACGCTTACTTGCTAAATTGATGCTGAAATTGCTAGTTTGACTGAATTTATTGAAATATCTTACTCAAACTAAACATCAATTTGCATATCGTACAGAAATGGCACACCTTGTTTCACGACCGGGCCAAGGGAAAAAGTACTACAACTTTGCATCGATGAAGAAAGACATCATTGATGAAAAGTACGTCGTCTTCAACATCACCTCAGATCTGGAATCGCTGGAAATTCTGGAGTGCTTACGAGCGTGTGGACTGGAACGATACTGCTCTACTCATCAGAACATCGTTCACACCCATGAAGCCCTGGAGTTTCTCTACAATCTGCAGAGGGATGAAGACAATGATGCTGACCTGATTTCTTCCGTTGGCGGAATGGAAGTTCGAGTGTCGAATGACGATCTACAGAGGATATTTGGCCTAACTCGAGGAAGCATCAATCCAGAGACCTACACGACTGTTGTAGGAGAAAAAGAGTTTCTTGAAGCCGAGCTGTTGAGACCAGCAAACAAGGAGAACACGACGAACGTCAAAGCCTACTATCTGAAGAGAAAGTATCGCCTTCTTCTTGAAATTGTTCAGAAGGTGATCATGTGCTCAACTTACAGCCTCGATGCAGTCACTTCATATAAGATAAGTGTCATGGCTGCTATAATCAACAAGGCTTCAGATATTGATTGGTTGGGTATGATCAAAGCAAGATTGAGAAAAGACTCCGGGAAGTTCGAGCCGGGAAGTTCGAGCTGACCCACACAAAATCTCTATCATTCTGTCAGATAAGCTGCCACAGAATTATGAATGGAACGGGAATGGAGCGAAGATTTACCAAGCAAAGCACAAGGCCATTTTGGGCAAGGATGAGTCCCTATCTGGACAAGCTGATGAGGATCCAACTCCTTATGTGCCCAAACCCAAGGGAGAAAAGAAGAGAAAAGACAAGGCAACTGCATCGTCTGGAGTGCAGGAAAAGGTCTTTCAAGAGAAGAGGATGAAGAGGAAGGATCTGGCCAAGAAACCAGATGCTCAGCGGAAACGTCAGAAGAGAATCTCATCTCCTCTGAAAACTGCTCCAAGTTCTGCCCAGCAAGCTAGCAGAACAGAGGATCTGATGCAAGTACGATCAGACGAAGAGGTAGCAGTCTTTTCTCAAGGAGCAGATGACCGAAGCAGAAGGAGAGAAATCTGTCGGTGGGACAGAAGTGGAGCAACCTGAGGAAGAATCACCATCTGATTCTCTGCCTCTCACCAAGATCTTCCAGAGAGCAAGATCGCCAACGCCCACTTCCAAATCACCATCACCCTCTCCTAAAAAATCATCACCACCATCCTCTCCCCACAAAACCTTCTCACCCTCACCCTCACCCTCACCTATCAGAACATCATCTCCCACACCACCAATCAATGAACCCGTTCAGGAAACTGAACACCCTCAACACGCTGAAAACCAACCTGAACCACAATCATCCCAATCCCCGATCCAGTCTCAACAACCTGAGAGACCCGACAAGCATGTGTCCATCTCTCATAATCCCTTCAACACCGCGATTAACAAAGCTTCACTCGCTCCAGAGAGCCCCATCATAAGAATAATGAAGCAACATATCAAAGAGTATCTGCTGGATCTGTGCCCTGAATTGGATCAACATCCTGGCATCCAGCAACAAATAGAAGAAATAGTGTTTTGGAGGGATATCCGACTAAAGAGCATTTAATAATTTCTGATTCTAATGACAACTCTGGGATCAGATTTCTTTGTAGACTTGGAGTTGAAATGTCTACACAATGCTGGGATTGAAAGTGCTGTTGAATTGGCATCTAAAGATGATATCAGATGGTTGATTCACGAAAGGTTCGGTATTGATGATAACAGGGAGGAAACCGTTCAACCTCCTACAGATCATGAGGGAGTTGCCGATGAACAAAGAATGGGTGCTGCAGATGAGACCCGACTTGGCAAGGCTTCAACATCCGAACAATTTGCTAAGATGAGCTCGATACCCTAGATCTTCACTCTCGAAGATTCTGGGATGGGATCCAGTCGCATTTGAAGATAAATTCGCAAATACTACATGATCCGATGAAGCGATTTGAAGATGAGCAAGCAAAACTAGTTGACAAGGAACGAAGTCACACGGTTAGGGATGCACAATGTCATTCTTCTTTGAAGTAATGCAACTAGTATATCCTCTTCTTTGAGAAGCTCAAACTCGATCGACAAACTCACAGTTCGATACGGAGATGCTCAATCGAACCACGTAATTTTGGAGAGTGTCTGGGCATCCTTGGACAAGACCAACAACCACCTGGATATGGGTTGGAAACATTTTCTAGCTTCTACAGAACAAGCAAGACGGAAATCGAAACCTCTCTCAGACGCTTCTACACGCGCTTTGCATCTTCGCCACCGGCCCGGATCACTCCTCTTGTTGTCGAGGAACTCGGAGAGGAGATCTCACTAATTAATGGCTCAACCGCAAGATGTCCAACCTCTTTGATGCAACCAAAAAAAAGGGAAGGAAAAGGGTCGGAAAAGAGTCCAAGGAAAAGAGAATACGAAAAAAATGCACTCAAGAAAAAAGAGAACAAAGAAAAACAGACTCAGACACAGTTGGTAAAATTTTCATCTCTACCAAAAACCACTGTATCTGACTTGCCAGCCACTCCATCTACCGATCTCATTGCTGAAATGAAAGAAACTGTGGAGCAACACAGTAAAGAGATCGCTGAGCAGAAAAGTGCTCTTTCAGAGGTTACTGCCAGAGTCGACAAGATTGAAGACTTTTCCCCGTTCGTCCAGAAAAGAATGGAAACTGATGATCAGGCCAAGAGCCTTGAACTCGCTAAGAAATTAGCTGAAGAAGACGAACAAGATGAACCCGAAAGCGGACTCTCGGAGGAAGAAAGGCAAAGGCAAGATGATGAAAGCAAATGCGGAAGATCAGAGACAAGGCCAGCTATTCTCCACCAAAAGCCAGATGACTCCTGAACAAGTTCAAGAGCAGACAAGACTGAGAATAAGAGAGGCCGCAATCAAGAAGTTAGCTAAGGGACTGAACATCGCTTACATCCGAAGGAAAAGGAAGAACAAACCTGCAGCAGAGGAGATTTCTTGGGAGAAGAATGCCCTTCTGACACCTGTTAAAGGCATCCTCTGTGCACGACAAGATCTGCAACCAGAATGGGACCAGATCAGAGGAGAATGGTTATGTGTTGGTCCCGGTGCAAACGAGTCTTACACGTGTATGGGGGGAATACACGTGTTCAGTGTTTTTAAAACTTTTCTTCGAGGTCGACTTAGGTCGTTGTCCCGATGATTTGGTCCCGAGAAGCACAAATCGCTCTCGAGTCAAAGTCTATCCGAGACAAAGGATCTGAAACCGCTTTGACATACTTGGATAATCCCAACAGAGTCCTGAGTTTTCATAGATCCTGAGTTGCTTGGATCAGATAACTAACTTACTGAACCCTCAGAAGAGTAAGTTCAGTTTGGTAACTATCTGTTCTAGCTACTTAGATGTGCGGAATGGTTGGCCCTTAGTTTATACTCGTTTTAAGCTTTTGCTTTGAAAACCTTCCTTTAATGGAATAGTGATTAGGTTTTGTGATTCAATTTATATGCAACTTTCAAATGATTGATTCCAACTGAAATATCAGTGAAAATATACTTTCAAGACAAAGTAATGCAACAGATAAATCAAGCAAAACCGAAAGCAAAGAACACAACAAATTATAGTGGTTCAGAGACTCAAGCTCCTACGTCCACTCTCCCTGATCTCTTCAGAGAAATTCACTAATCACTTCTTAAGGCTTTCTGACTACCTCTGTAGTTTACTAACCTTTCTAATTTTGAGCTTTCTGACTACCTCTGTAGTTTACTAACTCAAAACTCACACAAGCTTTCTGTCTATCCAAGATTGATTACTCACTTCTTCTCTAGAGCTTTCTGACTACCTCAATGTAGTTTACTTACTCTTTACAACTCCAATCTCACCAACAATCACACTCAAACTACCTTACAAAGGGTTTGGGGTTTCTTGGTTGGTTTCCAACTAGGATGAGATATCCTTTACAATAAAGAACAATGTAAAGGCTAGGATATCTCGACTAAGCTTTGGATATGTCTTATCAAGCTAGGCTTAGTGGATTGAGCTCTCTTCGATTTAAAGCACTTGGGAAATTCTCAGTTTTTCGAGTGCTTCAACTTGCAATAATAAGTTTGAGCTCTTGAGTTGCTTACAAATTTCCCGTAACCTTTCAATGTAGAAGGTCACAAGTATTTATAAGCATACACCAAGGTCACTCTTGAAAAACTATCCGTTGAAGAGATAGCTTCGTGAGTTTCCTCTTATGGAGTGTGAGAAACGGCTATATTTAGGGTTTGACACTCCCTAACACGTTTTAGGCAATAGCCTTTCATGTAGCCGGTCTTCACTTTTTGCAGTCTGGAACTTAGTACTTCTGAGATCTTTTCAGTGACCTGTCGCTGTCAGTGTCAGTATGGTACAGTGCTGTCTTCCTCTTTTTGACTTTTGTCTCCAGTTTAAAGGTAGACAACTCAACGGCTCTTTTGGTTACAATCTCTGAGTTGATATAACCTTAACAACACTTTGTCTTAGTTCCTTTTGTCTGCATTTGAATGTCTTGGGCAATATCTATTTTTCTAAGGAATTGCGATCTTCTCGTGTTGAATCCTTGGATAGATATTTTGATGCCTCTGAACATTGAGGTTTATCTTTGAGCATTGATGCATTACTAAGTCTTGATAATTCTTTGCCTTGATGATATTCTTGATCTTGATTCTTGATCTTACGTGTCTTGAGTCTTACGAGTCTTGAGGTCTTACGAGTCTTGGCGTCTTGAGTCTTCCACGGATATCTTGGTGATATCTTGAGTCTTCATCTTTGAGTCTTGATTCTTGATTTCATCTTGAAGTCTTGATATCTCGATTTCATCTTGAGTCTTGATATCTCGATTTCTGCTTGAGTCTTGATATCTCGATTTCATCTTGAGTCTTGAAACTTTCGGTTTCATCTTGAGTCTTGAAACTTGATTTCATCTTTGAAACCGGTTTCTTGAAACTTCTTGAGTTCTTGAGAATCTTGAGATCTAACTTTGATCTATATCTGCTGACTATACATTTTGCAGATATCATCCTGAATACTCTAAAACTGAATCCTGACTCAACTACCAAGATTATCCTGAACATGTCATACTCAGGGGTTTTGGGATCTAATCAAAATCATATCTTTATTAAGTTCATCTCCCAACAATTTCCCCCTTTTTGATGATGCCAAAACCTATCTTGTTACACACATTAACCTATACTCAGGTTTCAGTTTATCCTATTACAAGATTGGTTATATCTCCCAATAATTTCCATACAGAGAATTTCTCAACAATTTCTTCAGTAATAAATCTCTCAAAGGATTCATCACCAAATACTTAATTTCTCAACAATTAATCTCAGAGACAATTATTCAGGCATATCAAAATTAAAAGACATGTAAATAAGATAATGAGATATTATATTTTGAGCATAAATGATAAGTTTTCATTGATGATAGGTAGACTGTTACAAGTTACAATGAATCTTATCTGAACAAAATCAAAAAGAAACAAACAAGATAAAAGATTACATGAATCTTCTGAGTCTTCATTTGCTCTTCAGTCCAGCTCTTCAGTTCTGCTCTTCCACCTCATCAGCAGGGACTTCAAGGTTGAACATTCCGTAATATCTTCTTTTCAAATAAGATCTCTCCTTTGATGATATCGATTGTTCCTGTCGGACCCTAACCCAGAATGGCGTACTGAGATATTTCTTGAGCAATGGCTTTCTCATTCACACAACCATTCTCCAGCCTGGGAGGAGGGTACACGTATGGACCAGGGGCGGTTATCTGCACCTTTCCTTCATCCACAAGATTTATCCATCCTTGAAGATATTTAGGATAGAAGGTCAGGAGATAGTCGATGAAAGCCTCATTCGGATCTGAGCTCTCCCCTCTCCATTCTCTGAGCACATCATAGTAGAACCAGAAGGTTCTCTTGATTTCTTCCCATGCATCGTTGAGATGGACTGGCATCCATTTGTCAACATGCGGTCATTTACGTGCTTTAGTGTTCCTCTCCTCTTGCTTGCGAACTTTTTTGAACCCACTCCTTCTTTTTCGCTCTTCTTCTACCTTCTTTTCGATCCTTTGGTACACGAGTAAATGAAGCGGCGATTTTCTTCGCTTGTTCAATCTGGAGTGTTTTCAGAGCGCTTACGGTATTGAACCTTCTTCTTAGGCTCAACCTCGATTCTTCAATATCCAAATCAATTTCCTCTGAATTGGCTTAGAAGCCTTTGCTCTTTTGCCCTCAGGCTCTTTCATCGCCATAGCCTTTCTCTTAATGGGCATTTCAAGGACCAGCTAGGCTTGTACCAATCCTTCCTCTACCACTCGGGTTTCTCTCTGAAGAACTTCCCGCGCATTGTTTCCTCTGAAACCTGAGTGTAGACTGGCTTCTTCACCTCCTCGAACTTAAGCTTCTCAGTGGCTTCTATCTCCTTCATGGCTTCGGCAATGATCTTCTTCTCAGCATCCTTTACAACCTTGCCCTTCAGAGTATGTTCCAATAAAACCCCGAGATCAGCTCGGTCTTTCCCCTTCTTGAACCATACTCTGGCGCGTAAGCCCTGAGAGTGTTGTGTCCATATGATATTGTTCTTTACTGACACTCCGCACCTCCCCTGCCATCCGATCTTGCTCCTCCTCTAGCCTTCCGAGGTGGTTCTTCGCCACAGAATTCTTCTTCAGACAGATGACCAAATTGGCTTGAGAGAGCTTCCTTGAACATGTCATCATCTTGGCCATGAGCATTGAGCTCATCTCCTCAACAAATTTCTTCACCAAAGATCTCACTCTTCTCTACCAATTTTGCTTCTAGAATTTGGGTCTTCTCCTGATGCTTCTGCTTCAGCTCTGCATTAAGTTCAGCCTTGACCCCCTCCATCTTTTCTTCTAATTTTCCTTCCATGGAGGTCAGCTTGTCTGTTAGAGTATCCTGAAGTTGCACCAGTTATGAAGAAGAACTCAAGCTATCAATCTTCTGTGCTTGGTTGGCTAATGCCTCCTCGATCTGAGCAACTTTGGTCAGGATCGACTCAACCTTCTCCAGCTTTACCATCAGCGGAGGTGAGATCAATCTCAGGAGTATATCTTATCGGTTGTGACTCCTGAGTTAGCTGTTCATCCTGAGTCTCGGTCAACTGAGCTTGATTTGAATCCCAGGGCTTCAGACTTCGATCTGAGTCAGGATTCACCCCGAGCAAGGGTGTCCACCGAGCCTCCTCGGTCGAGGATGTTCGACAAAGACTGATCGGATCGGTTGAGTCTTTCTCCTTCTGAGATTGACTCTCATCATCCCCTTGTTGGTCCCCATCCTGAGATTTGTCTTTGGGCTCGGGGTACCAACTTCAAGAATCCTCTCAAGGAAACTTCCTCTTCACAAGCTCATCAAAGTCTGAGATTTTCATCCTGAGCTTGGTTTTTCTGAAACCTGAGAATTCAGTGAGAAAAGTTGTCTCCTCGTTCCACCAGTCTTCCCCTCTGAATGAAGCAATATTGAGCATCTCCTGAAGAGTCTGGTTGAGGATGTAGACCGTTGACCTCAATCAAAGAAGATATCCTCGAGGTCGGGAATGAGCTAAGCTTCGGGGTAGTGGTCAAGATGAACCGTTCCCCTTGCTTCGCCCATTCGGTCTTTTCAAACTTCACCTTTCTTGAGCATCGGGCTCTCGTGTTCGGGCTGGAAACTCTGGCTGAAAGATCGACTAACAGCTCATTCATTGAGCTCATCAAAATTCATCGGCTCCGAGGCTCAAAGAAACTCGAGGTTTGGGCAGCAGCTCCTCGGTTGAATCGACTTGGTTCCGAGGTCCGAGCTGGCCTCCTCCTTGAGTGGGAATTTCGGTTTGCTCGAACCGAGCGGGCTCTTCCTCGGAGGGAATCAACATTTTCCGAGGTCCGAAAGGTGTGCTTCCTTAGCAAGAATCTGTACTTTCTCTGAGGTCTGAGGTCCTTGAAATATTTCTTGAGAGAACTTATCAGAACTAAGCGACGTCTCAAGAACCTCATAGAAGACTTGCTCCTCAGTTTGATCCTGTGCCTTTGAGATAGCCTGAGCCAATACAAGTAAAGGCGATTTCTGAGCAGTTTGGATCTCAGGTTGAATCTCCTCAGTCTCACTTTCCTCATCATCATCAGTGAGAACCACCATCCTTTTGAGCTTTGGAGCAAGGGTTTTCTGCTTCTTCAATTTCTCACCATGCTCCTTCTTGGCATCCAACAAAATCTTCCCCCCGGTTTGTTGGCTTTCTTCAGTAGCAGCCGCAACTGGTGATTCCACTTTCTTCTCTTTCTTTCCTTTAATTATCCTCTTTGCAGCAATGGGCTTGAACATTACTTTGGACTTAGGGAATGGAGTAGATTTGGAAAAGATATCCTCCTTCTCTCGGCAAATCTCCAAAATAAATGCTATTTTGGTGGCATGGAGGATCCTGCCTTTGATAGATACTACCCCATCCTCCCTTCTTTTGACCTTGGTTTTCTCACTCACCACCTTGATCAGATACTTCAACCAGTTGAACTCCTTGGTGGGTGAGTCCTCGATCGCCGCCATAAGTCGGAGTTTGGGAGTGCTGATCTGCTCGAAGCTTCCAGATCGACTCATGATGCACTTTCCAACAATATCCATCAATACTCTGTATTTCGGGTTTAGATGCCACTTATGCAGAGTTGCCTCAAACTTAATAAGATTCTCAGTAATCCCATCAAGATACTCTTGCTCTCGTCCCAACATATACAATGAGGGATCATCTCCCCTATCGCACAGCTCAAATACATCGTTTAAGTTCTTAGGGACAATATAGAGCTCTCGAACAAAATCCACATACTTCATCGATTGTTCAAGATGAGAAACAGAAATATTGGACTCTATACAATCATCCTCATTTATTTCCAAATTAGCGACAAACTCTATTACCTAGGGAGTATACTCCGCCTCCGGTCGATTCGCGACGAGGTTCATCAGTTTCGCCAATCGGATTAAATGGAGCGCCTCTTCTTCGTGCTTGGCATTGGTGGTACTCTCCAAAGAAACCACGTACTCATACCATGGCTTATTTGTCTCAGCTAATCTTTCGAACATGGTAGGAGCCATTTGAGATTTGAAGATTTAGGGTTTTGAGCCATGAAACTTTCCTGGGTAAAAGGGATTTATTTGCAGAGGGTTTTTGGGAATGAAGGGTTTCAATAAAATTTGGCTTGAATGATTTTCAAAGGAATAAATAGCTCAAGATTGTGGGAAGTCGTACCGGTTTGGTGAAAAACAACGGTTAAGATTAATCCACGATTAATCGGGTATGCGAAAGGTCAATCCCCGAAAAGTAAGCCGCCATTTTAACTTCATTGGTGATTAAATGTAACAGAGCATTTAATGACTGTTTGACCCTTTTTTTAGGAATTTCAAAGATCCCGCCCAAAAACATTCCTCAGGTGTTTTGTATTTATTGCAAATGATTACTGAGTTTCACTTAAGCAATAAATGAGTCGCATGAGTCATTACTTCTTCAGACTAATTTCCATCTATCAGTCTTACTGAGTATTGACCTTGATAAAAATGTCGATTATGATCTTGAAGTACGAAAAGGGTTCAAGATGCTACTCTTGCACCTTGACCTTTAGTAAATCTAAGTTTCCTGAGACTCAGTTCAGTATTTCCAATTTTATCCTGAGTTTCTTAGTAGAATTATGAGAAAACTTCATGCATCTGAAAATCTTCAATTTTTTAGATTTTACTCTATACACCTGAATCCAACATCCCTAATTCAACTGATAGTTCCTGAAATCTTGATTCAGCCAAAGGTTTAGTCAAGATATCGGTTCTCTAACTTATCGATGAATTTTCTCCATCCTGATGTCCTTTTTCTCGACATGATCTCTGATGAAGTGATGTCTGATATCCACATGCTTGCATCTGGTGTGCAATACCGGATTTTGTGAAATAGCAATGGCATTATTATTGTCACAAAATATTGGTACTTCATTGGCTACAACTTTATAATCCCTTAATTATTATGCGAGCGAAAGAATCGAAACGCAACCCGACTTCTGTGACCATGTATTCAAACTTCGATCTTGGTTGCTCTTGAGGTCTATTTCTTTGAAAACCAAGATATCGAACTTGCTTCCAAGAAATTGACAAGTTCCCCGTAGTGGACTTCTGTCAATCTGCAACCTCCATAATCGACATCCCGAGTAACCCGGTTAATTCAAGGTTATCATCACCGGATACCATAATCCTCTATTCATCGTGTGCCCTTAAGATACTTGAAGATCTTTTGGCGACCTCCATGTGACTAGCCTTAGGATTAGCTTGGTATCTTGCACATATCCCAACAACAAATGTTATATCCTAGCCTACTTGTCGTGAGATATAGCAATGATCCAATGATTCCTCTATAATCGATTATGACTTCTTGATTTGCCTTTAGAATCGATCCATCTTGTAGTTAGTATTCATAGGAATTCTAATCAGATTGCAATCATACACCATACTTGGCAATCGGATCCACGGTGTACTTTGCTCGTTTGATGAAGATTCATTCCTTTGATTGTTTCACTTGAAGACCTAGAAAGAAATTCATCTCTCCCATCATTGACATCTCAAACTTGCCTTTCATCGGTGTTGAAAACTTTTCACACAAATTGATGGTTTGGAGATCCAAAATGATGTCATCAACATATATCCGAACCAAGAAGATATCTTCCCCATCTTCTATCCCTAACGAGTTCTATCAACAGTTCCTTTAACAAAACCATGGTCAAGAAGAAACCGAGAAAGAGTATCATACCATGCTCGGGTGCTTGCATAAGACCATACAAGGCTTTTTCGAGCACAGAACTTGGTCATTCTGTTTGAAACCAGGAGGTTGTTCTACATAAACCTCTTCTTTAAGCACACCGCTCGAAAATGCACTTTTCACATCCATTTGATAGACCGAACTTCATGTGGGCAGATATGCAAGAAACAATCTGATGGCTTCTAGTCTTGAAACTGGTGCAAAGGTTTCATCATAATCCAAGCCTTCTTCTTGGGAATAACCTTGTGCAACTAGCCTTGCCTTGTTTCTTACAATGTTGTTGTTTTCATCTCTTTTATTCTTAAATACCCACTTGGTTCCAATGACATTGTGCCTTTTTCGAGTCTATCCACTAGCTCTCATACTTCATTTCTTGAGAATTGATTCAGCTCATCTTGCATAGCAGTAATCCAATCAGAATCTTGTAGAGCTTCACCAATCTCAATAGGCTCTTTCTCTGATAGGAAGCAGCAGAATAGTGCACTCTCACCATGGAACCTTCTTGTTTTGACACCTTCAGTTAGATCACCCACAATCTGACTTGTAGGATGACTATCTAACCATCTTCTTCTAGATGTTCCCCCTTCAATAGTATCCTCAACGTTTAAAATGTTAGGTTCGATTAATTCATGAACTTCGAGGAACAACAGAAAAGGAGAAAGGGAATCATCTTCCTCAGGGGAAATTCCATTCAGAACATTGTTAGAGACATTTGTTCCCCTTTGGTTGATAGATTCAGAATTTGCCTCAGCTGTGACCACATCTTCATTGGCATCACATACCTAAGTCTGAACTGGTGTCTGTTCAGATTGGTCAGCTTCAGTGTGTTGGTTTTCCTTCAGTGAAGACTTTCCATCCCCGAGTCTCACCATCCTGAGTTCCATCCTGAACTTCTTTATCTAAGTCTGAGTCACTCCAATCATAGATGGTGACTGACTTCTTCTTTTCAGGTTCAGTGGATGTTTTTTCATTCTTTTTCAGGCTTAATCTGGTGATTCTCTTGGTCAGTTCTTCTGCATCATGTTCCTATTTCTTCTGAACACAAGTAGATTCATCAAAAACAACATGAGGTGTTTCCTCCACAATAAGAGTCCTACAATTGTAAACTCGAAAGCTTTTTCGACTTGAGAATATCTAAGAATATTCCTTCATCGACTTTTTACTATCAAATGTTTTCAACCGATCTTTACCATTATTGTGTATGAAACACTTGCAACCAAACACACGAAAAGAAAGAAACAAGAGGCTTCCTTTCATTCCAAAGCTCATAGGGTGTTTTGCCTTGACTCTTGGTCAAAGATGGATCCGATTCGAGAATAGCATGCGCGTTGTTGACACTTTTTAGCCCAAAATCTTTTAGGAATATTAACCCAAATATCATTGTCCTTCAGACTTCTTTTCGTCATGTTCCTTCTTTCAAAGAACACCATTTTGTTGAGGAGTCCTTGCGGTGATGTTTCATGAGAAATTCCATTTCTTTGCATAATAATCGATATAATATGATTTATAAATTCAGTTCCTTATCGGATCGATTTTGACCACACTCGATTTTTTCTCAATCTTGAGCCTTTTCAATGGTTCAGCAAACTTTTATCTCGAGTCTCTTTCTTCTTGAGTAAGAATATGACCCAAGTATATCTTGAGTAGTCATCAACTACTACTAGTGTGTATTTCCTGCCATTGGTGCTCACTGGTGTTATTGGACCAAAAAGATCCATATGCAACAAGCAAGTATTCTTTCAAGAGAAAACATCTACTTTGCTTTTAAATGATGCTCTAATTTGTTTTCCTTTTTTGGCACGATCACAAATATGTTCCCTTCTTGAACACTTCATTAGGCAACCCTCTAACAAGATCTAATCTTGCAAGTTTATTCAGGGTTTTGAAATTCAGGTGATTCATTCTTTTATGCCATAACCAACTGATATCTGTGGAACTTTTTGCAACCAAACATGTATCTTTAGGAGTTGAACTCTAATCAGCAAGATACACATTTCCTTTTCTAGTACCAGTCAGTAATACTTTCTGTGAGATATCTTCTTTCACATAACATAAGTTCTTAGAGAACTCAACATTAAAACCCTTATCACAGAATTGGCTTATTGAAAGCAAGTTATGCTTCAATCCAGATACATATGAAACACCATGGATATGAACTGAGTTGATTTCCAAAGTTCCATATCCTTCAGTCTGTCCCTTGGAGTTATCTCCAAAAGTGATCTGAGGGCCTCTTTGTTCAACATAGTCACTGAGTATCTTCTTGAATCCTGTCATATGTCTTGAGCATCCACTGTCAAGATACCATACATCAAGGGCTTTTTTCATCTCTACTCATCGGTCTTTATGTGATCTTCAATCATTTCGGTGCCCTTGTATTCCTCCTGAAAAACAGATCAATTTTTAGGTACCCAATTTGTGTAGGGTCCTACAAGGTTAGTTGTACCTTTCGGAATCCAAATCTGCCTGACAACTCTAATCACTTTAGAATGGCTGATTTGTCTTCCATAAACATCTACATACACATTTACTACTCTGGGTGCCTTAGCAGTTTCCTGTGTATGAGTGCTAGCCTTAGCATGAACATGGGCTTTTGAATTTTTCTTTGGTTCAGGCCTTTTGTTCATTTGCTTTGGCTTCTGTGCAGCTGGTCTGAATCTTTGTTTACTCGGGTTCAGGTAACCTTTACCCTTAGGCAAGTGGGGGTTCGAGGTTGCTGTCTTTGAAATTTGGGTCTTCAAGATCTTGAGGACTTGGTCTCTTCGATTGAGAATGTCTCTCTTGAAAGTGTTTCTCTTCTCGAAGATTCCTCCGATGGTTCAAAAGCAGATCCTTTCGAGTTTGCATTCTTAGCAGAGGCTTTGAAGTACTTGCCTGAAATTTTCCAACTGAGTGCTCAGGTTTTCTAGCCTTCTCCTGAGGTTTGGGCTTTCCTACCTGATCATTCAGTTTTACTAAAACCATGGGTCCTTTTCCCTTGTCTACAACCTTGGGCATTTCTTCAGTTTGAAGTGTGGGTGCTACTAGTTTTACAAAGATTGTCTTCTTGCTACTTGATGCAGCATTCAGATGACCTTGTGAGGTTCCCCCTGGAATGTATCCCAATCCAGATTTTATAGTGACAGATCTCTGGTAACTCAATTTCATCTATTACTTTAGATGCGATTTCAATAGAGTTAGCTTCTTCTCGCGCACTATCCTCACATTTCGTAGAGTTTCATGCTTCTCGGAGAGGTCATTGAACTTAGTTACGATCAAATTTGAATCTCTTGAAAGGATTTCTCTAGCTTTCAGTTAGGGTCACTATCAACTTCTCTTTCTCTGAGAGTTGTACTTTTAGAACATCCAGTTCATCAGTAGCTCCCATTAATTGAGAAGTGATTTCAGTTTTGCTAGAGTCTTTCCACTTAAGATTTTCACCTTGATTCCTTTATTACGCTCTTGAGTTTTATTTAGCGATTCTTGTAAGACAAAGATAGTCCTTCATTAGACTCTCAAAAGAATCCATCAGGTCAAAATGACTGTTTATAGTTGAACTTGACAACTCTTGTGCTAGTGTAGGAGCAACAACAGAGAAAGAAGAGTTTACCTCCTCAATAGCCATTAGACAAATGTCATCACTTTCACTGTCTGAGAATATTTCATCTGAAGAGCTAGATCCCTCCTCAGAATGTTCTTCTTCTGCAACCATGGCTTTTCTGTTGGAGAACTTCTTGTCTCTTTTTGCCTGTCCTTCTCTTCTCTCCTTAGCACTCAGGTCAGGACAATCATACTGGAAGTGACCTTTCTTTTGGCAATTGTAGCATCTGTTGGCATCATCATCCTGATCACTTTCTTCTTTGGACTTGGAGTCCATCCTTTTGGATGAAGATCCCTCAGCTTTCAGGTCCTTCTTCTTCTCCGTTGATCTGTCCTCAGGTTTCTTCTGGTACCTGTGATTCCTGTAATAGTTTTTATATTTTCCATATCGACTATTAAGTCTTTCAAACCTCCTTGCCATCAGAGCTAGCTTATCCTCAAGCTCATCCTGATTTTTATCAAGGGAGTTCTCAGACTCTCTAGTTTTACAGGTTTTATCCTTGGCCTTAAAAGCCACATTTTTACTAGATGATGAATCATCTTTGCTGTCAGCCTTTTTAGATTTCTTATCAATTATGAATTCATAGGCCTTCAGCTCAGAGAAGACTTGTTGGTATGACATTGAATTAATGTTTTTGGTGTTTTCAATCACCACTACATGTATATCCCATTTCTTAGAAAGACCTCTAAGAATTTTCAATGCAACTTCTCTCTATGGATATTTCTTACCAAGTGCATTTAGATCATTCATAATGCTAGTGAATCTGACTTCCAATTTGTCTATAGATTCACCTTCATCCATTTCAAAACTATCAAACTTTCCAATTGCAACTGAAAGTTTGTTTTCCTTGATATGATCTATGCCTTGGCACATTACAGCTAGTGTATCCCAAATTTCTTTTGCAGTATTACAGTGAGAGATCATTCCCATCACACCATCATCAATTGTATTGTATAGTGTGTCTTTAGCAATATAGTCTAGATTGACTAACTTCCTCTCCTCAGGAGTCAGTTGGTCATCAGACTTAGGAAATTCTGCTCTAGGATCGTTTCTCTCATTTTCTGTTCCTCTGGGATTCACCATAGTAAATTGGAATGGATCTTCAGAGACCACTCTCCACATACGTTCATGTTTAGAATACAGGTGAGCCTGCATTCTCAGTCTCCATAAATCATAGTTCTCCACTGAGAACATGGGAAGTTTTTTAGAAGACATTTTATCTGGTCTTTTAAGAATTCAGCAAATATGATCAGTTCAGATAGACCACAAGTATTTTTAGGAAATAAAACATTGGTCAACAAAGCAGGTGGTCAAGTTGAACCCTTTGCTCGATACCACTTGTTGGTCCCGTCTGCAAAACGAGTCTTACACGTGTATGGGGGAATACACGTGTTCGGTGTTTTTAAAACTTTTCTTCTTGAGGTCGACTTTCGTCGGGTTGTCCCGATGATTTGGTCCCGAGAAGCACAAATCGCTTCTGAGTCAAAGTCTATCGAGACAAAGGATCCTGAGCTACTTTTCGGATACCTCGGATAATCCCAACCGAGTCCTGAGTTTTGAGATCCCGAGTTGCTTGGATCGATAACTAACTTACTGAACCCTCAGAAGAGTAAGTTCAGTTTGGTAACTATCTGTTCTAGCTACTTAGATGTCTTGAATGGTTGGCCCTTAGTTTATACTCGTTTTAAGCTTTTTTTGAAAACCTTCCTTTAATGGAATAGTGATTAGGTCGTGATTCAATTTATATGCAACTTTTCGGTGGATTGATTCCAACCCAAATATCGATGAAAATATGCTTTCAAGACAATGTAATGCAACAGATAAATCAAGCAAAACCGAAAGTAAAGAACACAGCAAATTATAGTGGTTTAGAGACTCAAGCTCCTACGTCCACTCTCCCTGATCTCTTCAGAGAAATTCACTAATCACTTCTTAAGGCTTTCTGACTACCTCTGTAGTTTACTAACCTTTCTAATTTTGAGCTTTCTGACTACCTCTGTAGTTTACTAACTCAAAACTCACACAAGCTTTCTGTCTATCCAAGATAGATTACTCACTTCTTCTCTAGAGCTTTCTGACTACCTCAATGTAGTTTACTTACTCTTTACAACTCCAATCTCACCAACAATCACACTCAAACTACCTTACAAAGGGTTTGGGGTTTCTTGGTTGGTTTCCAACTAGGATGAGATATCCTTTACAATAAAGAACAATGTAAAGACTAGGATATCTCGACTAAGCTTTGGATATATCTTATCAAGCTAGGCTTAGTGGAATGAGCTCTCTTCGATTTAAAGCACTTGGGAAATTCTCGGTTTTTTGAGTGCTTCAACTTGCAATAATAAGTTTGAGCTCTTGAGTTGCTTACAAATTTCCCGTAACCTTTCAATGTAGAAGGTCACAAGTATTTATAAGCATACACCAAGGTCACTCTTGAAAAACTATCCGTTGAAGAGATAGCTTGAGTTTCCTCTTATGGTGTGTGAAAACGGCTATATTTAGGGTTTGACACTCCCTAACACGTTTTAGGCAATAGCCTTTCATGTAGCCGGTCTTCACATTTTGCGATCGGAACTTAGTACTTCGAGATCTTTTTCAATGACTGTCATTTGTCGATGTCGATATGATGGTACGTGATGTCTTCCTCTTTTTGACTTTTGTCTCGGTTTAAAAGGTAGACAACTCAGCGGCTCTTTTTTGGTTACAATCTACGAGTTGATATAACCTTAACAACACTTTGTCTTAGTTCCTTTTATGCGCATTTGAATGTCTTGGGCAATATCTATTTTTCTAAGGAATTGCGATCTTCTCCGATTATTGAATCCTTGGATAGATATTTTCGATTGCCTCTGAACATTGAGTTTATCTTGAGCATTCAATACATTCTTGAGTCTTGATAATTCTTTGTGCCTTGATATTCTTGATCTTGATTCTTGATCTTACGTGTCTTGAGTCTTACGAGTCTTGAGGTCTTACGAGTCTTGGCGTCTTACGAGTCTTCACGGATATCTTGGTGATATCTTGAGTCTTCATCTTTGAGTCTTGATTCTTGATTTCATCTTGAGTCTTGATATCTCGACTTCATCTTGAATCTTGATATCTCGATTTCCTGCGAGTCTTGATATCTCGATTTCATCGAGTCTTGAAAACTTCAGTTTCATCTTGAGTTCTTGAAAACTTGATTTCATCTTGAAAACTTTGGTTTCTTCTTAAACTTCTTGAGTTCTTCGAATCTTGATCCTAACCCGATCTATATCTGCGACTATACATTTTGCGAGATATCATCCTCGAATACTCTAAAAACCCCGAATCGACTCAACTATCAAGATTATCCTGAACATATCATACTCAGGGGTTTTGGGATCTAATCAAAATCATATCTTTATTAAGTTCATCTCCCAACATTATGTGACGTCTACATCCTGGAGAAGATTCCAATTCATCAAAATCAGACTAAAAATGATGATGAATTCCGGAACTAGCTAGAAACAAAGTATCCATACTTCTACCAGACAGTGATGAATGAAGACAAGATCATGTCACTAATACCAGAAGCTCCACCCTTTGAACTACTCCTTCCACCTTTGCGTCCAGACAACAAGCTAGATCCCGTTAAATTCAAGAACATCTACTATGGACTAGCTGAAAAAGGAGGAATCCATAGAAAAGAAGAGCTGGACAAGCTAATGCAAAAGATGTACAGGATGTTTGGCATCCCCAAAGAACTGCAAATGTTCAAGTACACCTGAAGAAGACAACTTGGAATCAGATGATAGGTACGCTTTTCACATATTCTACAATGCACACACCTATATGAATAAAATTATTCATCCCACTGATTCTAAGACAACATCTCATTGTCTTCTGAGGTATGTACCATTTGCATTATCTACATTTCCATTCATGGTATCTGTTTTTCTGATTAAGTTGATTTTAGTGTTTTGGTTCCATCAAAAAGGGGGAATTTGTTGGGAAATATGTAATTTAGTTTTGATGGAAGTTCCAAAACAGGTTGTAATAGGACCAGTCAGACCTGTTAGCTGACTGATGACTTAGAATCAGAATAAGATGACCAGCTGAAATGTATAGATAGCTGATGTAATAGATAGGTCACATATTGAGGGGGAACTCAATATGTATAGGTCAGGTCGAAGTATCAGATGACCCAAAGAAGGTCGATGATCAAGACTAAGCGCAAAATCGAAGACAAGAAGTCAAGATCGTGAAGACAAGAAGACATCAAGACTCGGATGAACTCAAGACTCGATAACATCAAGACTCAGATGAACTCAAGACTCAAAGATCAAACCTCAAGACTCGGCACGATCAATTCACCGAGGCTCGTAGACACCAAGATCAAAAAGACCTCAAGACCTACTTTCAAAGAGAGTCTCGTGATATTGAAGCTAAGACAATGTGCAAATCAAGACTCAACAAGGTAGACCGATCGCCATTTGATCAAGTCACCACACACACTGACAATAAAAAGATACACCGCATAAGACGAATCTTCTACAAAAGGAAAATGAATCGCCTAACGGACAAATTTTCGAGTGCCATGCAAGGCCAAGGAGAAAGCGACACGTGCACAAAAGGGGTTATAATACGGGATACGACGCTGCAGACAAAAACAACGTTAATCATGCCTACGGCCACACCGATAATCGAACGCGTCACAATCATATCCTCATACCTACCTAATATAGCCCTCAAATTCAAATTGCTCTCCAACGGCTCTTTGATTTCGAGGTCTATAAAATGGGATCGATCTTCATTTTGAAGAAAAGGACCAACAAGTGAGAACGCAAGAACAAACACGGAGACATCGCAAAAAGAAGCTAAAAGCTACAACAAAATCTCCACCAAAGAACACTACATTTGAAGATTATTCTTAGAGTGTTCATCCAATAGTTCTTAGCAAGAAATCCTATCCACTAGCATTTTGGCTACCTAAAGCACCAGGGTAGATTTCCAGTTGGAACCCTCAATCATTCTTTACCCAAACACAAGTTAGGTTAAGTCTGTAGAGTGAGAACTCATTAAACATCTCGGCTATCCTTTTTAAGGATATAAGTCCCGCTGGTTACGTTTGTAGAGTGGGAACTCGATAAACATCTCGGCCATCCTGAAAAGGATATAAGTCCCGTAGGTTAAGCTTGAGTGGGAACTCGGTAAACATCTCGGCCATCCTGAAAAGGATATAAGTCCCGTAGGTTAAGCTTGAGTGGGAACTCGGTAAACATCTCGGCCATCCTGAAAAGGATATAAGTCCCGCAGGTTAAGTTTATAAGAGTGAGAACTCGGTAAACATCTCGGCCATCCTGAAAAGGATATAAGTCCCGTAGGTTAAAGTAGGTTAAGGTTCCCCTGTGTTAAGGGAAGAGTGGGCGTGGGGCGGGTTTCGCCAAACCACTATAAAAAGTCTTGTGTGCATTTACTTGCTTTCTTATTGCTTTACACAAGTCACACAACTGAGTTTTAAACAGCATACATATTCTAAGTTAAGCTCAGTTTGCACCAAGCAACTGATCTGAACAGATTGACACCTTAGTCAACTGGTTGAAAACTAACTTCAGAATCAGATTGATAAAACTGGTTTTTCACACGGGTAAAAAAACAAGCTTCCGCACCATTCAGTTAAACTGACAGATATCAAACTGATCTGCCCTCAGGCACTCAGTCAGATTGAACATCAGTCTAAACTGATACACTCGCACTCTGATCGGGTAATCTGCAGTTCACACCTGATCCGCACGAAAAGTTTTAGAAGTCTATTAACCCTTCCCCTCTAGACTTCCACCCTCACAAAACCCGTTCGGGACCTACAAAGTGGTTAGATAGTCATCCCTCAAGTCATATTGTGGGTGATCTATCAGAAGGTGTTAGAACAAGAAAGTTCCATGGTGAAAGTGTTTTATTCTGCTGCTTCCTATCTGAGAAGGAACCAACTGAGATTGAAGAAGCTCTTCAAGATTCATTCTGGATTACTGTTATGCAAGAAGAGCTGAATCAGTTTACAAGAAATGAAGTTTGGGAGCTAGTGGACAGACCTAAGAGGCACAATGTGATTGGAACTAAGTGGGTATTCAAGAACAAGAGAGATGAAAACAACAACATTGTAAGAAACAAGGCAAGACTAGTTGCACAAGGTTATTCCCAATAAGAAGGCTTGGACCATGATGAAACCTTTGCACATGTTGCAAAACTAGAAGCCATCTGACTGTTTCTTGCATATGCTGCTCACATGAAATTCACAGTCTATCAGATGGATGTGAAAAGTGCAATTCTGAATGGTGTGCTGAAAGAAGAGGTTTATGTGGAACAACCTCCTGGCTTTCGTCAGAATGACCAAGTTTACAGGCTCAAAAAGGCCTTGTATGGTCTGAAGCAAGCACCTAGAGCATGGTATGATATTCTTTCTCAATTTCTTACTGACCATGATTTTACCAAAGGAACTGTTGATAGAACCTTGTTCAGGATAGAAGATGGGAAAGATATCTTACTAGTTCAGATATATGTGGATGACATCATATTTAGATCTCCAAATCATCAGATGTGTGAGAAGTTCTCCAACTTGATGAAAGGAAAGTTTGAGATGTCAATGATGGGGGAGATGAATTTCTTTCTAGGACTTCAGGTGAAACAAACTAAGGAAGGAATATTCATCAATCAGGCAAAGTACACCAGAGATCTGATTGCTAAGTATGGTGTACAAAATTGCAATGCAATTAGAATATCTATGAATACTAACTACAAGATGGATCCAGATCCTGAAGGTAAGTCAATTAATCACACTAATTATAGAGGGATCATTGGACCATTGCTATTTCTCAAAGCAAGTAGGCCTGATATTACTTTTGCTGTTAGAATATATGCAAGATACCAAGCTAATCCTAAGGTTAGTCACATGGAAGTTGCCAAAAAGATTCTGAGATATCTTAAAGGGACATCAAATAGAGGATTATGGTATCTAGCTGATGATAACCTTGAATTAACTGGTTATTCAGATGTTGACTATGGTGGTTGCAGAATTGACAGGAAATCTACTACAGGAACTTGTCAATTTCTTGGAAGTAAACTGATATCATGGTTTTCAAAGAAACATACCTCAGTAGCAACCAGTACTACTAAAGCTGAATACATGGCTGTAGGAAGTTGTTGTGCACATATTCTTTGGCTAAGACAACAATTGAGGGGTTATAAAGTTATAGCTAATGAAGTACCTATATTTTGTGATAATAATAGTGCGATAGCTATTAAACAAAATTCGGTATTGCACACCAGATGTAAGCATGTAGATATCAGACATCACTTCATCTGAGATTATGTTGAGAAGAAAGATATCAGAATGGAGAAAATTCATACTGATAAAAAAAGAGCTGATATTTTGACAAACCCTTTGGCTGAATCAAGATTTCAGGAACTATCAGTTGAATTGGGTATGTTGGATCCAGGTGAATAACTATCTAAAAATTTGAAGATTTTCAGATGCATGAAGTTTTTTCAGGAATCACTGAAAAACTCAGGATAAAAATAAGGTTTTCATCACTGAGTCTTGGGAAACTCAGAAACCTTAGTTCAGTTATCAAAATAACACTGAATTTTTTTTCAAGGTCAGAACTCAGTAAGACTGATATTCCAAATTAGTCTGAAGAAGTTATTGACTCGTGCAATACATTTATTGTCTAAACTAACTAATCAGAAATCATTTGACATAAATGATAAAACACCTGAGGAAATAAATAAGCGGGACTTTTGAAATTCTCGGGCAAATCAACAGTCTGCAAGAACAGTGGTTGAACACTGTACATATTCACTATAATGGATAAAAATGGCGGCTATTATCCACTCTTTGTCCTCTCATTTACCCTTTTTATAAACCTATAAATCCTTGAAAATCGTGTAACTGTTTGATCAACTGTCCTTAATCTAATCCAATGGACTAGATTAATGTTGGTATTAATATATATACCCTTTCCTCACAAATTTGAAGACATTTTACTCTTCCACCTTTCAAAAACCTTCGTCTTCAAAAATTTACCAGAAAAATCCCCTGCGTTTCACAAATCCTCCAACCCCAAAAATGACTCTATCTATCTTCGCCAAACTCGCTGAAATAAAAAAACTCTCTATCTTACATCAATGAAAATGTTATTATGTGTGTTGATCAACAAAGATAATACCTCATTATCTTTTATTCTGAAAAATTTATCATACTAACCTGATGGTGTATCCTCTAGATAAAATTGAAACCTGTAATAAGGTAAGGTTTTCTTAAAATTGTAATAGATGGTTTTGACATCATCAAAAAGGGGGAAATTGTTGGGAGATGAATTTAATAAAAGTTAAAGATTTTGATTAAATCTCAAAACCCCTGAGTATGACATGTTCAGAATAATCTAAGGTAGAATAGAAAACAAGTTTCAATATAGTTAGTTCAGGAAATATCTGCAAAATGTATAGTCAGAAGATATCTCTGAGTTTATAGGTTAGGCACACACTAAGGGGGAACTCAGTAAAAAGTCAAAAGACTCTTAAGACTCAGAAGGCCCCGAAGACTCAGAAGGCCTTGAAGACTCAGAAGAACCTGAAGACTCAGAAGGCCTTGAAGACTCAGAAGAACCTGAAGACTCAGATGACTCTGAAGACTATCCACCTGAGGACATATAGACTGAGAAAGTCTTGCACATCCATGAAGAATAAATGAGTTACCAAATATTCAAATGCAGACAAAAGGAACTATAACTAAGTGTTGTTTAAGGTTGTCTCATTCAAAGAGGTTGACCTAAAAGAATCGTTTTGTTTGTCTACATTCACTGAAGACAAGAACCAATCAGAGAGAGACAACAATGTACTTCAATGACACATAAAGAGACATGGTACTTAAGATGTCAGATGTACTGAGTTCCAGACTGCAAAAACTTGGTGATTGGCTGCATTGGTTACTTGTTACCCAAACCATGCAAGGGTGTGTTCAAACCCTAAAATAGTCGTTCATCACTAACCAAATAAGGAAACCCTTGATGCTATCTCTTCCAACGGATAGTTTTTCAAGAGTGACCTTGGTGAGTTGCCTATAAATACCAGTGAACTTCTTCGTTGCAAGGTTACGGGAAATCAAGAAACTCCAGAGCTCATTCGTATTCTTGCATTTGAAGCACTCAAAAACCCTAAGATTTCCCAAGTGTTTCACATTGAAGAGAGCTCATTTTAGTAAGCCTAGAATTGTTAAGTATCCAAAGCTTAGTAAGAGATATCCTAACCTTTGAATGTGTTCTTATTGTAAAAGGATATCTCACCTTAGTTGGAAACCAACCAAACCCAAACCCTATTCTTAGGTAGTTTGATGTGATTATTGGAGAGTGAGAGTTGTAAAGAGTTAGTAAGCTGCGGTTGAGTTCAGCCTGAAAGTCTAGAGAAGAAGTTAGTAAGCTGTTTGAGACAGTCTGAAAACTTGTGTGTGTGAGTTAGTAAGCTGCAGTAGTTCAGCCTAAAAACCCTTAGAAGAAAGTTAGTAAGTTGTTGTGTTCAGTCTGAAAGCTTGAGGAAGTAGTAGTGGTGAGTTAAGGATTTTCTTTGAGGATCAAAGAGAGTGGAAGTAGGAGCTTTGCCTCTGAACCACTATAATTTGCTGTGTTATTTACTTTCTGCTTTGCATTATAACTGTTGCATATTTTCACTGAAAGCACTGAGTTTTCTGATATTCAGTTGGAATCAATCTACTGAGTTTGCATTGAATTGATCACAGCCTTAACCACTGATTTACTAAGGAAAAGATTTTCAGCAAAGTAAAACGAGTAAAAACTTAGGGCCTACACATTCCGCACACTTGATAAGCTAGTATAGATAGTTGTCAAACTGACCTAACTCATCTGAGTAGTCAGTAAGATAGTTATCTACTCCAAGCTTATTTGGTCTCTGATTTTAAGACTTCAGATCAGTTGGACTAATTTGAAGCTACTAAAAGTTGCTCAATATCATTGTCTCAATAGACTCCGACTCAGGGCAATTCGTGCTTCTCAGGGCTAATTTTCAAGACAATCTGACCCACTGATTACAGTTTTATAAAAAGTTTGAAAAATCACTGAACACGTGTATTCGACACCCCCCATACACGTGTAAGACTCGTTTACACTGGGACCAACATTTTGTTTTAATCATTTTTTAAACACAATCGAATTACACCAATTGCACGTCGGTGCAAGTGTGATTCATGTTATTTATGCATTCATATAACATCAGAAAATCAGATTAAAAAAAGTTATTGGCAGGTAAGAGTTCGAATCCAACACCTTAAACTCGAAATATATAAGTTAATGACCAACGAGCTATATGCCAACACAACAATTGAAATGTGCTATTCTATCTAATATACAGTTTCACGCCGAAGTGTGTGAATTCTGATCTATTTTTAATTGGGTTATAATTAATCAAAATTGAATTAAAAATTGCAGTGCACACAAGTAAACTCATGTTTAAAAGTTTAATAATGTGGTGGCAATTTGAGTAAATAAATGTATTAGAGGGTGTAAATAATGAGTAAATTTTCTATTCTGGTCTATGCATATTAAAATTGGAAGAACTAAAAAAGGAAAATATGCCTACTAAAATTTGATGAAGGAAATATTAAATGAGGGCATAAATGAAATGTTGAGGTAAATTTTGTGTTTTAAAAATATATATTAATCTGTGTGATAAATGAAACCGGACTATCTTTTTCAAACGAAATAAGTACTACTCCCTCCATCTCAATGTTTATGGTAAAGACCCACTTTTTTTTGTCTCAAACTTTATGGTAAAGTTATTTACACACTTTATTACTTTATCACATAAAATATTAATAAACAACATTTTCTACCCCCAATTACTCATCACTTTATCATATAAAATACTAATAAACAACTCTTCCTACCCCATCACTTTATCACTTTATCAGTATTACACTAAATGCTTATGAACAGTCACAATCCCACGAAAATTGGGACGGAGGGAGTATTAATTTTAGGTTGACAAGTAACATAATAAAAAAAGAATGAATCTCTTGTACATGAATTGCACCATGCACTATATAGTTTTTTTTTTTAAATATACAATTTAATATAGTAAAATATAATTTATTTACATTAAAATGTGCAACATACGTTTGTAAAACAAGTTACATATCTAAAGAATATATTATAAAGTACACAATACAACCTTTGCATACTAAAACTAGCCAATTAAATATTAGGACACACACATGACAAATAAATACGTTAGGAAAAAAAAACATAATTTGTGTAAAGACGAAAATAAAGAAAAATAGTTTATTCTTAGGCGGTAATAATACGTGGCGCATTCTTAAACCGTCTGTCATTTACCATTTGCCACAGCCGGTAGAGTTAACCAACTATTAAATTCACCTCTTTTTCTCGCTCATTTCGAAATTTGAAATTTCTGTCTGTCCTCCAAACATGATTAGAATATAAAAACCCCTTATATTTCCCTCACCATTCAACGGTCGAATCTATCAAAACCCACCCTTATTCTCTCTCTCTACCCTTTACTGTACACTCCAAAATTTGAAAATTCTTTGCAACTTCACAAACCAGGCCCTCAAATCTCACCACTCTGCTTCTGAATTGTGGCAACTTAAGATAATTTCGTTGATTTTGGGTTTAATTTTCAGGTATGCTACCGTGTATACGTTAAATTTATTTTCCCCTTCTGTTTTCTTTTGTTTGATTTGTAAAAAGTGTGAATGTTCGATTACTTCACGGTGAATTTTTAGTTTTTTCTTAAACGGAGCCAGTAATTCGAGTCTCAGTGCGTTATGGTGAACTGATCTACGGCTGTACTTTGCTCTACGTTATTTGAATTTATTAGGCAAATCAGCAAGGGTTTGTTTAAGCTTTATGAATATGGAGAATTTAGTATTGGTACTGTGGGTTTACCAGACTGCAGATATTGTTTGCTTCGATTTTGGATTGAGATAAGTCGAGTTTACATTTGAATTTGAATTTGAATTTGCAGTTTAAGATCTCTGTTCAATTTCAATTTGTTCATTTCTTACCCTTTGTTGTCATTTGTACAATCAAGATAACTCAGATGCCTGTGAACTGTTGATTGACAGGGAATTCATTTTCCACACACACGCACAACTTGCCTTGATTTGAATTTGAGTGTAGTTTTCTAGTGGTCATTTCGTTTCCAGAACTGCTTTAGCGCTTTTGGAGAATGACATTTTGCTAACCAGTGTAATCCTGCTTGACTTGTGCTCTTTTTTTTTTTTCCTTACATTAGTTGAAGCTGGTTAAGCTTAAAGGAGATAGTGATCGAGTTGGAGGATTGTATTCGGCTTTCGATTTATTAGTTGGTTGTGATTTGCAAGTATAAGTGGAGTTGAAATGTCAAAAGGTGAAAACAATCCGCTTCGGCAGATGGAAACAACATGCGGTTCTCTTCTACATGAACTGCAGGTATTGAAATTGCAATTAATTACAATATTGTTTGTTATCCTTTTCATTTTCCTTCGCCTCAGTCTTTTCTTTATATGCGATCTTCAATATGTTTTGTTGGTACACCTATCAGATAATATGGGACGAGGTTGGAGAATGTGATGCTGAGAAGGACAGAATGTTACTTGAACTTGAACGAGAATGTTTAGAGGTGTACAGAAGGAAAGTAGATCAGGCAAACAAATGTAGAGCTCAGCTGAGGCAGGCAATTGCTGATGCTGAGGCTGAGCTAGCTGCCATCTGCTCTGCCATGGGGGAGCGCCCAGTACACATTAGGCAGGTCAGAAAACAAAGATTGATATGTGTTTTTGATAAATGACTTCTCTGAAAATATTGAAGTGGTGCTTTGATGATCCTTTCTTGTTTATTATGCCAATGCAAGCCTAGTTTTGTATTCAACACTAATTAGCATTATCTGCTGATAATTGTTAAGCTAAACAATTCTAATCATTGTTGACTGCTGATATATGTTAAAGCCATATGAAGCTTTTAAAAATTTTAAAGCGTCAGGTGGCACAAAGGATGTCAACTGTTGATAAACAGTTGGCTAGACATATACTTAATTGAAAGAATGAAAATTTTGTTCTTCTGTATTCTTTCACCTTACTGGATGGTCTCTTTCTTTATGCAGTCTGATCAAAGTATGGGAAGCTTGAAGGCTGAACTAAGGACCATCCTTCCACAGATAGAGGAGATGCGGAAGAGGAAATCTGAGAGGAAAAATCAATTTATAGAGGTGAAAGGTGAGATACAGTGTATAAAGAATGAAATCTATGGGTCAGGAGGATATGCTTTGAATGACACGACAGTGGATGATACTGATTTGTCTTTGAGAAAGCTTGAAGAACTGCATAGTGAACTGCAAGCACTTAAAGAAGAAAGGGTAATCTTGTGAAACTATTACTAACTCCAAATAATTTTTCATAATTATCCTCTGATTTCCATGTATGTTTTGGTTGCTTGCAGTGTGAACGTCTGAAGAAGGTTGTAGAGCACCTGAATTATTTGTACTCATGCTGTACAGTGCTTGGTTTGGATTTCAAACAAATTGTAAGTGAGATTCATCCAAGTCTATTGGAATCTGAAGCACCAAAAAATATCAGCAATGATACTATAGCACAACTGGGAGCTGCTATACAAAGACTGCGAGATGTTAAACTACAAAGAATGCAGCAGGTATGTCATGCTTTATTAGGTTTCTGTTTCTTTATAATTATTATTTATTCAGTTTAGAGAGTTTGTTAACGATTCAATCCTATTTAGTTACAAGATCTTGCGACTTCGTTACTGGAGCTTTGGAACTTGATGGACACACCAATTGAAGAGCAACAGGTGTTTCAGAAAGTTACATGTAATATAGCTGCTTCAGAAGATGAGATAACAGAGCCTGACATGCTTTCTGCTAACTTTATTGATTATGTAAGTCAAATGTTTTTGTTTGAGGGATAGATATTTCATACTTTGCGTAAGTTCTTGCTTGGTTTTGATACGTGAAGTTTCAAACTTGTTGAACTGGGTGATGAAAGCTTGTAAACTGGTTATTGTCAGGTCAAGGCTGAAGTTTCCCGATTAGAGGAGTTGAAAATAAGCAAAATGAAGGAGCTTGTTTTAAAAAAGAAAGGAGAGCTTCAAGATATATGCAGGAAGACACATTTAACTCATGAAGCAGATGCTTCAATTGACTTAGCTATAAATGCTGTTGAATCTGGTACTTCTTTTACATGTCATATAGATATTGATAATTTCTTTCACTCAATTCTTAAATCTCTCTCTTCTTTTTAATGAATGATAGGAGCTATTGATGCCTCTTGTGTGCTTGAACAAATCGAGCTTCAAATATCTAAAGTCAAAGAAGAGGCTCTCAACAGGAAAGATATCCTTGAAAGGGTTGAGAAGTGGATGGCTGCATGTGTGGAGGAAAACTGGCTCGAGGAATACAATAGGGTATGATTTCTCTACTTTCTGTGATTGGTTACATGTTGAGATCCCAAAGTGAAATTGCTCAAAGCAAGTTTCCTTTCTTTGTAGGATGACAACCGCTACAATGCTGGGAGAGGCGCTCATCTTACACTGAAACGTGCTGAAAAAGCTCGTGCTTTAGTCAACAAACTTCCAGGTATGCCAGAATTTTGTTTTTGGATGTCGTCTTCATGCTGCAACCTTAATTGGTAAATTAATACGGAATAAGGTTTATATATGACCTTACCATTGCTTTGGTTGTTGTAATAGCAATGGTGGAGGCGTTGGCTTCAAAGACTGCGTCATGGGAGAATGAGAACGGAGTCTATTTTACCTACGACGGCGTAAGTAGTACATTATCAGCATGTAGAAGTGCAGCTCATTCCATCTCTCTTTTTATGTTTTAAATGAAGATTTCTGCTATGTTTAGGTCTGTCTGCTTTCTATGCTTGAAGACTATACTGTTTTGCGACAAGAGAAAGAAGAGGAGCGCAAACGACAGAGGGTAATAGACCTTTTTCTATCTTGAATGTCAAGCTAAACATCTCTGTTTTTGACTCTTAATGCATCACTGCATGTGTATTACTAAATTAAACATCAGGACCAGAAGAAGCTTCAGGGGCAATTACAAACAGAGCAGGAGGCTCTTTACGGGTCGAAGCCAAGCCCAATGAAGAACCAGAGCGCGAAGAAAGGCCCTAGAATGTCATGTGGTGGTAATGGTGGTGTTGGTGCAAGCAGTAGAAGACTTTCTCTTGGTGGACCTATGCCTCCTCCAACAAAGGCTACTCCTAACGCACGCACCGCCAAAAAGAATGATCATCGTAATAATCATCACGACTCTCACAAGGATGATGGAATTCAAGCTCTCTCTTCTGGTAATTTTCTGATTTCTCTATGAATTTCCTTGGGGTTAAGTTTTAGGCCATAAGAATTATCTTCATATTGACTTTGTTGTTTCTTGACATTAGGGAGGAGAGGTTTGGACTTAGCTGGTCTTCCTGTAAAACAGCTCTCTTTCAACCTGCAAAACGAGTCGCCCATGATGCGAAAGCCCTTCTCTCCCATTTCTTCCACGGATTCATCCAGGTCTAATGCAACTAATATTTTGGACGACCTCAACCGCAAACACAACGACACGTTTCAGAAGACGCTCCCGACTAACAACGTCATCACACCATTGTTCGCAACTCCTTCCAAGGTGATTTCTACGACCGACTTAGAGAACAGAACGCCACAATCGATGGCAATTCCGGTACCATCAACGCCCTCGACGGCATCCATCCCGATGCAGATGGCCATTACACCAATGCACAAGGCGATAACAACACCTGCATCGTTGCAGATGGCCATCGTACCAGCTACCAAATCGGTTAATGAGGAGATAGAATACTCGTTTGAGGAAAGAAGAGCTGGGTTTGTGCTGCCCCTAGTGAACATATAGATGCTCTGCTGATTTCTGATTTCTGATTTCTGATTTCATTTATATGTTGTGATATTGTGATGAGATAAGTCAATTCTATTGTCTTCCTCTTGTGTACAACACGTACAATTAGACAAGGAATATAGCGGATATTCTATTCTTCTATCCTTCAACGTTAATTTAAATTCATTTGTGATGATTACTCATTAAATTGGACCAATATATATGATGAAGTTTTATCTTCTCAACCTTTTGAAATGTCAAAATTGCCCTAAATGGAACACACGACTGGGTGGGGATTTCCCATCCCGAAATAACACACATGTATATGAGTATGGTTACAACTTCTGTCTAACAATTCAGAGTTATCTCTTATGAACGATGTCTATGCTATGAGTTTGGATTATTTGACTCGTTTTACTTATTTTCAACATATTTTTCTAACTGGGTAGGTTCAAATACCATGAATTAAAGGGGTCAATGCTCTAAGATACAATCTCACTACCCATGTGACTCTAAGGTACAAAAAAACTTTATAGTGAGTTTTAGGTAAAAAAAAGTGGCCAAAAAGTCTAAGTTGTCATTCTGTCCCGTTTTCTGCACTTCTGACTCATTTTGACTTTTTGTGCTTTAAAATTTTAAAAGTCCAAATATTTTTAAATTTACTGAATTAATTATATTATTTATTAATATAAATTTTGAGTTTTAGCACTTCTAAAAATATTAAATAAATACATCGATAGTTATTTAAATTTCTGCACTTTTAGACCAATTTTAGGGTGTATTTTTTTTAAAAAAACAAATTGTATTTTAGGCCGATTTTTAAAAAGTTGTATTTTATTTTAAAGCCCAAAAAATATGCAATTTTCAGATTTTTTTTTTAATTTATGCACTTTTGGGCCAATTTTGAAGTGCATATTTTTGTATTTTTGTAAGAGATTTTTGGAGTGCATTTTTTTTTGGAGTGTACAAAATTTGCAAAATTACAGAAATTACACAAATCTACAAAATTCCCAAAAAATTAAACAAAAATTGTTTAATTCTACATACTTTTCAATAGTTACATTTTCACATACATTAATTACATAAACAGTAATTACATATACACTAATTACATAAACAACTATACTTTTCATAAAAATTTACAACATTAATTACATATAAAAATACAGAAAATTCCTAACAGTTAGTACAATAATTACATAAACAATAATAACCCACAATATACTAAAATTACAATAATTCCTAAAAATCAGATCCGTATCTTCATTTCTGCTTCTCTATTTTACCCAGCAATAACATTCAAATTTTGCTTCATGGCCTTCGTCCCATAAATAAAATAAAATAAAATTATAGACCATAAATTCATACAATCCATTAACTCAATAGCATACACAAGATCTACCACTCAATTTCTCAGTTTCTTTTTTGGTGAAAAAAGGATCTAAAAAACAGATCTAAGAAAATACAGGAAAAAAAACCCAAAATAAACAAAAAAACAAAAAAAAGCTTACCTTCGTCCATGGCCTTGTCGCCCCGCACCACCGCTCACCTTCGTCCATGGCCACGACGGCGCGGCGTTGCTTCACAACCTCCCAACACCACCTTCGCCGCTTCGCCCCCACCACCAAAATAGAGAGAGAGTGACGGGGGAGCGGGGCTGAAATTGAGATAGAGAGAGAGAGAGATATTTGTTTTTGGAAACTGAATAATGATTTTGGGGGAGTGAGATTGAGAAATAAAAGAGGGCGTGTGAACTGCTTTTGAATGGTGGATAAAATTGTAATTATAATTGATTATAAAGTTAAAATAGTCTCATTTTGTACCTTAAAATCACTATCTAAAATTCTTATACTTTAGAGTCACAAGACTCTATTTTTTGTAGCTTAGTCTAGTATTATAATTTGCATATATAAAATTATTTGAAAACTTCCATATTTAGAAAAAGGGCAAAAAAGTTGTTCTTAGCAGATTTTTTGTAGAGGCATTTTTTTAGATAAAGTCTAGTATAAAAATTTTCATATATAAAAATATTTGAAAATTTCCATAATTAGAAAAAGGGCAAAAAAAATTGTTCTTAGCAGAGTTCGAACCCAGGTCTCCTGTGCACAATGAAAAAAAGTCCCACCGTTCTACAACCGCTTATGTGTTAAAAATTGAGTTTTTCTATTTAAAACTTGTGGTTTTTCAAAAGGGCAAAAGAGATGCTCCAAGTAGGGTTCGAACCAAGGCTTTCTGGGAACAGTAAAGAAAGCCTGACCACTGTTCTACAGCCGCTCATGTTATAAAATAGAGATTTTCTATTTAAAACTTGTATTTTTCCATTTTAATTAAGGATATATATTTTATAAAGAAAAAAAAGAAAAAAACAACCACATTAGGGGTTTAACCCAAGTTTTCAAGGTAAGAGGGAACATAACTTACTACTATACTACAACCCATTAAATGTTTTAAGATTGAGGCTTTTTAAATAATAAATTATTTTTCATTATTTTAATTAGGTATAATTTTATTTGTACCTTAATTGCGATTATTTTATTTATTTATTATGTGACTAGGTTCAATTTCAAAGAAGAGCTGATTTTAAAAAAAAATTGAAAAAAAAAGCAACGCTAAATAAATTAGTGAAAAAAATTATTTAGTAAATATTCAATGTGTATGCATTGAGTCTGCTTTTATGTGATTATTTTATTTATTATTATTTATGTGACTAGGTTCAATTTCGAAGAAGAGTTGATTTTTTTTTTTAAATGGAAAAATAGAATATTCGTTGTTAGAAGGAATTGAACCCGGAGTAAAAAAGTCAATACAAGCAACTACCTACCACTAAGCTACAATGCCTTTGGTTACTTAGTTTATATACAAGTGTTTTATTGGTCTTATGATTTTCAAAAGACACGAAAAAAAAGTTTTTCGTGATGAAGGGGAGTCGAACCCACGTCCAATAAACCTAACAGAGAGCAAAATTCCGTTGGGCCATGCCGGTTAATATAGCATAGCTCATCAGTCAAATATATCTTCATTGACCTGAAAATTTCTACATATAGAAATTTTCACACATGAAAATTTTCACACAAGACTAATTCTTTCTCTAAATTAAAAGCAAGGTTCATATCATGAACCAGGTCTATACAAGTTTTTGTCAACAATCCATGGTCTCCATGATTTTATGTTTCACACAGTGAAGTGACATTCTTTCATTATTTGTTCATCTTTTAATATTTTTGGAGTTAATTTTATATTAATTCAAGACCATATGGCTCAAACTCAATTAAATAACTGACTTTTTAACATTTTTGTATAAATTCATTGTCTCTTTAGTTGTTTCAATTCAGTTTAACAAGAGATTTTTCGATGCATGATGTATGTTAATATAAAATTTATATATATATATATATATATATTTTTTTTTTTTTTTTTTTTTTTGGGTATAACCTCTCTCCTCCGGGATTTGTACAGGGAAAGTGCATTTTTGTCACTTTGAATCCTTCCCTTTTCTTTTTCAAGATTTCCAGTTTCGTTTTCTTTTTTCTTTTCTCCCTTTTTAATGGAATATGAAATTGAAATGTACTTATAAATCCAACTTCGTTTGAGTGTTATCAATTTAAGATTTAAAAGACAGTGTAGATATCAATTTTAAGAGTGAAAAATTATAAATTATCATTTTAGAATATGAAAGATAGTAGAAAATATCAATTTAGGATTCTCACTATTTAAGATTATGTTTGACATCTTATAATTCCATTTAAAAAATAGTGTAAATATCAATTTTAAGAGTGAAAGATTATAAATTATCATTTTAGAATCTGAAAGATAGTAGAAAATAGAGTTTAAATCACAAATGGTCCCATAACTTTGGCGTCAAACATGTTTAGTCCCATAAGTTTTTTTATCGTCGATTTGGTCTCAATAACTTTAACAACATCCAATTTTAGTCTCAAATCGATCAGAACAACATCGTTTTGCCATTTTAATTTGGCACTTTCCGGGATATTGTTTTTATCGTACTACGATTTTTTAAGTCTGATGGTCCCGTTTTGAAAAACCCAACATCCAATTTTAGTCTCAAAAAAGTCGAGTGATTCATTTTTTTTTTTTTTTAAGCTCATGTTTTTATGCTTTATTTTAATTTGGCACAAGTTAACATAAAGCAAGGGCATATTGATTTATAGTGGTTCGGACAACTCGACATCCACTCTTCCCTTCATGGGGCACCAACTTAAACAACTTAACCAACGGGACTTATCACCCCTACTACTACATATATTTTTTAAGTGTGTTTGACTATTCACCCTCGGGATTCAATTTTCGGGATTTAATTTTTTCAAGTTTAAAAAATAATAATTATTTGCCTAAAATTCCTGGTTGTTTTTTTGGTTTCAAAAAAAAACATTTGTTTAGCCTCAATGCTAAGGTTGGAAAAAATAGCCAGGATATGGCATTTTTTGCTTAGATACAACATCACTCTTGGGAAATTTGGAATGTTTAAATGGTTCTTGAATGGAGTTGCTTGAATATTTGGCTTTTAATTTCACTTTGGGACCTAAAATTTTTGAAGACATTGTTTAAGTTATTGGATTTGAATATTGTTTAGTGTCCTTCAAATCCATAGACAATCTTTGTCCTTTTTGCCTTTGTTGTTTTTGACATAATCACTCAATGATATCCACTTTTGATTTAATATTATAGTTCGTTTTAATTGCTTCGATTAATGTATGTGTTGTGAGATGAATTTAATAAAATCATTTTGATCGATCCCAAAACCCTTGTTCATGACATGTATCGGGACATCTTGGTAGTATTTTTCTTTAGGATGAGGTTTCAATAGATATTAAGACTCATCGGTCGATTTCATTATCTTTTCTTGTTCATCGGTTTTTAGATATCAGTCACTGATCGATCAGATATAGATCGAGAGAAAAATATAATAAGTTTTAAAACGTTTGTTTTGTTTTTGCTCGATTTACGCGCCGCGAAGAACTCACCGTTGATCAGATGTTCTGAGTAGCCCCCTCAATTTGTTCTCTCGTTCCCCTCAACTTGTTACCGAAGTCCTTCAAAAAAAAGAGTTTTTAGCATAATTAATCAAAACTAAAATTGAAGATCCCCTTTTTGAAATGACCAAAAACATTAAAATATATGCACTTTTACGAAGATTTGATTTTCAGACTTTGAAAAGTTGTGAACGTTTGAACTCCAAAATTGATGGTATCCAAATCCACAAAAAAAGCTACTTTTTGAACAAGATGAATAATGATTCCTGTTTTGAAAACCCATTTTAGTAAAACGTTTTGAAATAAAAAATCGTTATTTTTTTTTTTTCTTTTAAGGACATTTTATAAACGAACATATGACAAGTAATAACATAAAGCATGGTTGATTTAAATAGAGCCATTTTGTTTTTCTTCATGGGCACCAACTTCAAAACCAAGAATTTAACCCTCAATTGAGGCTAGATGTTCCGACAACAACATTATCACCCTACATTGCCGACAATGAAATGTTTACGACATATCTCTAAAGAAATTAACCTACCAACCGTTTTGATATTGTTCCAGTTCCAACTAGTTGGTGATTGATTTCTGCATATTTCCTAATACATTGGAAAAAAATCTCTAAGCAGGATATGGCAAGGATATGTAATGCTCATGTTCTTGAATGGAAACCTATCCTCCAAAATTTTGAAGATAGTGCAATGTATTTATAATTCATCAATAACCAATATTCAAATCCATACTAATAATCTTCAAAAAAATGTCCAAACCATATATGATGCTTATCTTCTTCCATCACCGCTTTTTGATAGTTTTTTCAAGAGTTACCCTTAAGATTAGTTCCTATAAATACCAGATTTAATGTCTTTGAAATCCTTATCCATTTTGCAATCACTATGGGAAATCAAGCAAATCACCGTTCATCGAGCTTTTTTTTTCATCGATTCTTTCACGAACTGATTTTTATTGAAGCACTTTCAAAACTAAAGATTTTCCAAGTGTTTCACATTGAAGAGAGCTCATCTACTAAGCCAAAGAATTGTCAATGTATCCAAATGTCTTAGTATTAGAAAAAGATATCCTAGCCTTAGCTCGAATCCATTCTTATTGTAAAAAGGATATCTCACCCTAGTTGAAATCTACCAAACCCCAAACCCTATTCCCCTCAGGTAGTTTGAGATTAGTGTGATAATGTTTTAATTAATAATTAAAAAACTAAAATGTCCCAATGAGAGTTTGACTAATTCTTATCAATTTATTTAATTTTTAAGTTTAAAAAAATAATAATTATATGCCTAAAATTCCGGTTGTTTTTAAAAAAAAAACTACATGTGGTAGCCCAGTCATAACATCCTCAGGAAAGACCCAAATTTAAATGGCAAAACGACATGTTTTCGACTGATTTGGGACTAAAATTGGACATTGTCAAAGTTATTGGTGTTAGTGTTAGTGTCCTAGAGACAATCTATTGTAAGGACATAATACTCAATGATATCCACTTTGATTTAATATTATAGTTCGTTTAATATTAATGTATGTGTTGGGAGATGAATTTAATAAAGATTTTGATCAGATCCCAAAACCCCTGAGTATGACATGTATCAGGACATCTTGGTAGTATAGGATGAGGTTTCAATAGATATTAAGACTCAGGATTATCTCAGTTCAGATAGTCGGTGCTTCGAGGAGAAATAGGTTTGTTTTTGTTTTTGCAGAAGAACTGATGTTCTGAGTAGCTCGGAATTTATCAAGGATCCCGACAAAAAGAGTCCTCAAGATTGAAGATCTCAAGATCAAAAGATCCTCAAGATTATTTTGTCTCTAAAAGACCAACAAAGCTATAATGAATAATGTTTTGTTATTCTTAGTATTTCTGTTATACATTCTACATAAGGAACATATCGCATATTTTTGACCTAAATAGAGCCATTTTGTTTGTCTTTTTCCAAAGGAAGAATTCAACCAATGAGGAGGCGGCAACAACAACATACTACATCGACAATATGAATCAATATCTCTAAAAAGAAATGTCAGCATTGAATTGATTGGCACACGGCTGCATATTTCCTAATACATGCAAGGGTGCGCTAAACCCTAGAAAAGATTTTCAACAAAATAAAAAAAGTATAAACCTCGATGCCTCTCTTCCAACGGATAGTTTCCAAGAGTTACCCTTAAGAGAGTTGCCTATAAATACCAAAGGTGACCTTATCCATTGCAAGGTTATGGGAAATCAAGCAACTCGAGTTGTTCAAATTTCTTGCATTTGAACAAAAAACTAAAGATTTTCCAAGTGTTTCACATTGAAGAGAGCTCATCTACTAAGCTTCATGATAATTATAAGATCCTAGCCAAATCCATTCTTATTGTAAAAGGATATCTCACCTATTCAAAAACCCCAAACCCTATTGCTAGGTAGTTTGAATTGTTGGAGAGTGAGAGTCTAAGTTATAGTAAGTGCGGAAGTTCAACCCGAAAACTCTAGAGGAGAAGTAAGTAAGTTGTTTGATTGTCTTGAGTTAGAGTCGCAGAGTTCACTGAAAACTCTTGAAAGTTAGTAAGTGGGGTAATTTTGAGGTAGTAGAAGAAGAGTTAAGGAATTTATCTCGAGAGAGGACTAGGAGCTTCTAAAACCACTATAATTTGTTGTGTTATTTGCTTTCTACAATTTTCACCCATCCAATCGATTTGCATTGAATTGATAAAACCAGTTTAAAAAAAGATTTTCAACAAAGTAAAACGAGTATAAACCTTCATTCCCACCCCCATACAGTTGTCAAACCGAACAAACTCGTTACATCAGATGATAATTATCCGATCCAAGCTTCTCGGACCAAAAAAACTTCGGGAAATTGTGGTATTATTGAGAAGACTAGTTCATTTTGACCACTTGCCCATTGATTACTGGTTTTTATAAAAAGTTTAAAAATCCTTAACACTTGTTTCCCCCATACACGTGAAGACTTTGGACCAACAAGTGGTATTAGAGAAGTAGTTCATTTTGACCACTTGCTTTGGTAGCCTTAGTCTTGTTTGCTGAGAGACTTTGGTGGTCTACTGAATAGATCTTACTACTGATATCTTACAAGGCTCATTCATCATGCCTTCTAAGAAAATTCCTATGTTCTCTGTTGAGAACTATGACTTATGGAGATTGAGAATGCAGACACATCTGTATTCTAAGCATGAAAGAATGTGGAGAGTGGTCTCTCAAGGAACATTTGAGTACACTGTTGTGAATCATAAAATTACTGATGCTGAGAGAGATGATCCCAGAGATGAACTTCCTAAGTCTGATGACCAACTTACTCCTGAGGAGAGAAAGTTAGTCAACTTAGACTATATTGCTAAAGATACTCTAAATAACACTATTGATGGTGGTGTCATGTGAATGATTTCTCACTGTGAAAATGCTAAAGAAATATGGGATACACTTGCTATCATGTGTTAAGGCACATATCATATCAAGGAAAATAAACTATCTATTGTCATTGCAAAGTTTGACAGCTTTGAAATGGAAGATGGTGAATCTATTGATAAACTGGAAGTCAGATTTACTAGTGTCATGAATGATCTGAATGCTCTTGGGAAAAGATACCCAAAAAGAGAAGTTGCACTGAAAATTCTTAGAGGACTATCTAAGAAATGAGATATACATGTTGTGGTGATTGAAAACACCAAGAACATTGATTCTATGCCATATCAACAAGTTTTCTCTGAACTGAAAGCTTATGAATTTGTGATTGATAAGAAAACAAAGAAATCTGATAGCAAAGATGAATCTCATCTAGCAAGAATGTAGCTTTCAAAGCTAAGGAAAAATCATGTAAAGCTAAAGAGTCTGATAACTCACCTGCCAAAAATCAGGATAAGCGAGAGGATAAGCTAGTACTGTTGGCAAGGAGGTTTGAAAGACTCAATAGCATATATGGAAAGTACAAGAAGTACTACAAAAATACCAGATACATGAACAGGAACAACTCAGAAGTTGAGGACAAGTCCACTGAAAAGAAGAAGGACCACAGAGCTGAAGGGTCTTCATCCAGAAAGAAGGACTCAAAGACCAAGGAAGAGAGTGATCAGGATAATGATACCAACAGATGATATAACTGCAAAAAGAAGGGTCACTTCCAGTATGACTGTACTGAGCTAAGTGCCAAGGAAAGAAAGGAAAGGCAAGCCAAAAGAGACAAGAAGAACTCAAGCAAGAAGGCTATGGATGCTGAAGAAGAACACTCTGAAGAAGGATCTAGCTCTTTAGAAGAAATGTTCTCAGATAGTGACAGTGATGATGTTTGCCTTGTTGCCATTGAGGAGGTAAATTCTTCTATCTCTGTTGCTGCTCCTACACAAGCACCTGAGTTATCAAGTTCATCTATGACCAGTAATTTTGACCTGATGGATTCTTTTGAGAATCTTATGAAGGACTATTCTGTGTTACAAGAACTGTTCATAGAAACTCAAGAGCAGAATAAGGAACTAACTGCTGAGAATCTGAAGTGGAAAAACTCTAATGCTACTGAGATCACTTCTCAATTAATGGGAGTTACTGATGAACTGGATGTTCTGAAAGTACAGCTCTCAGAGAAAGAAAAATTGATAGAGGTCCTGAAAGGAAAATTAGAGAAATCCACTGAGGAAAATCAGCTTATCAGGACTGAATTCAATGACCTCTTTGAGAAATATGAAACTCTAAAGAAAAGTGAGGATAGCTTGCGGAAAAAGGTAGCTCTATTGAATTCTGCATCTAAAGCAATAGATGAAATTCAGAGTTATCAAAGACCTGCAACTATAAAGGCTGGATTGGGATATAATCCAGGGGGAACCTCACAAGATCTTCTGAATGCTGCTTCTTCTAGTAGCACTAAGACTGTCTTTGTTAAACTGGCGGTTAGTACTGATCTTCTTATTGAAGAACAACCCAGTGTTTTAAACAAGGGTAAAGGACCTATGGTTTCAGAGAACCTGGAGATTCAGGAAGGAAAGTCCAAACCTCAGGTAAAGACTAGAAAACCTGAACACTCAGTAGGAAATCCCCAGGCCAGTACTTCGAAGCCTCAGGCTAAGAATACCAACCTGAAGAAATCTGCACTGAATCATCAGAGGAATCTTCAGAAGAGAAACACTCAGCCGAGATATTTTCAACTGAAGAGACCAAGTCCTCAGGATACTGAAAGACCACAATTTCAGTACATGCAACCTAAACCCCACTTGCCTAAGGGTAAAGGTTTCCTGAATCCAAGTCAGCAGAGACATAAACCAGCTGCACACATGCTAAAACATTGGAACAAGAGGCCTGAACCCAAGAAGAACTCTAAGACTCATGTTCATGCTAAGGTTGGCACTCATACATAGGGTACTACCAAGGCACCTAGGGTGGTGAATGTGTATGTAGATGTTTACGGAAGACAAATTAGCCACTCTAAAGTAATTAGAGTTGTCAGGCAAATTTGGGTTCCAAAAGGTACAGCTAACCTGGTAGGACCCTACACCAAATGGGTACCTAAGACCTGATCTGTTTTTCAGGTGAAGGAGAAGGGCACTGAGCTAAATGAAGACAACATAGCCCTGATGAGTGGAAGTGAAATAGATCCTGTTGCATGGTATCTGGACAGTGGATGTTCAAGGCATATGACAGGATACAAGCAATTACTCACTAACCATGTTGAGCAAAAAAGACCCTCAGATTACTTTTGGAGATAATTCCAAAGGACAGACTGAAGGATATGGAAATCTTGAAGTTGATTCTGTTCATATCCATGGTGTATCATATGTTTCTGGTTTAAAGCATAATTTGCTTTCTATCAGTCAATTATGTGATAAGGGATTCAGTGTTGAGTTCTCAAAGAACTTATGTTATGTGAAAGACAATGCTTCACAACAAATACTACTGAGTGGTACTAGAAAAGGAAATGTGTATCTTGCTGATTAGAGATTAACTCCTAAATATACATGTTTAGTTGCAAGAAGTTCTACTGGTACCAGTTGGTTATGGCAAAAAGGCTGAATCACTTGAACTTCAAAACCCTGAACAAACTTGCAAGATTAGAACTTGTGAGGGGGTTACCCAATGAAGTGTTCAGTAAAGATCATGTATGTGATACTTGTCAGAAAGGAAAACAAATCAGAGCATCATTCAAAACCAAGTAGAAGTTTCTACTGACAGAATACTTCAACTGTTACATATGGATCTATTTGGTCCAGTAACACCTGTGAGCACTAATGACAGGAAATATACACTTGTGGTAGTTGATGACTACTCTAGATACACTTGGATCATATTCTTACTCAGTAAGAAAGAGACTCAGACAAAACTGCCTGAATTACTGAAAATACTTAGTATTGAAAAGAATCTGAGTGTGGTCAAAATCAGATCAGATAAAGGCACTTAATTTATCAACCATATTATATCTGATTATTGTGCAGCAAATGGAATATCTCATGAAACATCAGCTGCAAGGACCCCACAACAAAATGGTGTTGCTGAGAGAAGAAATATGACCCTAAAAGAAGCTGCAAGAACAATGATTGCTGAAGCTGACATTCCTAAGAGATTTTGGGCTGAAGCTATCAACACTGCATGCTACTCTCAGAACAGAACCATGCTGACAAAAGATCAAGGAAAAACACCTTATGAGCTGTGGTGTGAAAGGAAGCCTCTTGTTTCTTTCTTTCGTGTGTTTGGTTGTAAGTGTTTCATACACAATAATGGTAAAGATTAGTTGAAAACCTTTGATAGCAAAGCTGATGAAGGGATATTCTTAGTATATTCTGAAGTCAGTAAAGCCTTCAGAGTTTACAACTGTAGGACGCTTATTGTGGAAGAAAAACCTCATGTTGTTTTTGATGAATCTACTTCTGACAATGAGAATCACCAGACTTAGCCTGAAGAAGAATGTTAAGCTAACATCTGAGAAGAAGAAGCCCATCATGTTCTATGAATGGAGTGAGTTAGACTGAGATAAAGATGCTCAGGCTGGTGAAACTCAGGATAATCGTTCTCCACTGAAGGAAAGCCAACACACTGAAGCTGACCAATTTGAACAAACCCAGTTCAGACTCAGGTATGTAATGCCGATGAAGATGTGGTCACAACTGAGTCAAACTCTAAATCTATCAACCAAGAGGGAACAAATGCCCCTGACAATGTTCTAAATGAAAACTCCCCTGAGGAAGATAATTCTCTCTCTCCTTTTCTGTTGTTCCCTGAGTTTGATGAATTACCTGAACCTAACATTTCTAATGCTGAGGACACTACTGAAGGGGGAACATCTAGGAGAAAGTGGTTAGATAGTCATCCCTCATGTCAGATTGTGGGTGATCTATCAGAAGGTGTTAGAACAAGAAAGTTCCATGGAGAAAATGCTTTATTCTGCTGCTTCCTATCTGAGAAGAAACCTACTGAAATTGAAGAAGCTCTTCAAGATTCATTCTGGATTACTGCTATGAAAGAAGAGCTGAATCAGTTTATAAGAAATGAAGTTTGGGAGCTAGTAGACAGACCTAAGAGGCACAATGTGATTGGAACTAAGTGGGTATTCAAGAACAAGAGAGATGAAAATAACAACATTGTAAGAAACAAGGCAAGGCTAGTTGCACAAGGTTATTCCCAAGAAGAAGGCTTGGACTATGATGAAACATTTGCACCTGTTGCAAGACTAGAAACCATCAGACTGTTTCTTGCATATGCTGCTCACATGAAATTCACAGTCTATCAGATGGATGTGAAAAGTGCATTTCTGAATGGTGCGCTGAAAGAAGAGGTTTATGTGGAACAACCTCCTAGCTTTCGTCAGAATGACCAAGTTTACAGGCTCAGAAAGGCCTTGTATGGTCTGAAGCAAGCACCCAGAGCATGATATGATACTATTTCTCAATTTCTTACTGACCATGGTTTTACCGAAGGAACTGTTGATAGAACCTTGTTCAGGATAGAAGATGGAAAAAATATCTTACTAGTTCAGATTTATGTGGATGACATCATATTTGGATCACCTAATCATCAGATGTGAGAGAAGTTTTCTGCCCTGATGAAAGGAAAGTTTGAGATGTCAATGATGGGGGAGATGAATTTCTTTCTAGGACTTCAGGTGAAACAAACTAAGGAAGGAATATTCATCAATCAGACAAAGTACACCAGAGATCTGATTGCTAAGTATGGTGTACAGAATTGCAATGCAGTTAGAATTTCTATGAATACTAACTACAAGATGGATCCTGATCCTGAAGGAAAGTCAGCTAATCACACTGATTATAGAGGGATCATTGGATCATTGCTATATCTCACAGCAAGTAGGCCTGATATTACTTTTGCTGTTGGAATATGTGCAAGATACCAAGCTAATCCTAAGGCTAGTCACATGGAAGCTGCCAAAAAGATTATGAGATATCTTAAAGGCACAACAAATAGAGGATTATGGTATCCAGCTGATGATAACCTTGAATTAACTGGTTATTCAGATGCTAACTATGGTGGTTGTAGAATTGACAGGAAATCTACTACAGGAACTTGTCAATTTCTTGGAAGTAAACTGATATCTTGGTTTTCAAAGAAACAGACTTCAGTAGCAACCAGTACTACTGAAGCTGAATACATGGCTGTAGGAAGCTGTTGTGCACAGATTCTTTGGCTCAGACAACAATTGAGGGATTACAAGGTTGTAGCCAATGAAGTACCTATATTTTGTGACAATAATAGTGCAATTGTTATTACACAAAATCCGGTATTGCACACCAGATGCAAACATGTTGATATCATACATCATTTTATCAGAGATCATGTTGAGAAGAAGGATATCAGGATGGAGAAAATTCATACTGATAAACAAAGAGCTGATATTTTAACTAAACCATTAGCTGAGTCAAGATTTCAGGAACTATCAGTTGAATTGGGCATGTTGGATCCAGGTGAGTGAATTCAATGAAGGGAGAAGTCCTTCAGATGCATGAAGTTATTCAGGAAAGAATAACTCGGGACAAAATTCTCTCAGAAAGGAAACTGAGACTCTGAACAATTTTTGTCAAGGTTAGTATTCAGTAAGGTTTATAAAATCAAATAATCCTGAAATGATATTGACACATGCATTAATTCACAACATTTATTTCACTCAGTAATCATTTAAAATAAATGACCAAAGACGTGAACTTTAAGCGGGAATGTTTGGAGGATTTCTAATGGAGGAAAATTGAGGCGCAAACGAAAGGTTATCTCGATTGTCGTGAAACATCATTTTATCACCCTAACTACTGCTATTTACCTATTTTCCCAGAAAATTAGCCAAAAATAGCAAAACCCTCGAGATTTCTTTTAATCTCAGATTAAATCTCAACCATTCGTTCTCTTTTCTGAGATTTAATCACAGCCCTTGATATATAATTTTCAAATCATATATAAACCAGAATTTCACCTTCAATCTTTCACTTTACACTTCTTAAATCCAATTCAAACGTCTCAAACACTCAAAACCCTTAATCTTCAAAACCCTCAAAATTCCATTTCCAAAAAATCCTTCTATAATGGAATTTCCCAGCTATGTTATGATTAAGGATCTCGCCAAAACAGAGAAACCTTACTTTGAACATGTGGTTGCCATGATCGACAACAAAGCTACTACAATCAAAGAAGAAGCACTTAACATGCTGCGGATGGATCGATTATCACATTTGGTGAGCAATATGCCAAACTCGGAACTGTCGCAATAGGTGTTGCAGTTCGTGGTCAATCTTCGAGAAGGAGGACGGGGAGGACTACTTTCGCAGTTAAGTTTTGGAACTTATGCGAAATCAAAGGCAGAGGTGGTATGAACCTAAGAGGTAATACTATCTCTTGATGATATTAATGTTGTTTTCAAGCTTAATAATAGAGGAGAAGATCCAGCATTGTATATGTCTAGAAGAGAACAGGAAATATTGGATCGTTTTGCAGAAACAAAAGCATAATTGAAAGGGGCTCTGCATAAACGGTGTCTGAAACCTAAATACAGAGTCTTGATAGACATTGTAGCCAAGTGCTTGATGAGCACCTCTGGAAGTTTGGAGCAGGTGAGCAGGAACAAGTTGAGGCTCATGGCTGCAATTGAGGACTCTCCTTCAATTGACTTCAAATGGTTGAAATTTCTAGTTGATTGCATTCTGCATCAAAACTAGAAGTTGAAGTATGCCAAAGGAGCTTTCACGAAGAATGGGAAAGTACTGTTTGGTACAAAGATCAGTTTTCTCATAGAAACACTGCCCAGAGAAAACATGTTTTTAATGACTGGAGTGAAATTTTCTAGGAATAGGATCATGTTCCGAAAACCCAAGTCCCAAAAGAGAAAAATAGCTCCTTCAGGAAGTCAAGGTTCAATGGTCCAGGAGGAACCAGAAGAACAGAATGAATCTGAATCTAATCAGGACACTATATCTCTCGCAGAGGTGGCAAAACGAAAGGAAAAAAAAGTTGTGGAAAAACAGCCTGAGAAGGCAGAGAAAAGGAAGAAATCTCTTGAACTGTTAAGAGTAAAGAGAGAAATTGGTGATAAGAAGAAGGCTCAGGATGAGCAGAAAAGGAATAAGAAAAGGCTCAGACTATCCGTGAGCATGAATCAGGAGAGAAATCTCCACTTGACACTCTTGCCAAGGTGGTTTCTCAAGCCACTGAAGAGGAAACCACTCAGGAAGAAATTCCATCCGGAGGAGTTGGAGATGAAGATGTCTTCATCGAGGTACTAGATACCAGTATAGGCGATGATCGAATTACCCAAGAAATCTTCACAGGTTCTCAAAAACCTGCTGAAGAGAGCCAAATGACTATCCCACCCACTCAACCCTCAGAACCAAATTTATCCATACCTTCAGAGGCTCAGTCTAGCTCTGAAGAGGAGACACATGTTCCTGAACTCAGGAAAGGTGAGGCTGAAGAAAGAGAATGGAAGCAGAAGGCTGAACATTTCGTCTTGAATAAATATCCTGAACTGGCTAACTATCCTGATATTCAGGCTATGTTTTTCAGATTAAAGACGGCCATGCTGATTGTAAACCAGTCCTTTGCCATGATGTTGAAGCTAGGCAATTTCAGAGATGAAGAGTTTTGAGCAGAGGAAGTGGCTGAGCTTGATGCATTTTCAGGACTTGGAAAGTGAAGGCTTAGGATCAAGCATGCTGAGTTTGATGCTTTAGTGATGAAGAAGCTTGCTGAGAGGAAACATCAGAAACAACAGCTCTCCTCAACTTTTGGTGGTCTTGCTGAAGACACCAGTACAGGGCTGAATGTTCTGCAAAGGATTCAGGATGAACAGTTTCAGGTGGCTGCCGAAGTAAGGTCCATTGGAATGGAACAGATGCACATGGACAAGACCCTCTCTCAAATCATTGCTGATTATGATGTCAAAAAGGGGGAAAGTTATGACAAGCTTGCTACATTGCCTCCCTTGGAGAAGCAAATTGAACAATTCCCTACTGAAATTCAGAGAGGAGAGAAGAGGAAATATTCTGAAATTATGATTCACCCTGAGGCGGCTATGGAAGTAATAGAACAAAGGGCAAAGAAGCAGAGGGAACAGGAATCCAGTAAGCGTGGAGAAGCTCATGAAATCCTGATGCCTGAGAAAGTCGCTACTGCTTGTGTAGAAAAACCCCTGAAGAAGAAAGAAAAAGTCATTACCAAGCCAGTCAGTAAGAAGCCTACTCAGAGGAAGTTAGTTGTTGAGTTTGAAGAAGAGGAGGAAACTCAGGAGACAACTGCACAGAAAGAAGAAGAGTTTGAGGCTGATGAACTATTCAAAGAAGGTTTTGGAGAATATGATGTATCCTCCAAACGACTTAATTGGGATTGACATAACTCTGTGAAGATGATTGAAGCAGAGAAGTTGAGGAGAGCTGTTGTTTCTGTGTCAGGATCGGAGATGACCAGAAAAGCAAGAGAAGAAGCGAAGAGGAACCGAGGTGGATTTCAAATGATGATCTACAGGAGGAGAAGCACAAAGCCAAGAATGAGGATGTGGCCTCATGTAGATAAATGGATGCCAATTGAACTGAATGATAAGTGGGAAACAACTAAGAGAGAGTTTGTTTTCAAATATGATATCCTACAGGTCTGGCCGCGATCCATAACTGACAGGGATGATGCATTCATTGCCTATCTACTGAAGAACTTCACTGATGAATGCCGGAAATGGTTTAATGTGTTTGATACACTGGGTTATCAGTTGAAGGCACCTGGACAGATGAAGTATACTCCACCAAAATTTAAGAATGGAATGATCAACTATGACTTCATTTATGCTGATTTTGTGGACCAAGCTGAATACCTCGAGCTGACAGGAAATGATGCTCAGACTATTCAGGAAAGGGAAGAGCTGAAGAAGAGATACTACGGAATGTTCAATCTTGATCCTCCAGTTGATGAAGTTGAGTCTGAAGAAGATTGATTTATTTTGTTTCTGATGTTCAGTAGAGTAGGATAAACATTGTATCATGTACTTATGATTCCCTTATTAATGGAACTCTACTGGTGTTTTTTGTTCTGAAAAAAGATAATTTCTCATTATCTTACTGATTGTTTTGATGGTTGCTACTTACTTGTTATTACTTATAGAAATTGAAACTTGAGTAGATGATAGGTTTGTTTCTGAGGTGTTCGCAAGCATGTAACAAGATGGTTTTGGCATCATCAAAAATGGAAAAAATTGTTGGGAGATGAATTTAATAAAGATTTTGATTAAATCCCAAAACCCCTGAGTATGACATATATCAGGACATCTTGGTAGTATAAGATCAGGTTTCAATAGATATTAAGACTCAGGATTATCTGCACTTTGTATAGTCAGCAGATATAGATCAGGGAGAAATATGTTTGTTTTGTTTTTGCCTGAAGAACTCAGATGTTCCTGAGTAGCGCAGAAGATTCCTGAAGACCAAAGTCCCTGAACAAAAAGAGTCCTGAAGACTAAAGATCCTGAAGACCAAAAGATCCTGAAGATTATTTTGTACTGACCCAAAAAGACCCTGAACAAAGCTACTTCAAGATGAATAATGTTTTGTTCATTCTTAGTACAAACAAACAGAATGTTATACATTCGTGGACATTAAGGAACATATCAGTTCAGTATGGTTGACCTAAATAGAGTTGTTTTGTTTGTCTCTGTTCAAAGGAAAAATTCGACCAATGAGGACAACGTACTACACTGACACTGAAAGCGACATATCTCTGAAGAAATATCAGGACTGATATCTTCCAGTTCACAGGAGTTTGTGATTGGCTACATGGCTGCATATTTCCTAATACATGCAAGGGTGCGTCCAAACCCTAGAAATAGTCGTTCATCAATAACCAAAAGAGGAAACCCTTGATGCTATCTCTTCCAACAGATAGTTTTTCAAGAGTTACCCTTAAGAGTTGCCTATAAATACCAGTGACCTTATCCATTGCAAGGTTACAGGAAATCAAGCAACTCCAGAGCTCATTCGTATTCTTGCATTGAAGCACTCGAAAAACCAAAGATTTTCCAAGTGTTTCACATTGAAGAGAGCTCATCTACTAAGCCTAGAATTGTCAAGTATCCAAAGCTTAGTAAGAGATATCCTAGCCTTTGAATCCGTTCTTATTGTAAAATGATATCTCACCTTAGTTGGAAACCAACCAAACCCCAAACCCTATTGCTAGGTAGTTTTAGTGTGTGATTGTTGGAGAGTGAGAGTTGTAAAGAGTTAGTAAGTTGCAGTAAGTTCAGCCTGAAAACTCTAGAGGAGAAGTAGTAAGTAAGCTATTTGAGACAATCTGAAAGCTTGTGTGTGTTTGAGTTAGTAAGCTGCAGTAGTTTAACCTGAAAACTCTTAGTAGAAAGTTAGTAAGCTGCTGAGTTCAGTCTGAAAGCTTGAGGTAGTAGAAGAAGTGAGTTAAGGAATTTCTCTGAGGATCAGAGAGAGTGGACGTAGGAGCTTTGCCTCTGAACCACTATAATTTGCTGTGTTATTTGCTTTCTACTTTGCATTATAACTGTTGCATATTTTCACTGAAAGCACTGAGTTTTCTGATATTCAGTTGGAATCAATCCACTGAGCTTGCATTGAATTGATCACAGCCTTAACCACAGATTTACTAAGGAAAAGATTTTCAGCGAAGTAAAACGAGTATAAACCTCAGGGCCTACACATTTCGCACCCTTGATAAGCTAGAACAGATAGTTGTCAAACTGAACAAACTCGACTGAGTATTCAGTAAGATAATTATATGATCCAAGCTTCTCAGGACTTTGTTCTAAAAACCTCAGATCAGTTGGGCTAATCTAAAGCTACTGAAAGCCACTGAAAGCCACTCAGTGTTATTGTCTCAGTAGACTTTGACTCAGGGTAATTTGTGCTTCTCAGGGCTACTTCTCAGGACAACCTGACCCACTGATTACAGTTTTATAAAAAGTTTAAAAAATCACTGAACACGTGTATACCCCCCCATACACGTGTAAGACTCGTTTACACCGGGACCAACAGTATGGCAATACATTTGTTTGAATATTATGTTTGATTGTTTGTATTTATTCATGCAAGTGTTACCATGAGTCATTGCTGTCATTGAGGTTGTGAGAACTCAGATGACTTAAACATGATTCTCAAATGGCCCCGATCAAGGATCATCAAGAATGGGATATTGATGATGCAATTGAGATTAGTGTGCAAACTGCATCATACTCTTAGAGAGTGTAGTAAGATCTCACTTACTACGAGATACTAAGTATCTCATGATGGATGCACAGATACCTTAGAGGGTATTGGTATATCCATCCGAGAAACCGTTTGATGTAAGTCCACAATATGTGTCTACGGGTGTCTAGGTTAGTGGGAGCGATGCGATACTCCTTTGACTTGAGGTCAATACGCACGACATGTGTGGAGTGATGAACTTTGACCATGACCAACACTTGCACCCTTCCATGGGTAGATATGGCTTGGATTGGGTTCATCACAAAGTGTATGTGCGTGGTAGTTGAGCCAAGAATATGATTCATTCCTCAATGTGGATTTAAAGAGAATACTCTATCTTCTCATCATAATTGGATCAAAGTCATCGGCCGATGCACGTCAACTTAGACTTTGTGGCTAAGTGTGACATAAATAATCAACTAGTGATTAGAGATAATATGATTAAGTTATTTGAATAGACACTTCATCATGTTCAAGACTTAATCGAGTATTCGCGAATGAAAGGAGGAAATCGTAATAGCCCATGTTTAAGTTACAGGTAGTTGCATGTTTCTCGCAACGTACCTCATATATTGAGAATGTCTGATTTGTTGGAATTTAGAGGCACGTAAACACGTAATACATGCGGAGCGGAAATAAATAGTTCATCAACAACGAACACTTAATTGCATAATTGAATAAGTATAAACATAAAGAGAAATCTTACATTAAATTGTACGCATATTTCTCTACTATGGTATCCACGTAATCCCCATTCACGGACTTGCACAGATTTGCCAGCGTTGAATTTGAGATGGAATTTGCTAGGAAAATTCATATTCTAGATTTTATGGAAAAATATGAATTAACGTTGTTTGTGAATTCCCAAGAGCTCATATATATATAGGGAAGGCCCAGCTTAAATCTTAAGCTAATCTGATTGGGAAATAAAATTCCTAATCTTATAAAATAAATCTCTAAGATTTATTTCCATATATAAAATCTCTACGGATTTAATTCCCATGTATATCAAATTGAGATTTGATTTCATATATATTAAATCCTATAAAAATTCATATATTATTATTGGGGATCCTTTTAATTAAACATTAATAATAATTAATTCCAAATTAATCTATTATTAATTAATTCTCCATAAATTAAATATTAAATCTTTAACATTTAATCAACCAACTATAATCCGTAAAAGGGAACTACTTGTTGTGTGACCCATAGGCCCTCATATATCGAGCGATTAGTCAAACTAACGGTCTTAATTGAACCCTAGACAATAAATCAGACATTTTCAATATATGAGGTACGTTGCGAGAAATGTGCAACTACCTGTAACTGAAACATGTGCTACTACGATTTCCTCCTTTCATTCGCGTATACTCGATTAAGTCTTGAACATGATGAAGTGTCTATTTAAATAACTTAATCATATTATATCTAATCACTAATTGATCATGTATGTCACACTTAGCCACAAAGTCTAAGTTGGCGTGCATCGACCGATGACTTTGATCCAATTATGATGAGAAGATGAGTATTCTCTCTAAATCCACATTGAGGAATGAATCCTATTCTTGGCTCAACTACCACGCACATGCACTTCGTGATGAACTCAGTCCAAGTCGTATCTATCCATGGAAGGGTGCAAGCATTGGTCATGGTCAAAGTTCATCACTCCACACATGTCGTGCGTATTGACCTCAAGTCAAAGGTGTAACAACCCGAATCCATTTATGAATTATTTGTTTATTTTTCCTAATGTGTTTAAATGTTATACTTGTTTTTAAAAATATGTGTACAAGTTTCTAAATTTTTCAGGTGACAGACGAGCTTTTCGAGCCGAAAAAGCCTACTGGCACTTTTCGAGTTTTTATCAGTAAAACAGGCCCGTTGATAATGTCAAAATTTAAAGAATTCAAAATGAGAAAAGAGAACTTCAAATGGAATCCTAAAAATCGTGCGAGTTTAACGGTACGTTTAAAATAATTTTCGGAACCAAAAACCGAACCAAAAAATATAAAAAACAAATACGCCGTCGGAGCCAAAACTGCGTCTAGAACCGGGATTACCATAATGACAGCCCCAAATTCTGACCAAGTGCCGCCCCCTTGCAAGAGTAAAGAGATGGGATTTGGCCTTGTGATGTCTTGTAACTAGCCCCCTATAATCCCATCTCATTAAACCATCTCATCATCACACTTCATTGTTGGGATTATACTGGAAAATATGCTTTTACTTTGTATAATCAAAACTGAATTTCGGACTTATTTACTTAAATAAATTGTTTATCACTGATGCTTTAAATATCATCGAATGTTACATATATTTACTGCATAATTGTTCAATAAATCGTACGTGTTACATTGTAGTTAATTTAGTGATACCAGATCACAGAAGATTAAATTAACAGTCCCTTGTAACTAAAAGTACACCATTCACAACCTAGATGGATGAACAATCCATCGTGAAAGGTTGAAGTGTAAGGATCAGATTGGCTTGTCTTGACCAAGAGATTACACTAGTGCATGACTGATGCACTGAATAGGACCTACAGGAGGACAAATTCTTCAGAACTGAACAAGGAAGAATTAGACCTCAGTGGTTCGTTATTTCTTAATCTTCGTTCCTCAAATAGGATCACGTGTGGTTGGTAACTATTGCTTTGACTTATCATGGGTAGAGAATCAAAGAGATTCAATACTTTTTATCTTGGGCAATATTATTGGTCACATGTGAGTGCTAAGATTTAATACGGAGAATCGTGTGGAAGTACGCTTGTTCGATTTGCCCCCTTGGGAGGTTCATAAGCTTTATCATACCAAATCTTGCAAGTGGAACTAGTTTCCGGTATGGATAATAATGTTGAACCGTTCCTTAACCAAGGACAAAAGATATTAATTAATGGAAAGCTATTTCAGTGACTTGAATTAATTAATGGGCTAGATAATCTTAAACACGGGAAAAAAATAAACGGGAGTCATATTGACTGTAATATGGGTTAAGATGGATAGTGCAATATTAATTATGTAGTGGGATTAATTAATATTTATGGGCTTGAATAATATTGTGGCTCAATATTGATAATTCAAGATCCATTGGAAGGTCCAATCTTAATTCTCCTAAAGGCCCCCTAAGTAGCCCAACATAAAGTCCAATAACTGAAAAAGGTGTTTAAAATAAAATAAATATTGTTGCCTTGTTTTTCCTTTTTTTTGAAATTTATGGATTAAAAGGAGAGAAAGATTTTCTTTGAATTTTGTTATGGAATGAAGATATGTATTCTTGGAATACAAGATTATCTCATTAAATTCAAGAAATCTCCCACTTAGTCATCCATATAGTATATTTCGAAATTTTTGAGAAAAAAGGGGAAAGAAAGATTTTCTTGATTTTCTTGAAAAGATATTATGAAAGATATGTATTTCTTGAAATACAAGAATATCTCATAAATTCAAGAAGATCCAAATCTTGGATTCTTGCCCTATTTTTTCGAAAATATTCCATAACAAAGAGGAGGTGGGATTTTGTGGAATATTATAATTATGGGAAAAAGAATATAGGAGATATATTCAAGATTTCTTGGAGATCAAGAAAAGATTTTCCCACATTGTTTTTGCCCTAAAAATTCGACCACCTCTACTCTATAAATAGGGGATGATTCTTTCATTCCCAAGTACAATTCCATGTGCTGGAAAATATAGTAAATCCACAAAGGTGGTGCAACATAATTTATTTTCCTTTTGTTAATTGTTCGCAAGCGTCCTACCACCGGATAGTCGAGCAAGGATTAAGGGAATACTTGGGAAGTTCTTTTGGTCTGTCTAATAAACAAAGCCATTGCCGTCCCAAGAGGTACGTTCACGTAAACTCGTAGAATTCCGCATGCGTAGGATTTACGTGAATTAATTATATGCATGATTTGTTGTTGGAATATTATTTGAATTAATATATGATTAATTCATGCTAGTAATAATTATAAGAATTAAATTTGTATTTAAATATTCATCCCTATAGATCTGTGCAACTTATTCCCCAACAATCGGTATCGAGCCACGCGTTTTAGACTCAAATTTTAAATTGTAATTTAATTCGCCGTCATTAAATTTGAAATTGGATAGTAGAATTGCTAGATCTATTTTGCGGTATCCAATTGTCATGGAATTTAATGTGTTTATTTATGCATGCATATAAATTGTGGTTTTTAATTGATTAGCTTCGAATTCGTTTTTGCCTCGTGGAGAAAATACACGAGTAGATTAGAATTTGTTTGACGGATCAATGTACAGACTAGTCTAGATTCAGGTTTTTTATTTTTTTGTAAATAAACAAACGGATCGAAACGGAGGCGAGACGAGAATTAAAGGATAAAATCTGTAATCGGCGCAAGGTATGCCGCATTTAAACGGGCGGAGGGGGTAAGCGATGACGCGACGCCAAGATAAAGATGCATCAAGCGTGGCGAGGTTGAGGGCCGAAGGCGAGAATCGTGCCGACAAGACGGGAGGATGCGATAAAGACGAGGCGCTGGCGGGAAGCGGGGTTTAAGGACGGAGGCGAAGGCCATGGCTGACGCCATGGCTGTCAGCGAGTTCACGGGCGAGGCGAGTCATGAAGCTGGTACGCTGTCGCTTATCGAAAGACCGCTAAGGCCGATGCTGGCGACGCTTCGCCGAGGTCGCTGAAGCATACAAGGACAAGGCGGCGTTAAGGCGACGGCGAAGGTCGCTTCGCCAAGGGGCGGCCGGATCTTGGCGTGCATCACCATTGAGCTACTTGGCGTGGCATTTTGAGACCAGTTCTTTTCGAGACGATCGAGTGTGAGAAATTCAAGACGACGTTTCTTCAAAAATCAAGTCAAGAAAAATCAAACCATGACAATTGGATAATTTGTGCCCAATATGTTTATTTTTCCATTTTACTTGATTTATTATTGTGTTATCTTATGCTTTATTTAATTTAATTAAATGTGTTTTCATGAGAGTTGCCCAATGAAAAATCTCACAATCAAAAAAAAATTACTAAGTATGTTTAAATAATTAATTGACAATTTTATTCCGGATAATAAAATTGAATTAATTTTGACCTCCATGATTTATTTATTTGTGAATTCTTTCGGAGAAATTCCCCCCCACGGGACGGTCAAAAGTTAGCTTTCACATGAATGAATTCCAAATGGATGATTGTGGATTATTACTAGTGGCGACGATGACCCTCCCCACGAGGCTCGTTCAAAGCGAAATAATAATCATGTATTTAATCATGGTTATTACTTAGGTATAAAATTGATATGCATATATTTCCCCGAAGTCCCTGTCAATTTTATATTGGTCAAGTGGGAGCCAACTATTAATCTGGATATTAAAGGTTTGTAACTGTTCTTGTTTGTAACCTGCTTGAATGTGTTTAAATAATGACCCACCCCACGTGGCTTATTTAAACTGTTTTGAGATGTTGGCTGATGCATGTTCTTTTTTTTTTTGAGATTTTAATATGATGCATGTGATCGAACCTTGTGATATATTTGTGCTTATGCATATTATTGTTTATTTCAGTTCATCATGTCGCAATCTTTTAATCCACTATTATATACACTCAAAGAACACCAATTAACTGGTGACAACTATAATGTTTGGAAACGAAATATGAGTTTTGTCCTACCTGCACAAGAACATCATTAGGTTCTTGATGAACCCAAGCCACGTAAGCCTACTGATGAATCATCCAATGCGGAAAGACACTCGTATAATATTTGGGAGCAGGCCAATGAACCCATGAAACGTGTAATCTTGACTTCACTGTCTGATGATTTGAGACACATTCATGAAGGTGTTGAGTCTGCTGCAGAAATTATGCAAAGTCTTGAAGAAATGTTTTTTACAAAAGACCGCATGATCAATCAGTTTAAAAATGACGATGTGGTCAGGCTAAATATGGCTGAGGGAACACCCGTAAGGGAGCATGTTCTCAGAATTAAACACCATTTTGAAAAACTGGCTTATCTCGGAACTAAGTATTGTGATGAGGCCCAAATCGAATTTCTTTTGCTAACTCTTCCAAGAAGCTTCGATGGGTTTTACTGTAGTTTTGTGATGAGTGATCACATGTTTACTATGGACATCCTACAAGAAGCCTTGGAGAAAATAGAGAAGCATTTAGGAAAGAAAGACGAAGCATTGGTGACCAAAAGTCTTTTCTCGAGATCTAGGCCAGTGGAAGGCAAGTCTCAAGAAAAGGAAAGTGGTCAGAACCAAAGCAAACTCATCACCAAGAAAAGTGAGAAAAAGACAGTTAGCTATTTGGGTGTCAAGAAAGGGCCAAAAGGAAAATGTTTTAATTGCGGTAAGAAAGGACATTGGAGGTCAGCCTGTTCCAAACCCAAAAGGAATGGAAAGAAAGGTAATTCTCACGCACTAGTTGTTGAAACTTGTTTAGCGGCGCATGCCTCCCATTTATGGGTGGTGGATACGGGATCCACTGATCATGTTTGTTTCACTTTACAGGGGTTCAAGCGGACCCGACAACTTAGTCGGAGTGAGATCCTCATCACACTGGGCGATGCTACGAGAGTGGCAGCTGAAGCAGTGGGAGAAGTGCACCTGTCTTTTGAAGAGAGAGTTTTAATTTTAAGAGATGTTCTTTACGTTCCAAAATTTAGAAAGAATTTAATTTTAGTTTCTAAACTTTTTCTTGATGGATATTCAGTTACTTTTAATAAAGTTGTTACCATATCTCTTTTTGATAAATTTATCTGTCATGGAACGTTGTCGAATAATCTCTATACAATTAACTGTGCACACCACTCACGAAATGCATCCTATAACACATCAATCTGTTTTTAGAAAAGAAAACGTTCATCAGACGTGAACGAGACACTTCTATGGCATCTAAGATTAGGTCATATAAATCCAAAGAGGATCCAAAGTTTGGTGAAAGACGGTTCACTGGAGTTTCTCCAAGTTGAACCAATTCCAACCTGCGAATCATGTTTTGAGGGTAAAATGACCAAGAGGGCATTTGGAGCCAAGGGGAATAGAGCCAAAGAAGTGTTAGAAATAGTTCACACAGATGTATGTGGTCCAATGTCAACCAAAGCAAGAGGAGGTTATGAGTATTTTGTCACTTTTATTGATGATTACTCAAGGAACGGTTATATTTTCCTTATGAAGCATAAATCTGAGACCTTTGAGAAATTCAAAGAATTTAAGGCTCAAGCAGAGAATCATAGGGAAAAACGTATCAAGTCTCTACGATCTGATCGTGGAGGCGAATACCTTAGCGATGAGTGTTTGAACTACTTATCTGATGAACGGATTGCATCGACTAATCGCACTTTAACCCCTCAACAAAACGGGGGTGCAGAGCAAAGAAACATAACTCTTTTGGAAATGGTTAGATCTATGATGAGTTATGCGGATCTTCCCAAGTCGTTCTGGGGTCATGCCTTGGAAACAACAGCCTACATTCTGAACTTGGTGCCATCCAAATCGGTTCCCAAAACTCCCAAAAGAATTGTGGACGGTATGAAGCCTAGTTTGAGACACATGAGGATTTGGGGGTGTCCGTCGTGTCGGACAAAG
>JBBCBC010000011.1:24042995-24300868 GCA_037126765.1 Stenogyne calaminthoides | reverse complement strand
CGTGGCGATGATTTTGTCCTCCTCTAAGGCATCAACCTGTCCGCCTCCTCGGGGCCTGCATTCCGCCTTCGTGGTGATGATTTTTGTCCACCTCTAAGGAGTCGACCTGCCCGCCTCCTCGGCGTCGGCTTTCCGCCTTCGTGGCGATGATTTTTGTTCGCCTCTAAGGCGTCGACCTGCCCGCCTCCTCAGCGTCGGCATTCCACCTTCGTGGCGATGATTTTTGTCCGCCTATATGACATCGACCTGCCCATCTCCTCGGCGTCGGCATTCCGCCTTCGTGGCGATGATTTTTGTTCGCCTATACGGCGTCGACCTGCCTTCCTCCTCGGCATCGGCATTCCACCTCCTAAGGCGATGACTTTGTCCGCCTATACGGCGTCAACTTGCCCGCCTCTTCGGCTTTCTGCCTGTTCGGCAAGGTTCACTGGTTTTATCTATCATGAGCTAACAGAAGTCGCTACTTTGTACTAGTTTGGCCAAGTCGAATAAAATGTTACCTTTATTTTCATAATTTCTATGTGACCAAGCGGGTCGCATGAAAAACATATGATTGATAACATGCGGGTTGCATGAAAGACATATGATTGATAACATGCAAGTCACCCGAGGTACGACTTTCGAAATACCGGAGAATAAATCATAACCCATCGAGGTGTGATGAATCCCGACTTTGTAAGACGACTAAGCGTAAAATAAAGGTCGCATAAGGAAATCAAGTCAGCACAACAAGGGAATTGAAAAGAGAGTTCCATTGACGGAAGGCCCAAGGGCTAGATACATCAAGTCGTGAATCGCTCAGCCAGAAATGGTCATCGACGAGCATAGAAAAGACTCGTACCAAGAGGCTCACCTCAAAGTACGAGCACAGAAAAGACTCGTACAAAAAGTCTCACCTCGAAGTACGAGCACAAATAAAGAAAATCAAGTACCCACCTAGTCGCAGCATGAACCAGCGACCAAGTCTGAAATTGAAGATCCGAACTTAATACCAGAAGTATTATCATCAAAGTGTGAACAATCAAGACCTCATAAAGGCGTTCAGAGCAGGCACGGGGGCAGAGAATGCAACCTCAAGGGCGAAAATCAGATAGCTCATTAGAACAAAGATCAAGACCGACCTCCGAATAAAGTCAAAGTCCGCTCTTGGGGGCAATTATTGTAGCCATAATAATCGGCCAACAACCACATGGTAAATAGTGATGATGTGGCAAATGGTGGTGACGAGGCAGCCAAAACTGAGTTCGGCAGTAGAGTACGAGAATGCCAAGGTCGGCCCTTGTAGGGCAACCTGGCGACTAGCAGAGAAGATCGAGCTTGCTTTGGCAAGCGACTTCCTCCCAGGACGGTCCATGAGCGAGGTAGACAAGAGAAGAATAAAGGCATCCTGACGAGCAACCTCCCCCGAGGTCGCCCCACGAGCAAAGAAGATCGAGTTCGCCTTGATGAGCGACCTCCCCGATAGGGCGACTTGGCAACAGAATAAGGAAGAAGACGAGTCGAGCTCGCCTGGACGGGCGGCCTCCCCAGAGGTCGCTCCATGGGCGAGGTCGACAGGCGTATCGGAGTAAAGATAAGCAAGGAAAGAAGATCAAGATAAAGATTCCCGGTGTTTGTTGTGAAAATAGAAGATCTTGCATATCTATTGAAGATCCTGACAAAGATTTGGTGTATCTTGTACTTCCTTATTTAGAAGGCCCGTTAAGTGGCTCATTAGGGTTTTCATCTTTGCACCTTGTAATTGTTATAAATAGGGGACAAACCCCAAGAGAAAACACACGAAAGTACATAGGAAAAAGTTAGTAAAATATCCTGGCTTGGTATGCCCCCAGACGTAGTCCTTCCGGACGAACTGGGTCAACAAATCCTTTGTTCTTTACGTTTTCCATTCGTTGTTCATTCAGAATTCATATTTTACTTGTTTGTAGCCCTAGATGTTAAAATTTAGGTTACAACAAGATATAAAACCTTCCGGTTGAGTCATAAACATTTCTTTATCAATGTTGCCATTGAGGGAAGTTGTTTTGACATCCATCTGCCAAATCTCATAATCATAGTGTGCTGCTATCGCAAGTAAAATTCGAATGGACTTGATCTTTGCAACCGGTGAGAATGTCTCATCATAGTTAATGCCTCTGCGTTGACTATAACCCTTCGCCACCAACCTATCTTTGTAGATTTGTACTTTGTCATTTGCATCAGTCTTACACTTGAAGACCCATTTGCCACCTATGGGTCTAACCCCTTTAGGCAACTCAATCAAGTTACAGACTTAATTGGTGTACATCGAGTCCATCTCGGATTTCATGGCTTCGTACCACTTCCCTGAATCAATATCTGATATTGCTTCAGAGTAAGTATTAGGATCGTCCTTATCCGGTATGTCCATATTATCGAGTTCCTCCAAGAGGTAACCGTATCTAATGGGTGGATTACGATTCCTAATTGACTTACAGAGTTGTGGTTGTGCAGGTTGTATATTCTGATCGTTAAAATTTTATGGTGCATCGATTTCATCAATGTCTGGAGAGTCCTCAAGAGCTACACTTTCAGATGTCTCTTGGGTGGGAGTTTGAACTATGTTGTTCTCATTCAGCCCACTTGGAGGTTCTTGCACTGGCAAGCATACTCCAATTACGCTCCTACTGGTTGAAAGACGATCACCTAGTGAAAGACTCTCACCGTGAAAGTTGTTGAATGCTCCCACTGATTTCTTGTCATGTTGCTTTGACAAGATATCAGTATCTTTGTTAATTTGTGGTTCTTGAATTTCTTCAAGTTCTATCAGCTTACGACCTTATTTCTTAAAGACATAGTCTTCTTCGAGGAACTTGGTCTGCCTAGAAACAATTACTGATTATTTCTCAGGTAGATAGAAGTAATATCCTTTCATTTCCTTAGGATATCCCAGAAAGTAACCTTTTTCACCTTTGGATTCCAACTTATCAGTAAACATCTTTTACACAATCACGGGGCAACCCCACGTCTTGATATGTGAGAAAGTTGGTTTCTTACCACACCATAGCTCATATGGCGTATACTCTACCGATTTAGACGGAATCCTATTCAGAATGTAGATTGAGGTTTGGAAGAGAGGAAAAACTCATCATGGACCTTACCATGTCTAACAAGGTTCGGTTTCTCCTCTCGGACACACCATTCATCTGAGGTGTTCCGGGAGGAGTCCATTGTGACTGGATTCTATGTAACTTCAAGTAATCAATGAATTCATGGCTAATGTATTCACCTCCTCGATCTGATCAAGGAGTCTTGATACTCTTACCAAGTTACTTCTCTACTTCAACCTTAAACTCTTTGAATTTCTCAAAAGATTCGAATTTGTGTTTCATAAGATACACGTATCTGTATCTTGAGAAATCATCAGTAAAAGTGATGAAGTATCCGAAGTGACCCTTAGCTAGAGTGGGCGATGGTCCACATACATTGTTGTGGATCAGCTCTAGAACTTCTTTGGCACACACCCCTTTCCTAGAAAAAGGTTTGTTGATCATCTTGCCCTTGAGACAAGATATAAGACTTAAAGTCAAATGGGGTTAAGTAGTCCAACTACCTTAACCTTGCAATTCTTTTCTCGTTTGCATGACCAAGTCTACAGTGCCATAAGTAAGTTGGGTTTTCATGATTACTAAGTTTGAGTCTAATACTTTGTATATTAAGAACATTATATCCATAATTCAGCAATTATAAACCATTCAATAAAAGGGTATTCCCATAAACCACGCCATTTAACGTGATATAACAATTATTGTCACTAAAATGGAAGGAAAAACCTCAATGTCTAACATTGGAACAGAAATAATGTTGCGAGTAATAGAAAAAACGAAATGACAATCATTAAGTTCTCATCTAAAACCAAAAGGGTAAGTCTAACACATAAGTCCCCACATGTTCAGCAGCAATTCTTGCTCCATTTCCATGTGTAAGATGACTTTACCCAGCCTAACTGCCCTTAGACATATGAGGCTCTTCACATTAATACAAATGTGTGAGCTACGTCCAGTATCTAATACCAAGCAGTTAGCGCTATTAGTGGACATGTTAATCTTAATACCAAACATACATGTTCTAGAGCCAGAAGCACCTAGTGCCTTCTTTTCAGCAACCAGAATCTTACAGTCCTTCTTCCAGTGCCCTCTACTACTTACTGTAGAGGCACACATCCTTGTCTACCCGCTCCTTATTTTGAACACCATCTTAGTGATAGTGAACTCAAAAGTCTTGAGCACGTTGTGAAGTTCAGGCATGGTCGCATCCGTCTTATACATATTGTAGTTCACAATGAAGCTAAAATATGAATCCGGAAACGACTGGAGGATAGCATAAATGAAAATGTTTGTCCTTTAGCTCAATGCCTAAATTACCAAGTTTCTCAATTACGCCTATCATCATTAGCACATGAGGTGAAATCTTCCCTTCTTTAGCTAACCGACATCTGAACAGATCTCTCATCACTTCACAAATCTCAGAATGAGATGATCCTTCAGATGCTTGGGCATCTAGAAAGGACCCATTTTCTCATGTTGCCTTAAGTAATTCGGGAGTCATGCCGAGCAACATCACACACTGCGTCTGGAAAGCATCATTTTGATGTTTCTTTTGAGGTGCTACGTCAAACGTAGTTGTCTCAAGAAACCAGCTGCAGGGGTAACAGGGATTGGCGTGTCCAACACGTACTCAATCTTTTCTTGCCTTAGCACCAAACACACATTTAAGTACCAGTCCAGAAAATTTGGCCTAGCCAATTTGTTTGTTTCCAAAACACATCTCAATCACAGTTATACATTTCAACTAATCAAGAGAAATAAATAAAACGGGAATTAAACACATAATTCATATGATCAATATTCAGCAATCAAAATAAACATGGCATTTCTTTAGTGTTTATTTTGTCTCCATTATTTTCACATACTCAACGACCTCATCGGAAGAGTACGAATTTATATCAAATGGACTAGGATCCACATTCCTATTATTACAATATCTGTTTGGGCTGATTACTGCAATAATAGAACTTGTAGGTTCCAAACCAATTGCAAAACTGTAACTCCTAGTTGATTGAACCTAGTTCAATCGGATGCCCCTTGACTTTCGTTTCCCTGCTTGGGCTGGTGAAACAAAGTCAAGTTGATTTACAACCATCAAGCGGCGACACTTCGTGTCCCTATAAAAGTCCCGTTAGATGTAGATCCGAGCAAATGACTTGGGCCTTAAATACTCATTGGAATGAAATCTCCGGTTTACTTTTAATTTTGATGGAAGGCATCGTTCAATTTAATGAAAATCATATTTTAGTGAGGAACGTTTTAAAAAGGTGGGGTATTAATTGCTTAATCGAGATCCAACATGTTAATCTGCATCACATTTGAGCAATTATTGGGCGCCGGCTACCCAAACATGATTTCATACGGACTAACACTTATTTGGGCGTCGTCTACCCAAAACCTTTAATACGGTCCGACATATATTCGGCGCTGCCTACCCAAACAGTTATAATGTGAATTGTAAATGCATTAACGTATACGTTAATCATGTGAGATTTTAATAATTATTAACTTATTTAATTTAATCTTAAAAATCCAATTTCAAAATTAAATTTCAATAATGTTAATTAATTATTAAACAAATTCAAATTAATATAATTAATTATGATTAAAAATCCAACTTTTAATTCTTATTAATTTCAAAATAACTTTAACTTATTTTAACAAGGGCTCAGGTGCAATTTTCAAAATTGATTGGGAGGGCCTGTTCAAATCAAATTTCCAAAATGGTCCTCCTCGCATCACCGCCCAAATTGAATGGATCCAATCCATCATTCGGGACACCAAATTTCTAAAATCCGTCAACAGTTCGTTAATCACAGTTCTAATTCAGAATGAATCTAATTAACTCATCCATTATTCGTCAAACTGTATTCAATCGAAATGGGCAGAAGCATCAGGACGAAAGCGACGAAGCAACAAGCGGTTCAGTGTGGCGCGTGCGGAGCACCGCCGTCAATGGATGCGCGTTCGCAGAACCAGGACGAGCCTTAAACGCTCAGGGCCCGACGAACCAACACCGTGATAGAAGATGCTGGAACGGGTCACCCCGTGTCACGTGAGCGCGTGCGATTTTATCGCCACCGCTCAGCGCACACGTGCGTCATCTCCGTCAATCGAAGTCGTCATCGAAGGGGCGGCGAATCGGCGTGATAACTCATAATCACGCGGAAAATGACGCGCATCCCCACGAAGTGAGAAAAACACACCGCCACCACCGGTCAGAGTGAATCGCGATGAGGACGAAAAAAAATGCCGCCATCGATCGAAAACCAGAAGACGGAGCACCGCTGCGGTTCGTCCGTTCCACCACAAGCCGCATCGCGTATCCATGCAATCGACGCGAGATGCGGCGCCTAGCGCTCGCCTCGAGCGGCAATGCGGGATGCCATCGCGCGGTCGAGCAGTGAGAAGGAGAGCGATGGATGCGGCGGTTTTACACAGAAAACCCTAAAATTTTTGGGAAGATGAAGCGTGATGCGGGTGAGTGAAAACGAGAGCCAAAGGGGAAAGGGTTTTATTGAAACAATTGACCAAACCCATTTGCTGCATCAATGGTGTGTCTAACACGCCCTATTAACAAATATGTCGTGCGGTCAATCTAATTGACCGTACGATTCTGATTTATATAAAAAAAAATTTATTACAAATCAATCAATTAGCAATTAATCAAGAGCCTGAAGCTCTGATTCCACTGTTGGAATTTAGAGGCACGTAAACACGTAATACATGCGCAGCGGCAATAAATAGTTCACCAACAACGAACACGTAATTGCATAATTGAATACGTATAAACATAAAGAGAAATCTTACAGTAAATCGTACGCATATTTCTCTACTATGGTATCCACGTAATCCCTGTTCACGGACTTGCAAAGATTTGCCAGTGTTGAATCTGAGACGGAATTTCCTAGGAAAATTCGTATTCTAGATTTTATGGAGAAATATGAATTAACGTTGTTTGTGAATTCCCAAGAGCTCATATATATAGGGAAGACCCAACTTAAATCTTAAGCTAACCTGATTGGGAAATACAATTCCTAATCTTATAAAATAAATCTCTAAGATTTATTTCCATATATAAAATCTCTATGGATTTAATTCCCATGTATATTAAATCTCCACGGATTTGATTCCATATATATTAAATCCTATAATAATATTACATATATTATTATTGGGAATCCTATTTAATTAAATCTAATTTAATTAAACATTAATAATAATTAATTCCAAATTAATCTATTATTAATTAATTCTCCATAAATTAAATATTAAATCTAATTTAACATTTAATCAACCAACTATAATCCGTAAAAGGGAACTACTTGTTGTGTGACCCATAGACCCTCATATATCGAGCGATTAGTCAAAATAACGGTCTTAATTGAACCCTAGACAATAAATCAGACATTCTGAATATATGAGGTACATTGCGAGAAACGTGTAACTACCTGTAACTGAAACATGGGCTATTACGATTTCCTCATTTCATTCGCGAATACTCGATTAAGTCTTGAACATGTTGAAGTGTCTATTCAAATAACTTAATCATATTATCTCTAATCACTAATTGATCATGTATGTCACACTTAGCCACAAAGTCTAAGTTGACGTGCATCGGTCGATGACTTTGATCCAATTATGATGAGAAGATGAGTATTCTCTCTAAATCCACATTGAGGAATGAATCCTATTCTTGGCTCAACTACCACGCACATGCACTTCGTGATGAACTCAATCCAAGTCGTATCTACCCATGGAAGGGTGCAAGCATTGGTCATGGTCAAAGTTCATCACTCCACACATGTCGTGCGTATTGACCTCAAGTCAAAGGAGTATCGCATCGCTCCCACTAACCGAGACACCCATAGACACATATAGTGGAAATACATCAAATGGTTTCTCGGATGGGTATACCAATACCCTCTATGGTATTTGTGCATCCATCATGAGATACCTAGTATCTCGTAGTAAGTGAAATCTTACTACACTCTCTAAGAGTATGATGCAGATCGCACACCAATCTCCATTGCATCATCAATATCCCATTCTTGATGATCCTTGATCGGGGCTATTTGAGAATCATGCTTAAGTCATCTGAGTTCTCACAACCTCAATGACAACAATGACTCATGGGAACACTTGTATGAATAAATGCAAACAATCAAACATAATATTCAAACAAGTGTATTGCCATACATTAATATTAATTGAACTATAATATTAAATCAAACTGAATATCATCGAGTATTATGTCCTTACAATAGATTGTCTCTAGGACACTAACACTAACATGATTTATTGTCTAGGGTTCAATTAAGGCCGTTAGTTTGACTAATCGCTCGATATATGAGGGTCTATGGGTCACACAACAAGTAACAGTTGTTTACTAATTATAGTTGGTTGACTAAATATTATATTGGATATTAATATTTAATTTATGGAGAATATAATAATAATTATATTTATAATTAATTATTATTTCTATTTAATTAAATGGGATTTCCAAATAATAATATATGGAATATTATTATGGGATTTGATATATATGGAATCAAATCCGTAGAGATTTGATATACATGGAAATCAAATCCGTAGAGATTTATGCATATGGGAATTAAATCTATGGGATTTAATTCACAAGATTAGGGATTTTATTTCCTAATCAGGTTAGCTTAAATTTTAAGTTGGGCCTCCCCTATATATATGAGCTCTTGAGAATTTATAATACAAGACTTCATATTTTCTCCATAAAATCTCTAAGTTAGAATTTTCCTAGCAAATTCATCTCGGGGATTCAATGCTAGCAGATCTGTGTGAATTAGTAAACGACTGTTACGTAGATACCATAGTTGAGGAATCCGTGTAAGAATTGTTGTAAGAATCCTGTTTACGTTTACTCGTATTTAATTATGCAATTAATTGTTCGTTGTTGGTGAATTGTTTATTTCCGCTGTGCATGTATTACGTGTTTACGTGCCTCTAAATTCTAACAGTGATATCAGAGCTTCAGGCTCTTTGTTTTAATTGCATGATTAAAATTGGTTTTGAAATTGAATTTTTTTTTTCCAAACTCGGGGGCGACTGTTTTGTTTGACAAAATCGCACCCATGTGATTAGTTTTTTTTTTCACACGGCTCGTCTCTTTCATCACCCACTTAGGGTTTCCTGCGAAACCCTTCCGTCTCCTCCGCCGCTCCGCCTATCCCGTCGTCATCGTCTTTGTTTGTGCGTGCGTCCATGACATAGTTCGAGTCAGGGGCGAAGCCCCGTGACTCGCGTTGGTCTCCCGATGCCGTGTTAGTGCGATTTCAAGCGGATTGGATCCGCAGCGGCGCAACCTGACTCGCGCTCGCTCGGCGGTGTCTGTCCTCTGACCTGCGAAATCGATGGCGGTGCTCTCGTTTTCGTTTAACGAATTCGATGGAAGCGGGCTCCAATTTCGTTGAGGCTCACGGCGGCCCGCCACCGCAAGGCTTCAGCGCTGTGATGCTCGACCTCGACCGGCGCGCGCGTCAGTTGCGACGACCTTGTCGCTTCGCGATGCCCTTGTTGGTCTTCGTTTTTTATCTGTAATCTTTCGTCCTTGACTGGGTCATCCGATGAAGGGTAACGGTCAAAGGAGCGGCTGGAGCGGCAAGTCACCCGCGCGCGCCTATTGGCGGCAGCGACACGCTCGCACGCGCCAATACCTGCTATTTACTTCGCTGCCTTGGTTCTTGCCCCTTTTAGTTCGGTGCAGTTGCATGTTTATGCAATTATGGCTTTCTTTCGTTTTGGTTGGACTGATTCGAATTGATGGAGCAAATTGAGTACCAAAATTAACAGTTCTTATGATTAATTGGATTAATTCTGATGAACTAAGGTTGAATTGTTAGTTTCGATTGTCCCGATTGGAGAGACGGTTTTTGGGTTGTGATGAGGGAGGGGCTGTTTAGCAAATTGGATATCGAATAGCCCCCTCCGTGCAAAGTTTTAGAAATTGCACTTGAACCCTTGGTAAAAACTTAATTAAAATATTTTTGAAATTAATTGAATTAATTTTAATAAGAATTAAAAGGTTGGACTCTTTTTAATTATAATGAATTGGAATAATTATTGACTTTCAATAATTTAAAATCGAATTTAAATTGGATTTTGAAATTCGGTTTAAAAGGAATTATTAAATCTCACTTGTTTAACTGATTTTAATTAATTCATTAAAGCTTTTATAGTCTGCATTATAACTGTTTGGGTAGGCAGCGCCCAGTAATTGTAGGACCGTATTAATTGTTTGGGTAGACGGCGCCCATATAAGTGTTAGTCCGTATAATGTCATGTTTGGGTAGGTGCCGCCCAATAGATGCTCAAATATGATGTAGATTAACATGTTGGATCTCGATTAAGCAATTAATACCTCGCCTTTAAAACGTTCCTCGCTAAAATATGATTTTCATTAAATTAAACGATGCCTTCCATCAAAGTTAAAAGTAAACCGGAGATTTCGTTCCAATGAGTATTTAAGGCCCAAGTCTTTTGCTCGGATCTATATCTAACGGGACTTTTATAGGGACACGTAGTGTCGCCACTTGATGGTTGTAAATCAACTTGACTTTGTTTCACCAGCCCAAGCAGGGAAACGAAAGTCAAGGGGCATCCGATTGAACTAGGTTCAATCAACTCAAAGTTGCAGATTTTGCAATTGGTTTGAAGACCTACCAGTTCTACTATTATAGTAATCAGCCTAAGCAGATATTATAATAGTAGGAATGTAGATCCTAGTCCATTATGATTTATATTGGATATAAATTCGTATTCTTCTGATGAGGTCGTTGAATATGTGAAAATAATGGAGACAAAATAAATTTAAAAGGCCATGTTTATTTTGATTGCTGAATATTGATCACAGGAATTATGTGTTTAATTCCCGTTTTATTTTATTTCTCTTGGTTAGTTTAAATGTATGACTGTCATTGAGATGTGTTTTGGAAACAAACAAAATTGGCTAGGCCAAATTTTCTGGACTGGCACCGAAACATGTGTTTGGTGCTAAGGCAAGAAAAGATTGAGTACGTGTTGGACATGCCAATCCCAGGTTACCCATGCAGCTGGTTCCCTAAGGCAGTCACGTTTGATGTAGCAGCTCAGAAGAAGCATCAAAAGGATGATTACCATACTCAGTGTGTGATGTTGCTCGGCATGACTCCCGAATTGCATAGGCAACATGAGAAAATGGATCCCTTCTAGATGCTCAAACATCTGAAGGATCTCTTTGATTCTGAATCTCATTCTGAGATTTATGAAGTGATGAGAGATCTGTCCAGATGTCGGTTAGCTAAAGAAGGGAAGATTTCACCTCATGTGCTAATGATGATAGGACTAATTGAGAAACTTGGTAATTTAGGCATTGAGCTAAAGGACCAACGTTTTCATTTATACTATCCTCCGGTCGCTCCCGGATTCATATTTCAGCTTCATTGTGAACAACAATGTTGGGAGATGAATTTAATATAAGAAAGATTTTGATTAGATCTCAAAACCCCTGAGTATGACATGTTCAAAATAATCTAGATAGTTAGAATTCAGGTTTCAGTATAGATAGTTCAGGAAGTATCTGCACCATGTATAGCCAGCAGATACCTCTGAGATTCGTAGGTTAAGGCACAAACTGAGGGGGAACTCAGTTTACAGACTTAAAGCATCTGAAGACTCACAAGACCCTGAAGACTCAGATCACCCTGAAGACTCAAAAGATCTGAATACCTGAAAACCTGAAGATTATCTACATGAGGACATATAGACTGAGAAAGTCTTATATATTTATGAGAAATAAATGTTGTCCAAATAGTTGATTGCAAACAAAAGGAATTGGAACTAAGTGTCTTTTAAGGTTGTCTCATTTATAGAGATTGACCTAAAAGAGCCGTTTTGTTTGTCTTTATCCATTGAAGTCAAGAACCAATCAGAAAGAGACAACGCTGTACTTTACTGACACTGAAAGCGACCTTTCCCTGAGAAAGTCAAAGTTGCTGGGTTCCAGTCTGCAGACTCAAAGTGATTGGCTGCATTGGTTACATATTACCCAAACCATGCAAAGTGTGTGTTCAAACCCTAAAATAGTCGTTTATCACTAACCAAATAAGGAAACCCTTGATGCTATATCTTCCAACGGATAGTTTTTCAAGAGTGACCTTGGTGAGTTGCCTATAAATACCAGTGACCTTCACCATTGCAAGGTTACGGGAAATCAAGCAACTCCAGAGCTCGTTCGTATTCTTGCATTCATTGAAGCACTCGAAAAACCCTAAGATTTCCCAAGTGTTTCACTTTGAAGAGAGCTCATTTACTAAGCCTAGATTCAAGCAAATATCCAAAGCTTAGTTAGAGATATCCTAGACTTTTACCTTGTGTTCTAAATTGTAAAAGAATATCACACCTTAGTTGGAAACTAACCAAACTCAATCTCTATTGTTAGGTAGTTTGAGTGTGTGATTGTTGGAAAGTGGGAGTTGTAAAGAGTTAGTAAGTTGTAGTTGAGTTCAACCTGAAAACTCTAGAGAAGAAGTTAGTAAGCTGCTTGTGACAGTCTGAAAGCTTGTGTGTGTTTGAGTTAGTAAGCTGCAGTGTAGTTCAACCTGAAAGCTCGTAGAGGAAAGTTAGTAAGTTGTTGAGTTCAGTCTGAAAGCTTAAGGTAGTAGTAGAAGTGAGTTAAGGAATTTTTCTGAAGATTCAAGAGAGTGGACGTAGGAGCTTTGCCTCTGAACCACTATAAATTACTGTGTTTTATTTGCTTTCTGTTTTGCATTAGTTGTTTTGCATATTTTCACTGAAAGCATACTCAGTTTTCTGATATTCAATTGGAATAAATCCACAGAATCTGCATTAAACTAAGCACAACCTTAACCATGGCTTTACTATAAACAAAGAGATTTTCAGCAAAGTTAAAACGAGCTTAGAACTTAGGCCCCACACATTCCGCACTCTTGTAAAGCTAGAATAGATAGTTGTCAAACTGAACAAACTCAAGTGAATATTCAGTAAGATAGTTATCTAATCCAAGCTTCTCAGGACTCTGTTTTAAATATACTCAGACCAGTTGAGCTTATTTGAAGTCACTGAAAGTTGTTCAGGGTTATTGTCTCAGTAAACTTTGACTCATGATGAATTGTGCTTCTCAGTACTGACATTCAGGGTAACCTGGCTCACTGATCAGTAAGGTTTTAAAAGTTTGAAAAATCACTATACACGTGTATTCCACCCCCCCATACACGTGTGAGACGCATTTTACCCAGGACCAACAAGTGGTATCAGAGCAGTGGTTCAACTGACCACTTGCTTTGGTAGCCATAGTCTTGTTTACTAAAAGACTCTGGTGGTCTACTGAATAGATCTTACTGCTGATATCTTACAAGGCTCATTCATCATGCCTTCTAAGAAACTACCTATGTTCTCTGTTGAGAGCTATGACTTATGGAGACTCAGGATGCAGGCACATCTGTACTCTAAACATGAGAGAATGTGGAGAGTTGTGTCTCAAGGACCTTTTGAGTATAAGGTTGTTAATCCTAGAGTTACTGATGCTGAAAGCTTTATTATTAAATATATTATATATTATGAATATTGTATTTTTAATTAAAGAACAGCGTAATATGTGGGCACTAAATTAGTTACAAAAAGACAAACTTTTATATGAAATATTTCACGGGTCTAGAATCCGTGAAATATGATCTGCGGGTCAAAATTAACACAAAGCGAAAATTTGTGAATCCCTATGCGGGTCGAACCTGGTCAAGCAGATGTTTCCTAAAAATTTGCGCAAAGGCATAACAACAAAACTCGCTCCGAGATCTGTGTTACTATAAGGGCAAACATGTGTTACTGGGAGTACATGTATGGTGTTACTGTAAGGAAGGATCCTTGAAATATAACTCGTGGATCACAAGGAGAAGCGTATAAATATAGAGATAAAAATTCACAAATTTTATGTGAGTCGAAATGGGTCAAACGCATTTTTCTATAATTTCCGCGTAAAGGCAAATGACTAATCTATAAAAAGAAGAAATATAAAAAAACCTAAAACCATAAGGCCACAAACCGGTCCAGAGGTCGGGCCCCAAAAACCTTGCTAAGGTAAAACCCTCCTTAGGGCAAAACCCTTAGTCAAGGGAAAAATGTGACCCCTCTACAGAGCATTACCCCGCAACACGAAGGTAACCCCTATAGAAAATCATAAATGGAAATATTCGTTATTCATGTCAGAGTATAGTACATCAGTCAAAAGAGCCTAAAATCTCCAAGGGACTGAGAGTGGACCTTCACGAACAGCCCGGACTACAAGCTCCGAGATTCCGCATAAAGATAAAACAACAGAACTCGCTCCGAGATTTGTGTGCTATAAAAGAAAACATGTTTTACTGTAAGTGCATGTATGTGTTAATGCAATGACAAGTAACACATACTTATTTTTCAATACACATATATGTCTATAAGGTGTTGAAAATTGTGTTACTCTATGATCAAAATGTGTTACTGTGAAGAAAAATGTATGTTCTGTAAGAACAAAACGACACTCCCTCTATTTTCATCCTCTTCCTCCACTGTTTTTTATCTGCTTATTCTTCTGATTTGTGACCAATTGTCGGAAATAAAGGCTCAAACAACCATATTACATCATTATATTAGTAAAAATATCTTATTTTTCATCATCACGTATAACTTAAGTGTCCTTACAATAAAACATTCTTATCTTTATAGTAACACAGTCTCTGAGCGAATTTCATGTTTTGGCTTTTCTGATAATTTTTAGGAAAAATCCACTTGACCCGATTCGACCCGCAAAAGATTTGCGAAGTTTCAATTCCTTTCTAATGTAACTAATATTTCACAGGAAAGTACCCCCATATAAAAATAACTTTTTTTTTATCTCATTCACTAAAATACAGTTATAAAAAAAATGTATTCCCTTCAAATATTAATAAACAACTTCTTCATTTAAATCTGTGTCAAAGTCAATTTAAAAAAACATAGAGGGAGTAATTGATTAAAAAAAGTATATATTCTTATTAAATACATGATAGGCCCGGTGAAAAACCCATGAAATGCGGAATAATCATGAAATGCATATAAAAACAGGGGTGAAGGAATGGTGATTAAAGATTTTTGCGTTTTAAGCTCATGTGTTGTGTTTTGCTTATAATCGAATGCATATGACAATATAAGAATGTAAAGCAATAAAGAACACAACAAAGTATAGTGGTTCGGAGAATCAAGCTCCTACATCCACTCTCCCTGTTCCTAGGGAAATTCCTTCAAACTGGACTTATCACCCTCTCGGGTTCGCCTCTAGATATTTAACGAGCTCTCACTCAAACTGGACTTATCACCCTCTCGGGTTCGCCTCTAGATATTTAACGAGTTCACACTCCAACGGGACTTATCACCCTCTCGGGATTGCCTACCAACTACCTCACTTCACCACTAGTTATCTCTTACGAGAATGGGGTTTGGGTTTGGTGTTGTCTCCAACTATGGTGAGATTTTCCCTTACATTTGTTTAGCCTCAATGTTAAGGTTGGGAAAATCTCTCTAAGCTTAGGATACATCGTGGGTTGCTTAGATTGGGTTCTAGAACACTCTTTGAATATATTTGTATATCTACATACTTGTGTTCTATGGTGGGAATGCTTGAGTATATGTCCTCTTAGCACTGTAGCATCGTTTGCTACATTCTCCACCCTGAATTTGATGGAAGATCTTGTATTTATAGTGTGGATTTGAATGTTACCGTTGGAGAAAATCACATTCAAATCCATACTATTCTTGTATGTTCTGCTGACTTCTTCACATTTGGTTGTCTTCCTCTCATTGGTCACGTCATTTTGAATTTCGCGGCTATATTCCTCAGTTTCTTTGCTTCGGAACATTCAGGTTATCTTGGGTATTCGATTATCTTCTTGAGTCTTGATAACTTTTGTGTCTTGAGGATTCTCGAGTCTCAATGTCTTGATGACATCTTGAGTCTTGATCTTCCGAGTCTTGAGTTTCTCACGAGTCTCGGGTTTCTCGATTCGGCGGAACTTCTCTTGGCCGGACCTTATACGATCGGTATCTTGACACTCAGCCGGTGGTGAGTTGATTCTTCGACGGACATCGACCCTCGAGTCACTTTTACTTCTTGACCCTCGGATCACTTTTACTTCTTGAGTCTCGGATCACTTTACTTGCGGAGTCTCGGATCACTTTTACTAAAATATCTCGATTTCTTCTTTGCGATCGATCATTTCGGTGATCGGATCAACACATCTTCGAGATCAACATATCGAGGATAGCATCAGTCGATTACATCGAGGTTAGCATATCGGTTTATCATATCGATCTCGATCACGCGTCGATCTCGTCGATCTCATCTGCTCATCTTCATATCTGATCTCGATCACATCTGATCTTGATCAGTCTCATCTGCTCCTCTTCTAATTTGCAACATTCTCTTCGATCTTACGGTGGTTTCTTTTACGATCGGTGGCTTAGCTTTTCTTCTCTTCTGAGTTTGCACAGCTCATCAGTTTAACTTGGAACTCATCTAACTCATCTGATCGCGATCAGTCTCGTCTGCAGCCTCGTCTGATCTCGATCATCTTCTTTTGATTTCGTGAGTTCCCCCTCAACTTGTTCTTTCGTTCCCCCTCAACTTTGTTATCTGTAAATTAGCTTCAATAACACACGTTGATAATGTTTTGGCTTCATCAAAACTAAAATATCCCAACAATTTCTCCCTTTTTTTTAATGAAGCCAAAACATTAAGATATATGCATTTTTAAAGAAACGGGTTTTAGTTTTTAAAAAGATCAGTTCAGGTGATCACATTAAAAGTGATCTTTTGAACTCCTGCTCTGATATCAATTGATAGGCCCGGTGAAAAACCCATGAAATGCGGAATAATCATGAAATGCATATAAAAACAGGGGTGAAGGAATGGTGATTACAGATTTTTGTGTTTTAAGCTCATGTGTTGTGTTTTGCTTATAATTGAATGCATATGACAATATAAGAATGTAAAGCAATAAAGAACACAACAAAGTATAGTGGTTCGGAGACTCAAGCTCCTACATCCACTCTCCCTTTTCCTAGGGAAATTCCTTCAAACTGGACTTATCACCCTCTCGGGTTCGCCTCTAGATATTTAACGAGCTCTCACTCAAACTGGACTTATCACCCTCTCGGGTTCGCCTCTAGATATTTAACGAGTTCACACTCCAACGGGACTTATCACCCTCTCGGGATTGCCTACCAACTACCTCACTTCACCACTAGTTATCTCTTACGAGAATGGGGTTTGGGTTTGGTGTTGTCTCCAACTATGGTGAGATTTTCCCTTACATTTGTTTAGCCTCAATGTTAAGGTTGGGAAAATCTCTCTAAGCTTAGGATACATCGTGGGTTGCTTAGATTGGGTTCTAGAACACTCTTTGAATATATTTGTATATCTACATACTTGTGTTCTATGGTGGGAATGCTTGAGTATATGTCCTCTTAGCACTGTAGCATCGTTTGCTACATTCTCCACCCTGAATTTGATGGAAGATCTTGTATTTATAGTGTGGATTTGAATGTTACCGTTGGAGAAAATCACATTCAAATCCATACTATTCTTGTATGTTCTGCAGCTTCTTCAGGCTGGTTGTCTTCCTCTCATTGGTTCACGTCGAAATTTGAATTCTACTTGGCTATATTCCTCGGTTTCTTTTGCTTGGAACATTCGGGTTATCTTTGAGTATTGATATCTTCTTTGAGATTTTCATTAACCTCTTTTGTGTCTTGAGGATTCTCACGAGTCTCGGTGTCTTGTTGACATCTTTGAGTCTTGATCTTCTGAGTCTTCAGGTTTCTCTGTGTCTCAGGTTTCTCGATTAGCAGAACTTCTCTTGGGCGGACCTTATCGTCGGGTATCTTGACACTTTCGAGTGGTGAGTTGATTCTTGACTTTCAGACATCGACCCTCGAGTCACTTTTCTTCTTGACCCTCGGATCACTTTTACTTCTGAGTCTCGAGATCACTTTACTTCTTTGAGTCTCGAGATCACTTTTACTCGAAATTTATCGATTTCATCTTTTCTGATCGTCATTTCATTGATCGAGATCAATAGCATCTTCGAGATCAACATATCGAGGATAGCATCGGGTTAGCATATCGGTTTATCATATCGATCTCGATCGCGTCGATCTCGTCGATCTCATCGCTTCATCTTCATATCTCGATCTCGATCACGTCGATCTTGATCGATCTCATATCTTTCTTCCGATTTGCAACCTTCTCTTACGATCTTACGGTGGTTTCTTTTCGATTAATGGCTTAGCTTTTCTTCTCTTCTTAGTTTGCACAGCTCATCAGTTTAACTTGGAACTCATCTAACTCATCTGATCGCGATCAGTCTCGTCTGCAGCCTCGTCTGATCTCGATCATCTTCTTCTGATTTCGTGAGTTCCCCCTCAACTTGTTCTTTCGTTCCCCCTCAACTTTGTTATCTGTAAATTAGCTTCAATAACACAAGTTGATAATGTTTTGGCATAATTCATCAAAACTAAAATATCCCAACAATACAAAATTTATTATTTATATTATTAATTATTTATAAAACTTTTAAAATTTCATTAAAATTTTATAATATTTTTTTATTGCTATTTTGGTATAATATCTTATTATTAAAAATATATAAATAGATCTAGTTTTTAGTTAATCCATATAGAGTTTTACTCTGCTTGAAGTGGGGCCCCTCTTAACAAGCGGTGGACTCTAGTTCCCCAAATTAGTCAATCCTTGGGTTGATTTTTTTTTTTTTTTTTGATAACTCGGTATCCGGCCCAAGGACTAACTAATCCGGGGGACCATAACCCACCGTCCACTAGCGGGAGTCCCACTTCAAGACTGAGCTAAGCTCTGTATAGACTGACCCATCTCAAGGATTGATCGTACCTAAGAGGATTCGAACCTGAGACCTAGAGAGGAACACACTCTTAAGTCCCAAGCCTCCACCACTAGGCCAACCCTTGGGGGTTCGGTCCTTGGGTTGGTTATCAAGTTATAAAAAAATAGATCTAGTTCAAAAATACTATTAATAGTTTAGAAATTAGAAATTACTCAAAATATAATTAGTTTAATCATTATTATGCAACTTTTAAAGTTTCATGACAAATTTGTAATAATTTGTTTTGTTAAAAAAATTTATTTCTATTTTTTGCATAATATTTTATTATTAGTTATGTATAAATAGATCTAGTTCAAAAATAGTATAAAAAATTAGAAAATGTTTAAAACATCATTAGAATATATGTGTTGTAGATATGAAGAATTGAACCTTGTATATATCACATGCAAAGAAGACAAAATAAAATTAACTATACAATTTGAGTTGCATCGCATTTGATATTATTTTTAAAATTTCATGAGAAAGTTTGTAATAATTTTTTGGTCCAACATTTAGTTATTAGATAAGTATAGATTAAAAAGTATAAAACAAGAATAGTTGGTAAAACTATCTTGTTTGGGAAATATATTTTGGCTAAGTGTTGTGTGCATCAGGTGCACCTTGCACTCCATACTGTATTTTAGAACCATGCAACTTATTGCACTGAAATATACAATTTGTTTAAAGTGAATCGTGCAACAATTACTACGGAAAACAAATTACACGATTCAATGTAAAAAAGTTGCATATTTTTGTGCAACAAATTACGTGATTCTAAAATACACTATAGAGTGCAAGGTGCACCATGCTCAACGTACACCACTATTACTATTGTGGGCTTTTCTACGGTCAGGAATGACTTCGCACTTCCTAACGTTAGAGAATTCTTTAATTACCATTGGATTGTTGATCCAACGTACAATTTTATTTTTAAATTATTGCACTATAGCATTTGCATTGTGCATACTGCAATCACACTACATCTCCCTACTAGTAAATTAAATTAATAATTATAAAATGATAAAAATATTCTTTTTATTTAAAATAATTATAAAATTACATATATATTCCTATTAACATTTTGATGCAACATGAAAGACGTGATACAATTGTGCAAGGTTAAACTTTACGTGAGATTAATCTCATTTTTATAAATCATCAAAAGCTCCCTTACAATATTCCAACAACTCCTATATATAATAGAAAAAGATAATGACTCTAAGGTACAAAAAATAGAAGCAAGTGACTATTAGGTACAAGAAAATTGAGGAGTGACTCTAAGGTACAAAATGAGTCTGTTTTATCCTTACTTAAAATTTTTATTACATTTGTGTCATGCTACAAGCTGGGCCCACAACTCAAAAAAAAAAAGAAACCCTAATTTGTGCCACAAAATACGCTCCCTCATTCATTTTTCACAAATATGTTTATCTCTCTTCCTCTCCCTCTCTCTCTCTATTTTTTTCCTCTCACCGCCGTCCACACGACACCACCTCCTCGCCACCCACACGACACCGCCGCTCACACGACACCGTCCACCACCCACCCACCCACCACTCTCCCTCTCCCTAAAAACCGCCACCAACCAGTTGCAACACCCGATGTCGCCGCCGCCCACAAGAGAAGGTCCACAAGCTCTCTCTTCTCTCGCTCCCCAAGCTCGCGTCGCTGGGGTGAGTCCAGATTTAAGCGGATTGACGGCAACGACACGGGGGCGGCTTGAAGAAGGTAAGCGTGTTTTTTTGTTTTTTTATTTATTTTGTTTTTATTTTTCTATTTTTTTATTTCTGTATTTTTGTAGATCTGAGAAATTGAGAATTTTGTTTTTATTTTTCTGTATTTTTCTCGGTTTTGAAACAGATACTTTTGGTGTTCGATTTGTATTGAATATGCAACAATTTGCATATTTTCCCCGCTTTTCTAATTCCTTGGTATTCTGTATGATTTGGGTGCTCCTATTCTGTATTATGTAGTTTTAAGAAGTGGGTTCTGATTTTGTAGATCCGATGAAGGCGGAAACCCATCTGGTTGTGTTAAACGACGGCTGCAGTCAATTAATGAGGAAGAAGACCCCTGTTATTGCTCTGTTGCTTAATTCATTTTTATTTTGTGTTGATTTTTGTATTGTTGCTTAATTTTATTTATTTTTGCAGATTTATTGTCCCTCTATGTCATTATGTGTTTTTAACTATATTTTTCTATAGTACAATTGCCGATTAGGTTTTAATTATATTTTTTTATAGTACAATTTCAGATTTTTATAGAAAAAGTAAATTTTTTATGTAATCCCAGATTAGATGTATTTTTGCAGATTTTTAGTTTTTAATAGGAAAGTACAATTTCTGTTAAATTTGGGGACGTACAATTTTTTATAGGAAAAATACAATTTTAAAATAAAATGCACTCCAAAATCGGTCTAGAAGTGCATAAGTTTGAAAAATGCACTCCAAGGCCAAGATACAATTTTTTTTAAAAAAAATGCACTCCAAAATTGACCCAAAATACAATTTTTTTTTTTAAATGCACTCCAAAATTGGTCTAAAATATATATTTTTTTTAAAATGCACTCCAAAATTGATCAAAATACAATTTTTTTTTAAAAAAATGCACTCCACTATACAATTTTTTTTTAAATGCACTCCAAAATTGACTTAAAATACATTTTTCTTTAAAAAAATGCACTCCAAAATTGATAAAAATACAATTTTTTTGAAAAAATGCACTTCAAAATTAGACTAGAGGTGTAAAAATTAAAATAATTTATTTTTTTAAAGTTACATATTTTCTGAATTGCAAAATGAGTTAATAAAATGCAGTTTGAAATAAATAATGAAATTATATTAATAAATAATTTAATTAATTTAATAATTTAAAATATTTGGACTTTTAAAATTTTAAATTATAAAAAGTCAAAATGCGTCAGAAGTGCAGAAAACGGGTCAGAAGTGCAAAAAACGATCAAAAGGGTAACTTAGACTTTTTAACAATAATTTTATATCTTAGAGTCACAATAAAGTTGCATTGTACCTTAGAGTCACTTGGGGAGTGACTTTGTACCTTAGAGTCACTCCCCCTATTAGAAAACTGGGATATTAGGCATAAGCCCTAAAAACCCACTAACAAATAATTAAAACTTAAACAAAGCTTTAAAACAATAAAAATATAAATAATAATAACTAGCAATCTTATCTCCATCATTATCTCCCTCTACGAAAAGATTCTTCCTTGAATCTGCATGAATCTTATCTCCAGCAGGATAACAGAGTCTACAACGTGTCATCTCTAGGAGGAAAAGCAAAATCAATTAACTCCTCACGATCTTTGACTTCAAACACATCTGCGGTATGTATTTGGCCCAAAGTCTTGAGACGATAAGCTCGTGAAATTTTCAAAGAAGTACAAAAATAACTTTCATTTTTTATGAAAAAATAATAGTTATGAGCATAACCAAAAATAGAAGGCCCAATTGGCTCATCACCCCCAAAATTCCCACAAGAATTCGTAGGCCCAAATGTTCCACTAGAATAATTAAACGTACCAAACTGGGCAGGCACTACATCCTTCAATATAATTAGAGGCCCAGCTAGATTAATATCCACAAGAGAAGGCTCAAGTCCACCAATATTATAAAAAGGCTCAAACTTAGCAAATGAGTTAATTGGCCCAGGTTGTTCTTAACTCACAAGAGAAGGCCAAGGCTTCATGAACTGACCACGATCTTTGAATAGGGCAGCAGCGTGAAGATCGCCGCATTCGTCGTCATCAATGGCGGGCTGTGTTGTTGCGAATGCGGGTGCGAGAGTGCTTGAATACAATCTGATTAAGTGTAGAGGATTCGTAGATTTTCAAATTTTTAGACAATACGGCGATGATACGTCAATTTTTTTTAATTTAATTATATATATATATATCACCTGTAATAATATTAAAAATTTACAACAATTATATATAACACATGTAATAATATCAAGAGTATTTAAAACACATGTACTAATATCAAGGAATTCATCCCATAAGTAACAAAACAACAATTAAATCGAATATCATCAACCTGCACAAGTCATAAATCATAATAAAAGATTAATAAATTTTAATATTTAATAAGTTTTAGAGTGTGTCCTTCAAATTATTAGTAAGTTTTAATTTTTTTACAAAAAAAAAACCCCTAAAATTTAATAAATTTTACAAAAAAACCCTGATATGTATCCGATACGCGTATCCTCGGAACAAGATACGCGTATCCGATAGTAAAAAAAAAATTGGGATTCGCCATGAATGAATCCCACCCGAATCCCACCCTAGGCGAATCTGATACTACATACTGTTAATTTTTTAAGAATCCGTGCATTAGAGATGGCGGGTAATGCAAAAAATATGCACTGTCTCACGATCGAAGTTTCCGCTAGCTGGTGGTCGTCGGATCGTGGTTGCAGCGGCAGGTGTACGACGTTCGGCTGAATGAAGGCAAGAGACCTTGTCACCGGTCGTTACAGGCACGACGAAAAGTGGGCGGCCACGGTTGGAGTGTTGCTCGGCGATGTAGACCGCATTCACCGGCGGTGGGTCGAGGTGGCCCATGGCGGTGGTCTGCTGCGACAGGCCAGTCACGTACAGTAGATTGGTGTTGTGTGGATCTGGTGGTGCCTTGGTGGGATGGTTGTGTGGATTGAAGGTGGTGATGCGGCGGTTGCAGTGGGGCGGCGAGATCGGCGAGGCGAAGGTGGAGGTTGGATGATGGTGGAAACACGCGGCTGGGAAACGGTGACCGGATCTGGATCCGGTGGCGGTGCTATTGCGGTGGCAATTAAGGCTGCCAAAATTGGAGATGGTGGCGGCAACGACACCAACAAATTCAGTGTGTGTTCATCTTCTATCGATTGCAACAGTCAATTGGGATCAAAGGAAATCAAATTTCTTCTCCGTATCATAGTCTAGTGTCATCATTGATACTCCCACATAATCGTTTTGACTCTGATTACCAACTGATACAGCACGGAAGACGTGATATAGTTGTGCAAGATTAAACCTTATTTGAGATTAATCTCATTTTTATAAATCATCAAAAAGCTCCCTTACAATATTCCTACAACTCCTATATAATAGAAAACTAGGATATTAGGCATAAGCCCTAAAAAAGCTCGACCCGCTAACAAATAATTAAAACTTAAACAAAATTTTAAGACAATAAAAATATAAATAATAATAATAACTAGCAATTTTATCTCCATCACATTCTATATATTCCTATTAACAAAATGTTATTTAAAGGAAAACCTCATTTTATATGTATCATCATCAAATAAGCCCCTAAATTTTTTATGCAAGCCCTTTTTTATTAGATCAAATAAATCTTTCATCTAGGGGTGTAAACGAGCCGAGTTGAGTAATGTTGAGCTCGATCTCGACTCGAGTAGAATACTCGAAGTTTGAAACTCAACTCGAACTCTGCTCGACAAGAAACTCGATAGACTCGTGTCCGACTCCATTACCTCTATAATTTTATAAAATTAAATAAAAAATATATTATTAAAATATAACTATAAATTTTTAGTAAAATTAATGTCATTATAGTAATTATTGTGCAAGCTCGATTAGGCTCGATAGCTAGCTAGTGTTGGGATTATACTGGAAAGTATGCTTTTTACTTTGTATAATCAAAACTAAATTTCAGACTTATTTACTGAAATAAATTATTTATCACTGATGCTTTAAATATTATCGAATGTTACATATATTTACTGCATAACTGTTCAATAAATCGTGCGTGTTATATTATAGTTAATTTAGTGATACCAGATCACAAAAGACTAAATTAACAGTCCCTTGTAACTAAAAGTACGTCATTCACGACCTAGATGGAAATGAACAACCCATCGTGAAATGTTGAAGTATAAGGCTCGGATTAGCTTGTCTTGACCAAGAGATTACACTAGTGCATGACTGATGCACTGAATAGGACCTACAGGAGGACAAATTCTTCAGAACTGAACAAGGAAGAATTAGACCTCAGTGGTTCGTTATTTCTTAATCTTCGTTCCTTAAATAAGATCACGTGTGGTTGGTAACTATTGCTTTGACTTATCATGGGTAGAGAATCAACGAGATTCAATACTTTTTATCTTGGGCAATATTATTGGTTACATATGATTGCTAAGATTTAATACGGAGAACCGTGTGCAAGTACGCTTGTTCGATTTGCCCCCTTGGGAGGTTCATAAGCTTTATCATACCAAATCTTGCAAGTGGAATTAGTTTCCGGTATGGATAATAATGTTGGACCGTTCCTTGACCAAGGACAAAAGATATTAATTAATGGAAAGCTATTTCAGTGGCTTGAATTAATAAATGGGCTAGATAATCTTAAACACGGGAAATAATAACCGGGAGCCATATTGACTGTAATATGAGTTAAGATGGATAGTGCAATATTAATTATGTAGTGGGATTAATTAATATTTATGGGCTTGAATAATATTGTGGCTCAATATTGATAATTCAAGATCCATTGGAATGTCCAATCTTAATTCTCCTAAAGGCCCCCTAAGTAGCCCAACATATAGTCCAATAACTGAAAAAGGTGTTTAAAATAAAATAAATATTGTTGCTTATTTTTTCCATTATTTTCGAAATTTATGGATAAAAAGGGGAGAAAGATTTTTGAATTTTGTTATGGAATGAAGATATGTATTCTTGGAATACAAGATTATCTCATTAAATTCAAGAAATCTCCCACTTGGTTATTCATGAAGAAAATTTCAAAAATTTTGAAATTTAAAGGGCAAGAAAGATTTTCTTGATTTTCTTGAAAAGATATTATGGAAGATATGTATTTCTTGAAATTCAAGAATATCTCATAAATTCAAGAAGATCCAAATCTTGGATTCTTGCCTATAATTTCGAAAATATACCATAACAAAGAGTATGTGGGATTTTGTGAAATATTATAATTATGGGAAAAAGAATATAGGAGATATATTCAAGATTTCTTGGAGATCAAGAAAAAAATTTCCCACATTATTTTTTGCCCAAAATTTTCGACCACTTATGCTCTATAAATAGGGGATGACTCTTTCATTCCCAAGTACAATTCCATGTGCTGGAAAAATTAGTAAATCCACAAAGGTGGTGCAACATAATTTATTTTCCTTTTGTTAATTGTTCGCAAGTATCCTACCACCGGATAGTCGAGCAAGGATTAAGGGAATACTTGGGAAGTTCTTTTGGTGAGTCTAATCAGCCAGACCATTGCCGTCCCAAGAGATACGTTCACGTAAACTCGTAGAATTCCGCATGCGTAGGATTTTCGTGAATTAATTATATGCATGAATTGTTGTTGGATTATTATTTGAATTAATATGGGATTAATTCATGCTAATAATAATTATAAGAATTAAATTTGTATTTAAATATTCATCCCGAATAGATCTGTGCAACTTATTCCCCAACAACTGGTATCAGAGCCACGGTTTCGGGCTCTGAATTTTAAATTGTAATTTAATTCGCTGACATTAAATTTGAAATTGGATAGTAGAATTGCTAGATCTGTTTTGCAGGTATCCAATTGTCATGGAATTTAATGTGTGTATTTATGCATGCATATAAATTGTGGTTTTTTAATTCGATTCGTTCGGATTCGTTTTGCCTCGTGAGAAAATCCACGAGTAGATTAGGATTTGTTTGATTTGATCAATGTAATAGACTAGTCTAGATCTAGGTTTATTTATTTTTTGTAAATAAATTGTAACCGGAGACAGAGACGAAGAATTAAAGGATAAAATCCGTAACCGGGACGTGGCGGCGTCGTCGCGTAAAAATGTGCCAAGGAGGCATGCATCGCGACGCGGCGTGGACGCCAGCACACGACGGGCGGGGCGAGGCCGAGGCCGAGGCTTGCGAGGATTATTAGGCGCTTCATGGGAGGCGTAAAGGCGACGCGCACCGTGCTCGGAGGGGTCGGGCGGATGGAGGCGGATCTTGGCGGGCGCTACATGGGGACACTGTGGCGCGAAGTTCATGGCGGCGAGGCGAGGCTTGAGGCCGAGAGATCTTGTAGCGCGGTACGTCAGGCGTCGCCGAGGTATTCTTGGGACTCTGCCGAGGCGTGCTGAGACACGGGCGGGCGAAGCCTACCGAGATGTGCCGAGGCTGACTTGGTCGAGTGGCCGGCCGGATGCGAGCGTGCATCCCGGCTGCGAGCTACTTGGCGTGGCGTTTCGAGATGGAGTTTTTTTCGAGACGATCGAGTGGGAGAAATTCAAGACGACATTTCTTGAAGATCAAGCCAAGAAAAATCAAACCATGACAATTGGATAATTTGTGCCCAATATGTTTATTTTTCTACTATGCTTGATTTATTATTGTGTTATCTTATGCTTTATTTAATTTGTTTAAATGTGTTTGCATGAGAGTTGCCCAATGAAAAATCTCACCGTCAAAAATTACTAAGTATGTTTAAATAATTAATTGACAATTTTATTCCGGATAATAAAATTGAATTAATTTTGACCTCCATGATTTATTTATTTGTGAATTCTTTTGGAGAAATTCCCCCCACGGGATGGTCAAAAGTTAGCTTTCACATGAATGAATACCAAATGGATGATTGTGGATTATTACTAGTGGCGACGATAACCCTCCCCACGAGGCTCGATCAAAGTGAAATAATAATCCTGTATTTAATCATGGTTATTACTTAGGTATAAAATTGATATGCATATACTTCCCCGAAGTCCCTGTCAATTTTATATTGGTCAAGTGGGAGCCAACTATTAATCTGGATATTAAAGGTTTGTAACTATTCTTGTTTATAACCTGCTTGAATGTGTTTAAATAATGACCCACCCCACGTGGCTTATTTAAACTGTTTTGAGATGTTGGCTGATGCATGTTCATATTTTTTTTGAGATTTTAATATGATGCATGTGATCGAACCTTGTGATATATTTGTGCTTATGCATATTATTGTTTATTTCAGTTCATCATGTAGCAACCTTTTAATCCACTATTCAATATACTTAAAGACAATTTGCTTACTGGTAAAAACTATTTTGATTGGAAATACAAACTAAAACCTGTCCTAACCGCATCACCTTCCAAATGGGTACTTGATACACCAAAACCGGAAAAACCAACTAAGGACGCCGGAATATGGGATGAGATGATTTATGGTGAATGGGAACTGGCAAATGAATTGATGAAGGATACAATTCTGGCACATCTGTCAGATGCGTTGAGACACCTTCATCAAGAATATGAGTCAGCTGCAGACATCTTACAGAATCTCGAAGCGATGTTCGCACATCAGACCCATATGGCAATCCAAAGTGTGAAGCAAGAAATTGCTGAATTAAAAATGGAAAAAGGGACGACTGCAGCGCAGCACGTCCTTAGGGTTATGTTGCTATTTGAGGAACTTGAGATCCTCGGCAAAAAATGTGATTTTAAGCCTAAGATTGATTTCATTCTCCAATCCTTACCAAAGAGCTATAATCACCACTATCTTGAGTATCTAATGGAAGATCTAGATTTTACAATGGATGATCTTGTAAATGCTCTCACTAAGGTTGAAAGGGAAAGGGAGAGCGAGGAAAAGAACTTGGGAAAACAGAAATCTTCTTTTCATCCTAGGTCATGTGGTGATAAGGATGATGAAAAGAGAAGAAAGTTGAACCAAGCAGACTCAACATCAAATAAGAGCATGGAATCAAGCATAAGGAAAGTTTTGGAAAGCGGGAGAGTAGGACACTCGAGGTCAGCCTGTTCCAATCCCAAAGGGAATAGAAAGAAAGGTAATTCTCACGCACTAGTTGTTGAAACTTATTTAGCGGCGTATGCCTCCCATTTATGGGTGGTGGATACGAGATCCACTGATCATGTTTGTTTCACATTACAGGGGTTCAAGCGGACCCGGCAACTTAGTGGGAGTGAGATCCTCATCACATTGGGCGATGCTACGAGAGTGGCAGCTGAAGCAGTGGGAGAAGTGCACCTGTCTTTTGAAGACAGAGTTTTAATTTTAAGAGAAGTTCTTTACGTTCCGAGTTTTAGAAAGAATTTAATTTCAGTTTCTAAACTTTTTCATGATGGATATTCGGTTACTTTTAATAAAGTTGTTACCATTTCTCTTTTTGATAAATTTATCTGTCATGGAACGTTGTCGAATAATCTCTATACAATTAACTGTGCACACCACTCACGAAATGCATCCTATAACACATCAACTATTTCCGAGAAAAGAAAAAGTTCATCAGACGTGAATGAGACACTTCTATGGCATCTAAGATTGGGTCATATAAATCCAAAGAGGATCCAAAGGTTGGTGAAAGACGGTTCACTGGAGTTTCTCCAAGTTGAACCAATTCCAACATACGAATCATGTTTGGAGAGTAAAATGACCAAGAGGGCATTTGGAGCCAAGGGGAATAGAGCCAAAGAAGTGTTAGAAATCGTTCACACAGATGTATGTGGTCCAATGTCAACCAAAGTCTCTACGATCTGATCGTGGAGGCGAATACTTCAGCGATGAGTTTTTGAACTACTTATCTGATGAAGGGATTGCATCCCAGCTCACTGCACCCGGAACCCCTCAACAAAATGGGGTTGCAGAGCGAAGAAACATAACTCTTTTGGAAATGGTTAGATCTATGATGAGTTATGCGGATCTTCCCAAGTCGTTCTGGGGTCATGCCTTGGAGACAGCAGCCTACATTCTGAACTTGGTGCCATCCAAATCGGTTCCCAAAACTCCCAAAGAATTGTGGACCGGGTGCAAGCCTAGTATGAGACACATGAGGATTTGGGGGTGTCCGGCCTACGTGTTGGACAAGGAAGCCGGAAAATTGGATCCTCGATCAGAATTAAGGTTGTTTGTGGGATACCCCGAGGGAACAAAATGGTGTATGTTCTATGGTCCCGAAGATCAAAAGGTGGTAATAAGCACCCACTTTAGATTTTTGGAAGAAGACTATATGAACGAAAGAAGACCCAGAAGTGAGATTACCTTAAATGAGCTAAGGGGGCTAACCTCAATGCCAGTTGTACAAGATGATATACCAAACGACACACTTACACAACCGGAACCTCGTCGTAGTGCGAGGGTTGTGAAACAACCCGAGAGATTCATGGGAATAGGAGAGTCCTCGGACTTGATTCCCGGACAAGATGAATCAGACCCATGGACATATGACGAGGTAATCCAAGACAAGGATGCAGATTCTTGGCAAACAACAATGAAAGCCGAAATGGGTTCTATGTTTCATAACAGAGTGTGGGAGTTAGTAGAACCACTTAATGGGGTCAAACCCATTGGTTGCAAGTGGGTGTATAAGAGAAAAAGATGACCGGATGGGAAGATGGAAACCTTCAAAGCAAGACTCGTGGCGAAAGGTTATACTCAGAAAGAAGGGATCGATTATGAGGAAACTTTTTCGCCCGTAGCCATGCTTAAGTCCATGCGAATTCTCTTATCGATTGCTGCGCATCTCGACTTTGAAATCTGGCAAATGGATGTCAAGACAGCTTTCCTTAACGGAAGTCTTGATGAAGAGATCTATATGCAACAACCCCAAGGCTTCATTAAAAAAGGCCAAGAACACCTAATTTATAAGCTCATGAAGTCCATTTACGGACTCAAACAGGCATCCAGAGCTTGGAACCAATGTTTTGATCATGTTATAAAGTCTTATGGGTTCGATCAAAACGAGTTCGAAAGTTGTGTGTACAAAAAGCGTGTCGAAGCGCATTGGTATTCTTAGTACTATCGTGAGCGACATTCGATCATCGGGAATGATGTAAAGGTGTTATCGGGCGTAAGGGCATGGCTTTCAAAAGCGGTTTGATATGAAGGACTTAGGGGAAGCCGCAGACACATCCTTGGGATCAAGATCACTTTCGAGATCGCAAAGAAAAGGATGATAGGCTTATCGCCAAACTTCATACATAGACACTTTGTCTTGAAACGATTTGACATGCAAGATTCCAAGAAAGGCTTCGTACCTTTCGGACATGGAATCCATCTATCCAAGAAAATGTGCCCTAAGACTTAAAAGGAGATAGATGACATGAGAGGCATTCCTTATGCTTGGTACCGGAAGCCTTATGTATGCAATGTCGTGTATGCGAGACCAGGATATCCGCTGCTTGGTTGGCATGGTGGCAAGATATCAAAGTAAACGAGGGAAAGAACATTGAATGACGTTTAAAAAATATACGAAGTATCTAAAAGAACTTCGGGATAGAATGTTAATTTATCGGTCGAGATAGTCAATCCCATCGGCTGGCTACGGACTCGGATTTCCAATCGGACATAGACTCGGAAAATCTACCTCGGTAGTGTGTTTTGCATGGGGGGAGCCGTGACATGGAGAAGCGTCAAGCAGAAATGCGTCGTGGATTCTACCATGGAAGCCGAATATGTAGCTGCTTGCGAGGCAGCGAAAGAAGCGGTTTAGCTCAAGAACTTCCTAGTGGACTTGAATGTGGTTCGAATTTGCCCAGCCAGAATCCTTTGTTTATTGTGACAATCTTGGGAAAGCGATTTGCAAATTCAAGGGAACCAAGAGCCCACAAAGCCAGTAAACACATTGAAAGGAGATACCATCTTATACGAGATATCGTTAAGAGATGAGATATAGATGTGGCAAAGATAGCGTCAGAAGACAACCTAGCAGATCCATTCAAAAGTGGGCCTCTGAATACATTCGAGAGACATGTGGAAGGAATGGGTGTCAAGACCGTTGCCAATCTGCTTTGAGTATAAGTTGGAGAAATTATTAGGTTCGTGTAGGTGACATTAGATGTCACGAAGTGGGAACTACACGAGACATGTTGTAGTATACTTAAAAGCAGACTTTGAGTATAAGTGGAAGATTAAATTAACAGTCCCTTGTAACTAAAAGTACACCATTCACGACCTAGATGGAAATGAACAATCCATCGTGAAAGGTTGAAGTGTAAGGCTCAGATTGGCTTGTCTTGACCAAGAGATTACACTAGTGCATGACTGATGCACTGAATAGGACCTACAGTAGGACAAATTCTTCAGAACTGAACAAGGAAGAATTAGACCTCAGTGGTTCATTATTTCTTAATCTTCGTTCCTTAAATAGGATCACGTGTGGTTGGTAACTATTGCTTTGACTTATCATATGTAGAGAATCAACGAGATTCAATACTTTTTATCTTGGGCACATATGATTGCTAAGATTTAATACGGAGAATCGTGTGCAAGCACGCTTGTTCGATTTGCCCCATTGGGAGGTTCATAAGTTTTATCATACCAAATCTTGCAAGTGGAATTAGTTTCCGGTATGGATAATAATGTTGGACCGTTCCTTGACCAAGGACAAAATATATTAATTAATGGAAAGCTATTTCAGTGGCTTGAATTAATTAATGGGCTAGATAATCTTAAACACGGGAAATAATAACCGGGAGTCATATTGACTGTAATATGGGTTAAGATGGATAGTGCAATATTAATTATGTAGTGGGATTAATTAATATTTATGGGCTTGAATAATATTGTGGCTCAATATTGATAATTCAAGATCCATTGGAATGTCCAATCTTAATTCTCCTAAAGGCCCCCTAAGTAGCCCAACATATAGTCCAATAACTGAAAAAGGTGTTTAAAATAAAATAAATATTGTTGCTTATTTTTTCCATTATTTTTGAAATTTATGGATAAAAAGGGGAGAAAGATTTTCTTTGAATTTTGTTATGGAATGAAGATATGTATTCTTGGAATACAAGATTATCTCATTAAATTCAAGAAATCTCCCACTTGGTTATTCATGAAGAAAATTTCGAAAATTTTGAAATATAAAGGGCAAGAAAGATTTTCTTGATTTTCTTGAAAAGATATTATGGAAGATATGTATTTCTTGAAATACAAGAATATCTCATAAATTCAAGAAGATCCAAATCTTGGATTCTTGCCTATAATTTCAAAAATATACCATAACAAAGAGTAGGTGGGATTTTGTGGAATATTATAATTATGGGAAAAAGAATATAGGAGATATATTCACGATTTCTTGGAGATCAAGAAAAGATTTTCCCACATTATTTTTTGCCCAAAATTTTCGACCACTTATGCTCTATAAATAGGGGATGACTCTTTCATTCCCAAGTACAATTCCATGTGCTGAAAAAATTAGTAAATCCACAAAGGTGGTGCAACATAATTTATTTTCCTTTTGTTAATTGTTCGCAAGTATCCTACCACCGGATAGTCGAGCAAGGATTAAGGGAATACTTGGGAAGTTCTTTTGGTTAGTCTAATCAGCCAGACCATTGCCGTCCCAAGAGGTACGTTCACGTAAACTCGTAGAATTCCGCATGCGTAGGATTTACGTGAATTAATTATATGTATGAATTGTTGTTGGATTATTATTTGAATTAATATAGGATTAATTCATGCTAGTAATAATTATAAGAATTAAATTTGTATTTAAATATTCATCCCGAATATATCTGTGCAACTTATTCCCCAACAGCTAGTTGAGTAGCTCGAACTCTACTCTGGCGTATGTAAATCTGCCAGTATATCAACATTCGTATCAAACTTCCACGCACTGTTGAAACTCAAATACGTTCTTGCCTCATGGTCGTTCGTATTTATCATGTATTTGTTACATCGTTGCACACCAACATTTTAAATTGTTGCGATTGGTAACTCTCGAAACAACCACACACAACTGACCTCTGAAACTTGAAAATCTCGAGTCAGGCGGAGTTAGGAAATGTTCAGGGGATCAAGACCAGCTCATCGGAATGTTGGGGAATTAATTGCCCAGATCTATTCGGGATGAATATTTAAATACAAATTTAATTCTAACAATTATTACTAGCATGAATTAATCCTATATTAATTCAAATAATAATTCAACAACAAATCATGCATATAAACAGTTCACATAAATCCTACGCATGCGAAATTACTACGGGTTTACGTGAACTAACCTCTCGGAGTGACAATCGTTGAGAAGATGGATCACGTTCACACAAGCACACCAAAAGACCTTCTCAAGTATTCCCTTATCCTTGTTCAACAATCCAGTGGTAGGAACTCGCGAACAATTTAACAAAAGGAAAAAATAAAATTATGTTGCAATACCTTTGTGGATTTCTAATTTTTCCAACACATGGAATTGCACTTGGGGATGAAACATTCATTTCCTATTTATAGATATAGGGGTGGTCGAAATTTTTGTGTGAAAATAAGATGGAAAAATCTTTTTCTTGATCTCCAAGAAATCTTGAATATATCACATATATTATTTTCTCCATAATTAAATATTTCCACAAAATCCCACCTCCTAATATTATGGTATATTTCGAAAATAATAAGGAGTAGGAATCCAAGATTTGGATCTTTTTGAATTTATGAGATATTCTTGTATTCCAAGAATACATATCTTCCATAATATATTTTCAAGAAAATCAAGAAAATCTTTCCTTCCCTTATTTAATCAAAATTTTGAAATTCACTTAATAAATAACCAAGTGGGAGATTTCTTGAATTTAATGAGATAACCTTGTATTCCAAGAATACTCATCTTCATTCCATAACAAAATTCAAAGAAAATCTTTCTCCCATTTTATTTATTAATTTCGAATATTTTAGGAAAAATTAGGCAACAATAATTTATTTTATTTTAAACACCTTTTTCAGTTATTGGACTTTATCTTTGGGCTACTTGAGGGGTCTTTAGGAGAATTAAGATTGAACCTTCTAATGGACTTTGAATAGCTAATATTGAGCCACAATATTATTCAAGCCCATAAATATTAATTAATCTCACTACATAATTAATATTGCACTATCCTTCTTAACCCATATTACTGTTAATATGGCTCCCGGTCATTATTTTCCGTGTTTAAGATTATCCAGCCCATTAATTAATTAATTGAAGCCACTGAAACAACTTTCCTTTAATTAATATCTTTTGTCCTTGGTCAAGGAACGGTTCAACATTATTATCCATACCGGAAACTAATTCCACTTGCAAGATTTGGTATGATAAATCTTATGAACCTACTCGCACACGATTCTTCGTATTAAATCTTAGCAATCACATGTGACTAGTAATATTGCCCAAGATATAAAGTATTGAATCTCATTGATTCTATACCCGTCATAAGTCAAAGCAATAATTACTAGCCACACACGATCCTATTTAAGGGACAAAGATTAAGAAATAACGAACCATCGAGGTCTAATTCTTCATAATTCAAAGGTCGAAGAATTTATCCTCGCAGTAGGTCCTATTCAAAGGCATCACCATGCACTAGTGTAATCTCTTGGTCAAGACAAGCCAATCCGAAGTCTTACACTTCAACCTTTCACGATGGATTGTTCACTTCCATCTAGGTCGTGAACAAATGTACTTTTAGTTACAAAGGGACGTTAATTTAATCTTTCGCGGATCACTAAATTAACTACAATGTAACACGATCGTTTATTGAACAATTATGCAAAGTAAATATATGTAACATTCAATGATATTTAAAGCATCAATGATAAATAATTTATTTCAAATAAATAAGACGTAAATTGTTTTGGTTATACAAAGTAAAAGCATACTTTCAAAGATAACCCCAACAATCTCCCCACTTATACTCAAAGTCCGCTTTTAAGTATACTACAAAGATGTCTCGTGTAGTTCCTAATGCGTGACATCTAATTGTTGTCACACCTAACCTAATAATATCTCCCACTTATACTAAAGCGATTGGCAACGGCCTTGACACCCACTACTTCCACATGTCCCTCGAATGTGTTCTCGAGGCCACTTTGTGAATGGATCGCTGGGTTGTCTTCGACGCGATCTTTGCTACCTCTATATCTCATCTCTTAACGATTTCTCGTATAAGATGATATTTCATTTCAATGTGTTTCCGGCCTTGTGGGCTCTTGGTTCACTTGAATTTGCAATCGCTCCAAGATTATCACAAGAAATAGTGATTGTCTTTGGGCAAATTTAACTACATCCAAGTCCACTAGAAGTTCTGAGCCAAACCGCTTCTTTCGTTGCCTCGTAAGCAGCTACATATTCGGGTTCCATGGTAGAATCGGCGATGCATTTCTGCTTAACGCTTCTCCATATCATGGCTCCTCCCCCTATGCAAAACACACTACCGGAGGTAGATTTTCTGGAATCTAAGTCCGATTGGAAATCGAGTCCAGATAACCGATGGGGATTAGATCGTGCGAATGATAAACTAACATTTTATCCCGAAGTTCTTTTTCAGATACTTAGAATGTTCTTAATCGCCGCCCAATGCTCTTTTTTTCCGGATTATTTTGATATCTCGCCACCATGGCAACAAAGAAAGCAGAGATATCCGGTCTCGCAATGAAATTCTTACATACATAAGGCTTCCGACAGCCGAAGCATAAGGAATGTCTTTCATGTCATCTATCTCCTTTTGTGTCTTAGGGCACATTTCCTTGGATAGATGGATTCCATGCCTGAAAGGTACGAAGCCTTTCTTGGAGTCCTGCATGCTGAAACGCTTAGACAGTGTCTATATATGAAGCTTGCAATAAGCTTATCATCCTTCTCTTGCGATCTCGAGTGATCTTGATCCCAAGGATGTGTCCGGCTTCCCCTAAGTCCTTCATATCAAACTGTTTTGAAAGTTATGCCCTTACGTCTGCAGCACCTTTACATCGTCACCGATGAGTAGAATGTCGTCTACGTATAGTACTAAGAATACCAATGCAGTTCCGACACGCTTCTTGTACACACAAGTTTAGTATTCATTTTGATCAAACCCATAAGACTTTATTACTTGATCAAAACATTGGTTCCAAGCTCTGGATGCTTGTTTGAGTCCATAAATGGACTTCTTGAGCTTGCAAACTAGGTGTTCTTGGCCTTTTTCAATGAAGCCTTGGGGTTGTTGCATATAGATCTCCTCTTCAAGACTTCCGTTAAGGAAAGCCGTCTTGACATCCATTTGCCAGATTTCAAAGTCGAGATGCGCAGCAATCGACAAAAGAATTTGGATGGACTTGAGCATTGCTACAGGTGAAAAGGTTTCCTCATAGTCGATCCCCTCTTTCTGAGTATAACCTTTCGCCACAAGCCTTGCCTTGAAGGTTTACACCTTCCCGTCTGGTCCTCTTTTCCTCTTGTATACCCACTTGCAGCCAATGGGTTTGACCCCATTAAGTGGTTCGACTAGCTCCCACACTCTGTTATGATCCATAGAACCCATTTCGGCTTCCATTGCTGTTTTCCAAGAAACTGCATCCTTGTCTTGGATTGCCTCGTCGTAAGTCCATGGGTCTGATTCATCTTGACCGGGGACTAAGTCCGAGGACTCTCCTATCCCCATGAATCTCTCGGGTTGTCTCACAACCCACCCACTATGTCAAGGTTCCGATTGTGTAAGTGTGTCGTTTAGTATGTCATCTTGTACAGTTGGCACTGAGGTTAGCCCCCTTAGCTCATTTAAGGTAATCTCACTTCTGGGCTTTCTTTCATTCATATAGTCTTCTTCCAAAAATCTAAAGTGGGTGCTTATTACCACCTTTTGATCTTCGGGACCATAGAACATGCACCCTTTTGTTCCCTCGGGGTACCCTATAAACAGCCTTAATTCTGATCGAGGATCCAATTTTCCGACTTCCTTGTCCAACACGTAGGCCGGACACCCCCAAATTCTCATGTGTCTCATACTGGGCTTGCGCTCGGTCCACAATTCTTTGGGAGTTTTGGGAACCGACTTGGATGACACCAAGTTCAGAATATAAGTCGTTGTTTCCAAGGCATGACCCCAGAACGACTTGGGTAGATCCGCATAACTCATCATTGATCTAACCATTTCTAAAAGAGTTATGTTTCTTCGCTTTGCAACCCCGTTTTGTTGAGGGGTTCCGGGTGTAGTTAGCTGGGATACAATCCCTTCATCTGACAAGTAGTTCAAAAACTCATCGCTGAGGTACTCGCCCCCACGATCAGATCGTAGAGACTTGATACGTTTTTCCCTATGATTCTCTGCTTGAGCCTTAAATTCTTTGAATTTGTCAAAGGTCTCAGATTTATGCTTCATAAGGAAATGTAGTCGTACCTTGAGTAATCATCAATGAAGGTGACGAAATACTCATAACCTCCTCTTGCTTTGATTGACATTGGACCACATACGTCTGTGTGAACGATTTCTAACACTTCTTTGGCTCTATTCCCCTTGGCTCCGAATGCCTTCTTGGTCATTTTACCTCCAAACATGATTCACAAGTTGGGATTGATTCAACCAGGAGAGACTCCAATGAACCATCTCCTACCAACCTTTGAATCCTTTTTGGATTAATATGTCCCAATCTAAGATGCCATAGAAGTGTCTCGTTCACGTCTGATGAACGTTTTCTTTTATCGGAAACAGTTGATGTGTTATAGGATGCATTTCGTGAGTGGTGTGCACAGTTAATTGTATAGAGATTGTTCAACAACGTTCCATGACAGATAAATTTATCATAAAAAGAAATGGTAACAACTTTATCAAAAGTAACCGAATATCCATCAAGGTAGAGCTTAGAAACCGAAATTAAATTCTTTCTAAAACTAGGAACGTAAAGAACATCTCTTAAAATTAAAACTATGTCTTCAAAAGACATGTGCACTTCTCCCACTGCTTCAGCTGCCACTCTCGTAGCATCGCCCAGTGTGATGAGAATCTCACTCCCAATAAGTTGCCGGGTCCGCTTGAACCCCTGTAAAGTGAAACAAACATGATCAGTGGATCCCGTATCCACCACCCATAAATGGGAGACATACGCCGCTAAACAAGTTTCAACAACTAGTGTGTGGAATTACTTTTCTTTCCATTCCTTTTGGGTTTGGAACAGGCTGCCCTCCATTGTCCCGAACCTTCACTTTCCAAATGTTTCCTCTTGTTTGAACCTTCACTCTTGAGGGACGTTGAGCCCACTTGGTTTAACCTTTCTTTCTCGCCGTTCTTACCACCAATTGGCCTAGAAGGAAAAGAAGACCCTTTTGTAACCAAGTGCCCTTTCTTGCGCTCCTCTTCCTCTTCGACCAATGTAAGAGCATTCACTAGATCATCCACAGAGAAATCTATATCTTCCAATAGGTACTCTAGATAGGGATGATCATAGCTCTTTGGCAGAGTACGGAGTATGAAATCAACCTTAGTTTTGAAATCACATTTTTCGCCAAGAATCTCATGTTCCTCAAAGAGAACCATAACCCTAATAACGTGCTCCATTGCGGTCGTTCCTTCTTCCATTTTTATCTTGGCCATTTCAAGCCTTATGCTTTAGATAGTTATATGGGCCGAATGTGAAAACATCTCTTCGAGATTCCGCATAATGTCTGCAGCTGATCCAAATCCTTGATGAAGGCGTTTCAACAAATCAGACATATTCGTCAACATTGTTTCCTTCACCAATTGATTAGTCAACTCCCATTCACTACGTTCCATCTCGTCCCATATGCCAGTTTCCTTAGCAGGTTTTTTGGGCTTTGGTGTGTCAAGCACCCATTTGGATTCTTGTGCAGTTAGGACAATCATAATTTTTTGTTTCCAAACAAAGTAGTTTTCACCAGTTAATTGATGGTCTTTAAGTATAGAATACAACGGATTAAAAGGTTGCGACATGCTGAGCTGAAATAAATAATAATTTGTATAAGCACAAACATATCACAAGGTTCGATCACATGTATCATATTAAAATCTCAAAAAAATAAGAACATGCATCAGCCAACATCTCAAAACAGTAAAATAAGCCAATTGGGGTGGATCATTATTTAAACACATTCAAGCAGGTTACAAACAAGAAACAATTACAAACCTTTAATATCCAGATTAATAGTTGGCTCCCACTTGACTAATATAAAATTGACAGGGACTTCGGGGAAGTATATGCATATCAATTTTATACCTAAGTAATAATCATGATTAAATACGGAATTATTACTTTGCTTTGAACGAGCCTCGTGGGGAGGGTCATCGTCGCCACTAATAATAACCCACAATCATCCTTACGGAATTTATTCATGTGAAATCTATCTTTTGGTCGTCCCGTGGGGGGAGTTTCTCCAAAAGAATCCACAAATAAATAAATCATGGAGGTCAAAATTAATTCAATTTTATTTTCCGGAATAAAATTGTCAATTAATTGTTTAAACATACTTAGTAATTTTCGAAGGTGAGACTTTTCAAAATATATTCTCATGCATCGCATATTTAAACACAATTTAAATAAGCATAAAATAATGCAAAACATCAAAACAAAAATTAAACACATTGGGCACATATATCCAATTGTCATGGTTAAATTTTGTCATGTCTTGATCTTGAGAAATCGTCTTTATGGCCTTCATCGTTCGTCTCGAAAAGCTCCCACTTGACTGTCTCGAAAAAACGCCTAGTCAAGCCACGTCACCGACCAGCTCGCGGATTGGAGTGCACGCCAGACACTCCGGCCGTGTCGTCGGCGCCCGTCTTGTCACAAGATAACGCCCAGCGTCGTTGCCAGCGGTGCTTGACCACCTCTGCAGATCTCGACAAGCGCGCGCGCACCCATGTAGCGCCCTCCCATGTCGAATCCTCGCCCTCATCGCCCCCTCGCCTCGCCGCGCGTCCGCAAGATCAGCCAAGCGCTTCTGGGGCGATCATCCTCGATCCCACGGTACACTGCGCTTCGTGTGCCTCGACTTCGATCCCGCTGCGGCCCCCCGGCCTCGCCCCACGCTGCCACGTCGTCGGCGTCGCGCGTGTGCCTCCCTTGCAACGTTTCACGTGATGCACGCCGCTTGCACCCTGTTCCGGATCTTGTCTTTTAATTCTTTGTCTCCGCCTCCGTTTTCGATCCAGTTTCAATTTATTTGCAAAAAATAAATAGACCTAGATCTAGACTAGTCTATTACATTGAACGAATCAAATAAATCATAATCTACTCGTGGATTTTCTCATGAGGTAAAATGAATTCGAACGAATCGAATTAAAAACTACAATTTATATGCATGCATAAATGTAAACATTCATCAAATACCATGACAATTGGATACCTGCAAAAAAGATCTAGCAATTCTACTATGCAATTTCAAATTTAATGAAAACGAATTAAATTACAATTTAAAATTCAGAGCCCAAAATTGAGGCTCTGATACCAGTTGTTGGGGAATTAATTGCCCGGATCTATTTGGGATGAATATTTAAATACAAATTTAATTCTAACAATTATTACTAGCATGAATTAGTCCTATATTAATTCAAATAATAATTCAACAACAAATCATACATATAAACAGTTCACATAAATCCTACGCATGCGAAATTACTACGGGTTTACGTGAACTAACCTCTCGGAGTGACAACCGTTGAGAAGATGGATCCCGTTCACACGAACACACCAAAAGACCTTCTCAAGTATTCCCTTATCCTTGTTCAACAATCCGGTGGTAGGAACTCACGAACAATTTAACAAAAGGAAAAAATAAAATTATGTTGCACCACTTGTGGATTTCTAATTTTTCCAACACATGGAATTGCACTTGGGGATGAAACATTCAACCCTTATTTATAGATATAGGGGTGGTCGAAATTTTTGTGTGAAAATAAGATGAGAAATTTTTTTTCTTGATCTCCAAGAAATCTTGAATATATCCCATATATTCTTTTTTCCATAATTAAATATTTCCACAAAATCCCACCTCCTAATATTATGGTATATTTCGAAAATAATAAGGAGTAGGAATCCAAGATTTGGATCTTTTTGAATTTATGAGATATTCTTGTATTCCAAGAATACATATCTTCCATAATATCTTTTCAAGAAAATCAAGAAAATCTTTCCTTCCCTTATTTAATCAAAATTTCGAAATTCACTTAATAAATAACCAAGTGAGAGATTTCTTGAATTTAATGAGATAACTTTGTATTCCAAGAATACTTATCTTCATTCCATAACAAAATTCAAAGAAAATCTTTCTCCCATTTTATTTATTAATTTCGAAAATTTTAGGAAAAATTAGGCAACAATAATTTATTTTATTTTAAACACCTTTTTCAATTATTGGACTTTATCTTTGGGCTACTTGAGGGACCTTTAGGAGAATTAAGATTGGACCTTCTAATGGACTTTGAATATCTAATAATGAGCCACAATATTATTCAAGCCCATAAATATTAATTAATCTCACTACATAATTAATATTGCACTATCCATCTTAACTCATATTATTGTTAATATGGCTCCCGGTCATTATTTTTTCGTGTTTAAGATTATCCAGCCCATTAATTAATTGAAGCCACTGAAACAACTTTCCTTTAATTAATATTTTTTGTCCTTGGTCAAGGAACGGTTCAACATTATTATCCATACCAGAAACTAATTCCACTTGCAAGATTTGGTATGATAAATCTTATGAACCTACCAAGGGGGCAAATCAAACAAGCGTACTCGCACACGATTCTTCGTATTAAATCTTAGCAATCGCATGTGACCAGTAATATTGCCCAAGGTATAAAGTATTGGATCTCATTGATTCTCCACCCGTCATAAGTCAAAGCAATAATTACTAGCCACACACGATCCTATTTAAGGGACGAAGATTAAGAAATAACGAACTACTGAGGTCTAATTCTTCCTAATTCAGTGCTGAAAATTTTATCCTCCTGTAGGTCCTATTCAGTGCATCATTCATGCACTAGTGTAATCTCTTGGTCAAGACAAGCCAATCTGAGCCTTACACTTCAACCTTTCACGATGGATTGTTCACTTCCATCTAGGTCGTGAACAACGTACTTTTAGTTACAAGGGACTGTTAATTTAATCTTCTGTGATCACTAAATTAACTACAATGTAACACGTACTGTTTATTGAACAATTATGCAGTAAATATTTGAAACATTCAATGATATTTAAAGCATCAGTGATAAATAATTTATTTCAGTAAATAAGACAGAAATTCCGTTTGGTTATACAAAGTAAAAGCATACTTTCCAGTATAACCCCAACACGGAATTGGTTCTAGTTATGACCTTAATTTCTAGAACACTGTTACGCGTGTAGTGGATATATATTTTGAGTTAGTTCTATATGTATGGTTATCCACCATAACAAAAAACTTGCAGATGATGTATAATCTACCCTCACTTATTTTTTCTTGTTGATCTTAACCTCTTCGTTTTTTTATTGTCACATGAATTTATTATCTCTTTAACCAAGGAAGGTTGATAGTAAAAACAATAAAAGTATAACAAATAGTCTGTACCAGAAGAATAAATCCGACGCTCGTAATTCGAAGAACAAAACGACTTCTTAACGAAATCATAAAATGGCGATTATATAGAAAAAATAAGGCATTACTTGAAAAAAAAAGTAATGTGATTCGTAAATTTAAAGAAATTGAAAATAAAATCAAATAAGTTCTAAATAATATTTTAAAAAAATTAATTATGTTTCTCAAATTAATTAATTGCTAATTGAATTATTAGAATATTGCCTATTACCAATATATTAGAACCCACCTATATAATAAATAATATTTAATCGTTGTCTTTTTGCTGATTTAAATAATTTGTTAAAAGAATTTTTTTATTATGATTTCAAAATTTAAAAATTAAAATCTATATAAAATAATCATTTGTTATTATAAAATCAAATTAACATATTTTTTCCAAAGATTTTTCTCAATCTTCTAAATAGTTTTTTCTAGATTGAGAAAAAAAATCTTTGGAATAATTCCAAATATTAGATTGAGAAATTTTTTTTGGAATATCTTTGAAATAATTCCAAATATTGGTACTTTACCACAACTCTTTTAAATTGTATATCAAATATTATAATTAAAATTTATGTAGATGTTCAACTATTAATATTTTGTTGTCAGGAATTTTTGTTTGGTTAGTATTTCTCTGTTATTCATTTTGGGTTTCAAATAATTGGTTGAAGAATTGAAATTGATACTTTCATTTTTTGGATTTGGTTAATGCTGCTCTATTTTTTTAATTTATTTTTTTTCAAAGAATTTTCTTGGTTTATGCTTCTGCAATGCAGAGTATTCATTTTTGAATTTATTCGACCATATAGTAATTTTTTATTCTATTTATTTGTCTATATTTTTTTACAAGATTTATTCTTTATCTATATTTTTTTATAATTGGATAAATATGTTATATATTTCAACAAACTCTACTGTTAAATTGAAAAATAAAATTTTGAAATATGAAAAAAAAAATCTTTCGAATAAATATGTATGAAATAAATATTAATAATTTATAATGCATTGGGAAAAATCTTTGAAAAAAATATGTAGAATATTTCATCTTAAATTTAATCTCAACCCTACCTCTAAAGATTTAAAAAAAAAAAATCTCAACTTTATATGTTAAATTCTAAGTTCCATAAATTTCAATTTTATAAGCATTATTTCATTTTCTTCTTTTGTCGACTTCTTATTTCGCAATTCTCAATTTTTTTGTCCTACCATTTCTTGTGTCTCTTTCTATTTCTTATTCCCAAAATATTTTTTATGCTTTTTGATGTTTATTTTGTGTTTTGCAAGATTTTTGTTTTTTCTTTTGCTTCTGATGTTCGATTTTTTGTTTTGCAGGATTTTTTATTTTAATTTTATGCTCGATTTTTTGTTTTGCAAGTTTCTATTTTGCATCTAATGATTTGGTGAGATAATTTTTTACTATATATCAATCTTATAGTTCATATAGATTTATTCACTACACAATTTGTGTCGGTGTAATGATTTTTGTTGCAAATAATACTCCTTAGAGAAAACCCCCATTTTTAGTCTCTTCTCATTTAAAAAGTTCTTTTTTATCAAGGTTATTTATTTCATTCTTTTTTAGCCAAGAGAATTAATTTTTGGGCAATTATACCCTTACAGAAGTTAACAATTTTTTAAAAAAAAAATAGTGGTACGAGGTTAATATAGTGTAGTACGAAATTAATTAAATTGTGGTACAAATTTAAAATGATGACACAAGTTGAATTAAATTATGGTACGGGCTGGAATGATGGTGGTACGGTGTTAAAATAAGGTGGTACGGGGTTGAAATAAGTGTGGTACGGTAGTGATAGTGGTACGGGATTGATAGAATGGTGGTACGGACTGAAACGATATTTACAGACTGGAGTGATAGTGGTACGGGGTTAATTGAAGGGTGGTACGGGCTGAAATAATGTTGGTACGGAGTGTATATATGGTAGTACGAATTAAAATAATAAAAGCATAAAAAAGGGTAAAGTTGGAAAAAAATATATTATCTTGGCTAAAAAAGAATGATTATAAATTTTATGACAAAAAAGAACTTTTATTTTTATGTTAGGCTATTTATAAACTCATCCCTAATACTTACTAAAATTAGCAGATCTATTTTACTTAAAGTATACCTACATGGTTTTATTTTTTCTATATATACAAGATTTTAAATTTTTTTGTTGCTTTAAAATTTCTGTTTTGCAACGGATTTTCCCGCTAAAAATCATTGTCAAATTGGGAGACAAATATTTGGAAAAAATATTAACAAATAATAATGGATTGAGAAAAAAATCTTTGGAATAATTCCAAATATTGGATTGAGAAAAAATCTTTGGATTTTTTGTTTTATAGGATTTTTTGTTTTGTTTTTTATTCTTAGCCTTTTGTTTTACAAATTTTTATTTTGCATCTAATGATTATATCAATTTTATAGTTCATAATTTCATATAGATTTATTCACTACACAATTTTGTGTTTGTTTTTTCTCCTATTAAATCACTATTTTATTCTTTCATTAATCAGTAATGCGTCATTTTGTTCTTCGGGTTACGACCGTCAGATCAGCCCACAAGTGAGTTTTTATCATAATTTTTTCCGAAATATCGCATCAATTAAAACAATAATAATATTATATCTTGAGAATGACAAAACACCTTAATACAAATACTTATAAAAGTTTATGATGAAATTATAGCCGTGCATCGCACGGGTTCAATTGCTAGTTTTATTTTTAAAATTACTATAAGAATATTTTGGTAGTTTTATATATTTTTTTTAAAAATTAATCATTTCATCTCATTGTGAAGCTATATTGCTAATGGTGAAGTTATATGACGTCAGGGGCAAAGCCAACATCTTGGGTGTGGGGGGAGGGGCACCGTTTAACATTAATAAATGCTCGATAATAAAATTTAAGTACTACATTTTCTTCATCAAAATAAATCAATATATCTTTAATATTAAATTTAGAACGTCTTGTGTATTAAGAAAATCATTTACAATTGAGTCTACAAAATTTATCTCAGTTGCACAAATAATTCATTTATGTTTTTTAACTCCATAACAATAGCATAGAATAAAACAATATACAATTATAAATAATTTTTACATTATAATTATATTATGTGCAATTTAAATAATTGAAAATTTTTATATAATTTTTACACTATTGTGCAATTATAAAACACTATTTTTATATTATAATTCCAATTCATATGCTGGATCAGTGGCCTGTGTAATTCAAAGAATTGACAATAATATTTTATGACAAAAATTTGTATGAAACGGTGTCATATATGAGACAAAATACAATTTAGTATAAATTTAACACTCATTTCTTCCAAATTGTTAAAGAGTAAATGCCCAAATTATACTCCGTCTCACCATGAGACGGTCTCATGCAAGTGTGTCTCATAGAATAAAACAATATACAATTATAAATAATTTTTACATTATAATTATATTATGTGCAATTTAAATAATTGAAATTTTTTATATAATTTTTACACTATTGTGCAATTATAAAACACTATTTTTATATTATAATTCCAATTCATATGCTGGATCAGTGGCCTGTGTAATTCAAAGAATTGAAAATAATATTTTATGACAAAAATTTGTATGAAACGGTCTCATATATGAGACAAAATACAATTTAGTATAAATTTAACACTCATTTCTTCCAAATTGTTAAAGAGTAAATGCCCAAATTATACTCCGTCTCACCATGAGACGGTCTCACGCAAGTGTGTCTCATATTTTATATGTTGGGCTGACAAATTATATGTTGTTCTTGTAGCTACTTATGCATTTTTCTTTGTTAATTAAAACAAATATTAATATATCAATATATGTATATAAATAGTAATAGTAAAAAAATCAAAAGTTGGGAGGGGTCATGGCCCCCCTGCTAGCAAGGTGGCTCCGCCCCTATATGACGCGTTAACTTTTTACTGAATCTCTAACATTAGAAAGGACGAAGTCGTTCCTAATCATAAAAAAATCCTACTCTTACTTATAAAGATCAACACTTTATAAATAAAATAATAGTAATAGTGATATATAGGGAATATAGTGTACATAATACATTTATATTTTTTTGGAAAAGAATTCATTGATTGAACTATAAGTTAAGTCATACATGTGTTCTCCCCAATGAGACCACTACTTTCACTTAGGCTCCATTTGGATATGGATTACTTTCACTTAGACTCCATTTGGATAGAGATGATTTGAAATGAATGACTTTAAAAAATAATACATATAAAAATGCATATATTTCAAATCATGAATTGCCAACAGATGAGAGAGATAGAAAGAGAGTGAAGGGGGGAGAGAGAGAAGGGGTAGAAAGGAAGAGATTTCAAATAAGTAGATTTACTAGGTCATGATGAGAATTTGAAATCCCTCAATTTTTAACTAACTCAAATACAAATATTTATAAATTCATTGAAAAGTGGTGATTTGTGTATAAAATTCATGAATTTCAAATACACCTATCCAAATGAAGTCTTAGGGTTAAGAAAAAGTGAAAAGTTCATCCACGTTGGAAACATATTTTTTTCTTATAATTTTTTCTACTCGTGGTGATTACTGACGTATTACTCAGGTTGTCGCCTTTATTTTGATATGCTAAATGTGCAAATCATTAAGCATCGCTAGTTTTATATATCATCCTTGATACAACAAAAATGCTTACACTTGATTAAACAAAATACTTTTGCTCAAATGAGAGAAAGCACAGTATTGATTCAATCGCTCCCTGATTGAAAGCAAGAGCAATAATAGCCTCATTCGTATGATCGTATCTTGTAAATTGCTACGAAATTTGAAAAATATATTCTGCTCAGGATAAGTTCCCAAATAGTCATTCTTGTGCAGCAACCATATATGAAACTGACCAGAAAAATCACTAAATCTGAAGCAGCAAAGCAACTCAAACTGAAACAAAATTTGGGTATAAAACCGAGTGGATGCATAAAAGTTGTGAAGATCAATTGACAGCCACCAACTCAACATCAAAGACCAGCCATGTGTTGGGAGGTATTGCTCCTACTCCTTTGGCCCCATAACTAAATATCAAAGACCAGAAGGCGATTAACATGACTTGTTCACACAACCATCAGAGGCAGCATACAATAAAAATTCCTTTTGTCTATAACTAATAAACAAGAAATAACCTCCACAAGAGCACTCAATTAAGTTCATGCATGGATCAACATCGTCGTTTGATTATTAATGCTACTGCAAATACAATATCTATATGCTAAGATAAGATGGGTGCAATTGCGATGATCTGGATCAATTGCACCGAGATAGCCACTCATTTGTGCGCTTTAGTAACCTACTTTTAGCATGCTGTCAAATTTGTCCCGTGTTGAAATTGGGACAGCGATAATGAAATATGGGTCAATGCATAATAAGTAGATACGGTATACGTGTTTTACTATTGATTAAACAGATACCGTACAATTGATATATGCTCCTTTTTACCACTAAGGTTCATCTAATTTTATCTTAATTACTACCTGAATGGTTTAGTTATTAATTACATGTTTGAAAGTTAATTAATAGCTCACTGAAGTTATCTATATAACAACAAAAGCATACACACAAGTAGAAAGAAGAAAAATATCATACCCCATAGCTGGAGGAATAGTAAGCCTTCTTTTGTCCCCTACGCGCATGCCTGTTCGTATAGAATTTCAAAAAATTAGGAAACTAGGAAAAGATATTAAAATTGGATAGGAATGTAACTAAGCAATCATTACCATTAACACCAACATCCCATCCCTTAATGACTTGGCCAATACCTGCAATAGGATGAACATAATTAACAAGGAAAAAGATGAAATACTTAATCATGGTTGCACATTTGCTCACAAATAGTGTACCTAAACGAAACTTGAATGGTGCACTTCCAATGTTTGAGTCAAAAATTTTGCCACTCTTCTTCAGCTTGCCAATATAATGGACACTAACCTGAATAAGAGAAAACACATTTGAATTTCGTGTGACATACATCAAGCTTATATTCATAATGGACACTTACCTTTTTCCCTGGAGAAGCTCTTTTGCCATCGGGTTTACCCATTGCCAACTCCTCTATCACCAAACCATTTGGAAATGTCCTCACTTGTAAAGATTTAGCTTCTTTCTTCTCTTGTTTCTCGATGACAGATTCAGTGTCATCAGTTTGTTTTCCCTCTGCATTTGGAGTTTGTGCATTTTCCTGCTGCTTATTCTTTTTCTTCTTTTTCTTTCCTTCCTTCCTGTAATAATTATTACACAGATATCAGCACTCAAGACAATGCTCCATGAATCATCAGAGCCAATTAAGAGTTTGGTTATAAAAAATTTGTAAATCCAACAAAATAAAACAAAACAAAATACATATCACTGTTTGGTTTAGTGCCTGTTAACATTGTAAAATGGAATCTAAAAAAGATAAACAACATATTTAATTTTGGTCAACTACTTGATAAGCGAACACCAAAATATGCATTAATATATCATGAAGAATACAGAATGTTTATTATGAAATATTATACGAATAAACAATAATAAAGATGCAGAAAACCATATCTCACTTTGCAGCAGGTGGCTTCAGATCATTTCCAATTTCATCTACTGGAGAATCTTTCTTACTGTTGGAATCTGGCATCCCAGTTTCCAGAGAACTTTCTACTTTCTCTCCCACTACTCTCTTCTTGTTCTTCTTTTGTTTAACTTCATTCTCAGGAGTTCCACTGCATGCATGATAAATAAGCAGATGTTAAATTATAAAGCACCAAAAATAACAAGGGAAACGTAAAAAACATTTCAAGTTAAACCAAAAGAAAACCATCAATATCCCAATCAATAGCAGTACAGCAAGTTTGTTCACCTTGCAGGTATTTCATCTACGCTATCATCACTCTTTCTTTTCAAATTCTTTCCAGGAGCAGCATCAGTTTTTCCACTATTCTTCTTGGTTTTCTCACTAATTTTCTTATTTCCGGTTTCCTGTAATGCTGCTTTGAGTTTAGAAATATCAGATTTGTTTCCATTTGCAGAAACAGGAAAGCCATCTTCGTCTTCACTTTCAATTATAGGGACACCAGTTCCAGCCTTGGGAACAATCTGGAGGTTGGAGTTCTCACTGTCATTAGACTGGGTTTTCTTCTTCTTCGCTCGTTTAGCATTCTCATCTGTAGGTTTGTCCTCGTCAACTATTTCTTCAATTCTCACTATCATGAAATGAACAGAAACAGAGGGAAATCATTAACCGGAGGCCGTATCTTATAGCAAACTATATTATTAAGATCAACATTATGCATTACAAGATGAATTCAAAACATTATGCATCGGCCCAGAAAGTTCAAGGAAACATTGAACTCAAATAACATGAAAGCCTTAGAAGTGAATAAAACATCACCACAAAGGTATATGCTTTGGGGAAAATATTAAATAATCCCGGCGCATAAAATTCAATACACAATGCATGAAAGGAAAATATTGAGAAACATTATTCCACTAGTGGCCAACCAATTTACATGACATAAGCACGTAAAACAGCTTGGCCACACTTTCCATTGTACTTAACAACCCAACAAACTGAAAACATCAAAGATTGTCTATATCATGAAAACTAAAGCACAACAAAAACCTATCTGATAGACCTCTTCTTTAGTTATCTTTTATTTATAATTGTAATTGGGCTTTTAATTTAAGTTAAGAGTCTTTATTTTAATTAAAGTCTAGAATAAATAAATGGCCTGTGGGCCTTATTACTTAGGGCATAAGTTAGAGTTTATGTTTGAGTCTATTTAAATAAGGTTTTCACTAGAGTTTTGATTATCTTTGGATCATAGAATTGTAGCAGCTTCGGCTTGTGGCAGAGATTTATTCTCTGTGGTCTCGTATTGAGGAGTCTTTTAATTTAGTAAATTACATATTTGAGTGTTCCATCGTCTTAACTATATCATATTCAATCTACTTCTCTTATGCAAATCTTTCAAAATTAGAAACCCAATTTAACTGTCCGGCGTCGGTGCAAGTAATGATGGTTACACGTCAAAGTCATTATGAACAAATCCTTAGTCGAAATGATTAGAAAATATGATTTGACCGAGAATTTTTTTAAAAACTACTGCATTAAAACATTTTAGTATAAAAATACCTCCACTGTTGAGAACAGGCGAAGGATACATGTTGTCATCATCAGTGTAGTCTTCCTCATCTTCATCTCCACAGTCATAGTCTGTAGAATCATCAGAATCGATTCCCATGATACCCTCTTCATAAGGAACATCACTTCAAGAGTTAAAGAAAATATCAAAATGCAATAAGATAGCTCCAATTCCTGGATTGACTAAACTAGCATAAAATGCTGCAAAGCAATATATATACACAAACACACAGACAACTGGGTTACAGCAATTATAAAGAGCATCAAGAAATTTAATCGGTATTGTGAAAGGATACGAGTCATAATCATCTTCCAAATTATCCTGATCGTCATCATCACCATAAAAAAAGCCAGAGAGATGCACACTGTGAGGGCCAAGAACTGAAAAGGTAACTTCATCGTCTTCCTCAAATTCAAGGTTCAATGCACAATTCTCAAATGTTTGTGGCACCAATGAGCACAAGTTAATTGGATTCTTATCTCCCACCTTACACTGTACTCTGCTCCTCCCAGCCGATGACTTAGACTCATTACCTATGGTCGCCTAAAAATCAATAAAGCAAATATTGAAATTACAGAATCAAACAGAATAATCTTGAATCATCAAATTTTAATCCACCAAATAAAATGTCTTTCATTACATTTGAAATAATTGCCTTCTTAAAATAATGAACAAGGATGATGGTAAAATAATCTCAAACGTTTCTGTGGAAACTAGTACATATAAATATGTTCTATCCAAAGTAAGAGAAACTAGCATGCCAAAATTTCAAGCTAGAATTCAAACCTGTGATACATGAAGCCTTCCTCCCTCGTTATCGGGGCGATGAATGTAAGGTTTCTCTGGTTCTACTTCAACTCCTGAATTTTCAAGAATAAAATCATCGAGAAATAGATCATCAAGAAGGAGATTTTATTAATAAATTAAAGAATGAAACTAGAAAATGACGAAATAACTGTAAAGTTAGTAAAAGTACCCCAGAAAGCCATTGCGGTAGCTGAATTGCAGAATTCTTCAACACCTTAGAGCTTAAGCCCTAAAGTCAGAGAACACATAAAAATAGATAGTTAAACCACTGTCCATGAACTACGATTTCTAGAAATAAGGACCAAATCTTTCAAGGTGAAGGGCGAAAACTTAATCCAAATCGAAATTACAGAGATTCACATTAGCCTTGATAACCCAGTCATAATAATAATGATCATAACATTATAAACCCATTGATTATCAAAACTTTTAAAACAATGAAAATGGAAAAAACCACAAAAAAGGAAATTACCAGAAATTAATGGAAGATAAACGGAACGGTAAACAGAAAGAGCACGGAAGCGGCGGAGGAATGCTGGGCACGGCTGCGAATGGGGCTGAGAGAGACGCGGGGGCGGCTGGGGTTTAGCCGTTTAGGGTTTTACGTAAATTGTTACTCCTATCTATGAACATTGAAGAGTAACGAGGTCGAGGCCTATATATTTAAATCCCATATTTAACCGCTAAATTATAAAAATCTTTAAAATAATCTTCTAGACTTGTCTAAATTATTAAAATAAAAGACACACTAGTGTGAGAGTTTCTCAAGATGAGATTGAAAATAATTTGGACATTAATTTTTTTAATATTTTGAGAAGGGTGTGTGTCCATTTGTGTTATTTTGTACCCCATCTCATGTAGGAGACCATCTCATATGAGTTTTGTCTTAAAATAAATTTTATAAAAGTAAAATTTTAATCTAATTCATTGAAAAGTGCAATTTTTTTTTTTTAAATTTAGTGTTCTCTGAACCACAATCGAACATCATAATGATTTTCGATCGCTTTGACCAAATATCAATTTAATATTCAGCCAAAATAAATGAACATCACCGTGATATTCGATTCTAATTCGTCGAATATAATTTTATTTTTTTTTGAAATATTTGAATTTTAAGAGGCAGTGATGGTTAGGTCATATTTGGGGAAGAGAACAATGGGGTCCTGGGCTACGATGAAGAGTAAGAATGCGACAAGCGACTACTTATTGGCTATAGTGGTCTTTAAGCACATTAAAATTGTGAGCGATTAAAAATATAACAAGTGGAAATTGCGTGTTAAATATCAACTAAATATATTAATGAATATTTAAAAAAATTCAATTCCTAATATAAATATAAATATGTTAAATAATTGATGACTTAATCAATTAAATTAATTAGGCCCAAATCAAATATTGCAGCATAATAAATTAAAGCAGCCTCTAAAGTCCATCAAATCAAATCTTTCTCAATTCAAATCTCTGGAGCCCATAATGTAGTCCAGAGAACTAAAAATATTTTCGGATAGATACAAATCTTTCTAGTCCATTAGTTAGGCCCAAATCAAATATTGCAGCATAATAAATTAAAGCCTCTAAAGTCTGGCAAATCAAATCATTCTCAATTCAGATCTTTGGAGTACATCATGTAGTCTAGATAACTACCGGATATATACAAATCTTTCTGGTCCATCAAATCAGACCCATCGAATTTAGGATCCCACACTTGTCTCATTTCAGTCATTTGGAACACACAGAAATATTAAATACATTAAATTTCTGAACTTCGTAAGTCATAACGACCGAGTTCGATGATTCAAAGTTATTCTTAATATTACTTTGTATATAATTTTATTTTCAACACGTGTAAACGCAGGGGTTATAACCTAGTTGAAATTCAAAGCAAATGAGGAAGAATGATACTTTCGCACTTAATTCACTCCAAGACAGAGATGTCCATGAACATATCACGAGAGAGCATTTGTAAGCACATTAAAAATGTGTGATTAAAAATAATGACAACTGAAAATTAAGTGTTAAATGTCAACTAAATTTACTATTTCTTGGGAATTTAAATAAATTCATTTCTTAAAATAAATATGTAAATAATTGATGATTTCATTGGCCAATTAAATTAGTTAGGCCCAAATCAAGTCTTACGACCTAATAAATTAAAACGGCCCTCTAAAGCCCAACAAATCAAGCCAGACTCAATCCAAATCTATGGAGCCCATCAATAGTTCAAATAACTATGAATCTTTCTCGATAATCAAATTAGGCCCATCAAATTTAGGATTCCACACCTATAAATAGAGTCTCGTCCCAGTCATTTGGAACACACCAGAAATATTGAATAAATTGAATTTCGTAAGCCTTAGCGACCGAGTTAGGTGATTAAAAATTATTCTTCAAGTTTTTTTACACATATTTTCTTTAATATCACCTCTCAAATATAAGAACAACGACTGTTGTGCAGATAAATGTTCGATTAAATATCGAACCCAAAGGACTATTAACAAGGTGTATCCCTAATATTATGGTTTACTCAATTATAGTAAAAATCAATAAAGGGGATTTGTTTGTTATAATATCAATTTAACTAGATTAAAAGCATCTATATTACTAAAGCAATAAACAACTTAGAATTATCAAATATAAGAAAGACTTGTCCAGGTATTTATCCTCATGCAAGATTCGACATTGATTTAATTAAACCCTTTTATATTTCATCTCAGTTGATTGATAAGCGCAATCTCAAAATTACATAGACTTGCCACGAGTTAGGCTTAATTATACACATTGATTAATTATATAATTAACTCCAAAAAGCACATAATACTGTGAGGATCAATATTTTTATTTTCACTAGAGTAATATAGTCTTATCTAAGGTGTTCTCACCTGGGTAATAAGATATAGACTTCCTATGTTCCTACACAAGTTACCTAAACTACCATTAAAATTATTGTGTGGATAGCGGGAGTTCTAATGAATTTATCTGACTCTCGTAGCAATAAATTATAATTTACACAAGTCAATAGTTGAGACTCATACTTATAAAAATCCACATATATACGCAACTCTCATATGCAATACACATGCATCAATTTATAAGCTAACAAAGTAATTTAACACAAGGATACACAAAGCTTGTGAATCTTAGCTAATCAACCTTGAATTAATATAGAAGAAATCTATCTAAAGTCGTTGTCTAATTTCACATGATTCAAAATACTGAAACACAAATAAAAATACTTCATAGATTTAGAAATCAAAATTTTGAAATAGATTAGAGACATAATTAAAAATAAAATTACTGAAATTAAAAAGATGTCACCTTGAAAGGTCTTTAAAAAGTCAAAAAACATAAACTATAGTATATACTTGTAAGAATAAAATTTAGGTTTCAAAGAGTTGTAAGTATATGAAAAATCTAGAGATTAAATGGTATATATAGATGTAGAAAACCTAGTGGAACCTGGCTTTTAATCTTCGACATATATATATATATATATATATATATCTACTTCCAATCAGGGATTTGAAATTGCGATTTTCTTTCTTGATTTCTGCTACTGCTTCATCCCTTTTTAATCTGATGTGGTCACTTGAGATAGGCGGGGTCAAGGGAGTAGTTTCCTTGTGCAATTCAGTCGCATGACATTGACCAAGAAAAGGACTTTGACTCTTGAACATGGGTTGGACTATGCCAAATGAATGGGCCAGTTGCTAGCTTGTTGGGCCAAAATATCGGTCTGTTTATATACATCTCCAACATTAATAGATATGCTCAGGTTATTTGCACCTTCGATTTTAGTAAATACACCCCGTCTCATTTTTTCTTTATAAACAAACATACGAATTGTTCAAACTACCCTTTCAGTTTCCTCCCTCACAATAATTAGTAAATACACCCCTCCGCTCGAATTATTGCACAACGACGATCAACATTTCCCTTCCTGCTCCAGTTTTTTTGAATTTTTTTGTGATTCTGTAAACTCCCCCAAAATCCAGACAACTGACAATCAACTCAATTGTCTCATCCCTATTGGCATTCATTGCAAGGATGGTGAATATTCGTCTCGAAAACACATACGCAAGGATTTTTTTTCCTAAACTATGTTTAATTATATGGTGAATAGGAAAATATTTGTGGTTCATTTGATGTTTGTTATGAATTTTATGAAAATGTTTAATCATCAGAACTAAAAAAAAAATTGGAATAAGGGGGTCGACTGTATGCCCTCTATGCTACAACACTTTAGACGATCTGGAACATATCCTTTCATTGTGTAACTTTACTTTACGTATATATAATGAAATCTCATGTATTTTTGAGGTTACTCTTTATTATGGGGATAGTTTCCTTGATATTTTTCTCCAGGTCAGGCATACAGGTTGAAATTCGGGAAGTTACTTCATGATTTATGGCGCTTAACTTTTGTCACAACATATGTCATGTCCGAAATCGACGAATTTTTGACATCCCTGCCACATAATATGGATGTATGATTCTCATACTCACACTAGTACGGAAGGTGGAGGAGCTTGGCATTGGATTCACTGAGAATTCGGCAAAGGAGTTGCAAGTTTTATCACGGCTTCGGCTACATGGGACCCCCAACAGACTTTAATAGTCCGATGGTTACCTCCAGAAGCAGGATGTTAAAAGCTAATATTATAAAATAAATTAAAACTACAACATGTGGTTTTATGACTTTAGGTTTTCATTTATTTTATAATATTAGCTTTTATTATTATTAATGTAGTTTAAGTGAATAAAATGGTATGTATAGGATAATGTTGTAACACAAATATTTAGTGCGTCTTTTTTTCATTTTTTTCGCCATCATACAATTTCGGACCTGGTTATCTGAAAATTGTGCAACATTTCCAAAATAATTTTCGAAACTTTACTACCTTTTCGAATGTTTTTTGGGAGTATTTGATTTTGCCAATTTTTTGAATCATTTAGCTTCTACTTGGAATTTTTTCGAAAATTACACTAATTTTTGAAAATTAATATCCGAAAAAACACAAAAAAATCCCAAAAAAAAAATAAAAAAAATCGAAGTTGTTCTTGAATTTCATAAAATCAGTTCCAATTGCAATTTTGCGCAAACTCCACAACCCAATTTTTTTTGCATTCAAACTAGCATATATTTGCACAAACTAAACTATTATTGCTTATTTGTACACAAAGACTCATTCGAGACATAATATTAACACCAAAATTTAACCTAAATTTTTTAAAATTAAAAATACTAAAATTCATTCTCAATTCATAAACCTTAAAACACCCATGGCGACAGTGGCGACAAAGGCGAGGATCAGCGGTGTGGCGTGCAACATGGTGGTGGTGGCGGTCGATGGTCACGAAGAGGTGGGGTGTATGTTTTTTCTTTCGGAGGAGGGGAAGAAGGTAAAGATATGGTAGAGTGTTTTGGGAAATTTGGAAGGAGTGTATTAATCCCACGAAAGGTATACTAATCCAAGAGGTGTATTTACCAAAACAGGAGGTGCGAATAACTTGAGCCTAATTGATACTATCCACAAATTATTTTAAAAAAATAGTTATTTATGAGATTGTAAAGCCCTTTATTAAAAAAAAATATATAGAATTTCGTACTGAACCCTAATTAAAATGTGACCGCTTCCTTCACAAAGTATCACCGCTGCCACGCTAATGGTCCAACACCACTAGGCGAAATATTTAATTCTAAGATTTATTCTTCTCCTTCCAAATATTCAATAACCAACTTCAAATATCTCAAGAAAGTAAAAGAAAAAGTTTGGAATGATAGGAACACAAAGAGAAGAGAATGGAAGTAAGGGAGAGGGAGAAGGTTGACCCTCGATTGGAAAAATGGTGGTGGGCAGCAATTTCCGGTGAACTGAAACCTGACGCAATGATATAGCTGGTGTCATCAGCGTCGACCAATGGCAGCTTTATTTTCCAGAGCAGGGAGAATAATTGAAGATTAGACATAAATTTGGAATTTTTTGAGAGGGATATAATTGGTAATCTAGGGGTTTATATACCAGACCCCTTAAATAATTGTTCCAGTAGACTGGAAAATAACTGAATATTTGGTATTTCTTCTTTTTTTCCCGACTTGGTCCACAAATAATTACCATCCACTAATTTTGTTCCATCCATAATTTGAGCTCCAAAACTCTGATTTGCTTGATTCTTTTTCTGTTACGACCCTCTTTTCAACGTGCTTCAAATGGTTGAATCCTCTTTCCAATATCTTCATAGATCTGAAAAAGTTTTGTATATTTTTCTACACACTTCGTCACATTCTCCAACAAATGAGATTAGTAGCACTTTAAATAGCAATTGAGATAAAAAAAATCACATTATATCTACGAGCTTTAGATAATAAAGTGCACAATTTCAATCAGTTAGGACCCTAATCATTTTTCAAGGGAGTTCTTTGTTAAGAACGACGTTCGATTCGAGTTTAATGTGCAAAGCCCATTTTATCGACGTTCTTCTCTAAAGTCCCCCATAATTCAATCAAGAACGGTGTTCGATGCCAGATTAAGGTGCTAAGCCATTTCGATAAATTCTCTCGAAAGTCCCTCGGAAGTCCTTTGAAAATCAAACGACGTTTAATCCGAGATTAAGGTGCTAAGACCCTTTGATTGACATTTTTTCTTTAAAGTCCCTTAAAAGTCCCTTTGTTCAACATTTTTGTTTGCCTTAAAAATCTTTGTATGGTTCAAAGCAATCCCCTAGATGAAAAGTATGATGTATGAGGTATACAAATAATACCTTATGGTTGTGTGATTCTGCTATTTTATCAAAACATAGAATTTTAGTAATGGTGTAGAGTTAAAAACAAGTATGCATAGTAAACTTCTTTCAACTCTTAAATTCTACATCTATCTGCTTCTATTGTTTGTTGTGACGACGATGAAAAAAAACATATGACGTCTTTTTAGAGTTGAAATAAAACAAGAAATATATTTTGAGAAAGGAAATATGATCTTGCAACATAAATAATTAAGATCAATTTTTCTTGCATGGAAAAGATACTGACACTATTTCCTTATTAAATAAATATTTTGACTAGGACAAATTACACCCTAAATTAAAAAAACAGAAGAATAAAAGCCTCCGAGAATCCTTATTCTCCCAGATTCTTGTTCAAAGTAGTGCCAACAACATTCTTTGATAGCAAACTCTCGCTCTATTCTCAATGCAAATCATATAGAAACAATAAGAGCAACAACTCTTTAAATAGGACAAAAGGACCATGATTTCCGGTCATTAGGCAAAAATGTCGGTGAGGGCTAATAACTAATTTATTAAAGAAAAAATAAAAATCTAAAGCCATAAAACCTCATGTAGGTCCAGAGGCCAGAGCCCCACTAAAAACCTTGCTAGGGTAAAACCCCTAGCCAAGGGAAAAAAGGAAAACTCCTCTAAAAGGCATTATTTCATAGCACGAAAATAATCCTCCTTAAAAGAATCAATGCAGAACTCTAGAATAATTCATAGTCATATCGCTATATAAAACATCATGTAAAACATTCAAAGAACCCCAAATCCAAGTGTGAGTAGTAATTGAGATCCAAGTTCATCCATTTTCTACACACTTCATCACATTCTCCAACAAACAACATTAATAACACTTTAAATAGCAATTAAAGTCAAAATCAAATTATATCTACGAGCTTTAGACAAAAAAGTACACAATTTCAGTGCAATTTGGACCCCAATCATTTTCATGGGAGTTCTTCATTAAGAACGACGTTCGATCCGAGATTAATGTGCAAAGCCCCTTTTATCGATGTTTTTCTCTAAAGTCCCCCAGAATTCAATCAAGAACGGTGTTCGAAAGAGATTAAGGCGATAAGCCATTTTGATAAATGTTTCTCTCGAAAGTCCCTCAGAAGTCCTTCAAAAATCAAATGGCGTTCAATCCGCGATTAAGGTGCTAAGACCCATTGATTGGCGTTTATCTTGAAAGTTCTCTAAAAGTCCCTTTGATCGATTTTTTTTTTCGCTTAAGGATTCTTTGTATGGTTTAAAGCAATCCCCTAGACAATCCCCTATACGAAAAGTATGATACATGACTTACCCATGGGAATCATGTTGAGTATACAAATAATACCTTCTGGTTGTGTGATTCTGTGATTTTATCAAAACATAGAATTGTTAGTAATGGTGCACAGTTAAAAACAAGCATGCATAGTAAACTTCTTTCAACTCTAAATTCTACCTCTATCTGCTTCTATTGTTTGTCGTGATGACGATGAAAGAAAAACATATTACATCTTTTTGGAGTTGAAATAAAATAAGAAAGAAATTTTGAGAAAGGGAATATGATCTTGCCACATAAATAATTAAGATCATTTTTTCTTGCATGGAAAAGATACTTACATTATTTGCTTGTTAAAAAATTATTGTGACTAGGACAAATTACACCCTAAATTTAAAAGCAGAAGAATAAAAGCCTCTGAGAATCCCTATTCTCTCATATTCTTGTTCAAAGTAGTGCCAACAACATGCTTTGGTAGCAAACTCTCATTCTATTCTCAGTGTAAATCATATCGAAGCAAAAAGAGCACCAACTCTTTAAATAAGACAAAAGGACCATGAATTCTGGCCATGAGACATAAATTCCGGTGAGGGCTAATAACTAATTTATTAAAGAAATAAAAAAAGTTAAAGCCATAAAACCACATGTCGGTTCAGAGGTCGGAGCCCCACTAAAAACCTAAGTAAAACCCTCCTTAGGGCAAAACCCCTAGCCAAGGAAAAAAGGAAAACTCTTCTAAAAGGCATTATTCCGTAGTACGAATATAATCCTCAATAAAAGAATCAATGCACAACTCTAGAATAATTCATATTGTTATATAAAACGTCATGTAAAACATTCAAAGAACCCCTAATCCAAGTGTAAGTAGTAATTCAGATGCAAGTTCATCCATTTTCTACTAAATTCATCACATTCTCCAAAAAACGAGATTAATAACACTTTAAATAGAAATTAATATTAAAATCACATTATATCTACGAGCTTTAGACAATAAAGTACACAATTTCAATGCAATTAGGACCCTAATAATTTTTCATGGGAGTTCTTCATTAAGAACTACCTTCCATCCGAGATTAATGTGTAAAGCCCCTTTTATCTACGTTCTTCTCTAAAGTCCCCCGGAATTCAATCATGAACACTATTCGTTGCAAGATTAATGCGCTAAGCAATTTTAATAAATGTTTCTCTCGAAAGTCCTTTATAAGTTAATCGAATATCAAATGGCGTTCAATCCGAGATTAAGGTGCTAAGACTCTTTGATTGACGTTTTTCTTGAAAGTCCCTTAAAAGTCCATTAGATTGACATTTTTGTTTGTTTAAAATATCTTAGTATTGTTTAAAGCAATCCCTTAGAAATCCCTTAGAATGGTGAGCTCTCTCCAATGTGAATCACTTGGGAAATTCTAGGTTTTTTGAATGCTTCAATTTGCAATAATACGAATGAGCACTTGAGTTGCTTTGAAATTTCCCTTAACCTCTCAATGTAAAGGGTCACTGGTATTTATAGGCAACTTCACCAAGGTCACTCTTTGAAAAACTATCCGTTGGAGGAGATAGCTTCATGAGTTTCCTCTTATGGTGTTTGATGAACGACTATATTTAGGGTTTGAATACTCCCTTGCATGTTTTAGGAAATATGCAGTCATGTAGCCAATCACCAATTTTTGCAGTCTGGAACTTATTACTACTGACATGGTTCAGGGTCCTGTCGCTTTCAGTGTCAGTAAAGTACAATGTTGTCTTCCTCTGATTGGTTCTTGTCTTCAGTGAATGTAGACAAACAAAACGACTCTTTTTGGTCAATCTCTCTGAATGAGACAACCTTAAACAACACTTAGACTTAGTTCCTTTTGTTTGCATATGAATGTTTTGGGCAATATCTACTTTTCTGAATATTTGCGTTTTTCTCAGTTTTGTAGTCTTCAGATAGATATTATTATTGCCTCACGAACATTGAGGTTATCTGAGTATTCAATATCTTCTCGAGTCTTGATAACTCTTGGGTCTTGATATCTTCGAGTCTTGATGACATCTTGAGTCTTTAATGTCTTCAGTGACATACTGAGTCTTTAATGTCTTCAGTGACATACTGAGTCTTTAATGTCTTGATGACATCTTTGAGTCTTGAGTGTCTTGATGACATACCGAGTCTTGATGTCTTGATGACTTCATTGAGTCTTTAGTGTCTTCAGTGACATACTAAGTCTTGATATCTTGATGACTTCATCGAGTCTTGATGTCTTCAAAATCTAACTCTGATCTATATCTGCTGACTATACATGGTGCAGATAACTCCCTGATCAATCTATACTGAAACCTGACTCAGTCTATCAAGATTATCCTGAACATGTCATACTCAGGGTTTTTGGGATCTAATCAAAACTTCTTTATTAAATTCATCTCCCAACATAATTTCAATGCAATTAGGAACCTAATCATTTTTCATGGGAGTTCTTCATTAAGAACGACGTCCGATCCGAGATTAATGTGCAAAGCCCCTTTTATTAAAGTTATTCACTAAAGTCCACTGGAATTCAATCAAGAACGGTGTTCAATTCTAGATTAAGGTGCTAAGCCATTTTGATAAATGTTTCTCTCGAAAGTCCCTCAGTCGTTTTTCGAAAATCAAACGATTTTCAATCCGAGACTAAGGTGCTAAGTCCCTTTGATTGGCGTTTTTCGTGAGAGTCCCTTAAAAGTCCCTTTGATCGATATTTTCCTTTGCTTATGAACTCTTTTTATTGTTTAAAGCAATCCCCTAGATGAAAAGTATGATACATAACTTACCTGTGGGAATCCTGTTGAGTATAGAAATAATACCTTCTGGTTGTGTGATTATGCGATTTTATCAAAACTTAGAATTGTTATTAACGGTGCACAGTTAAAAACAAGTATGCATAGTAAACTTCTTTCAGCTCTGAAATTCCACCTCTATCTGCTTCTATTGTTTTTCGTGATGACGATGAAAGAAAAATATATGACAACTTTTTAGAGTTGAAATAAAACAAGAAAGAAATTTTGAGAAAAGGACATATGATCACGCCACATAAATAATTAAGATCAATTTTTCTTGCATGGAAAAGATACTGACATTATTTTCTTGTTAATAAAATATTGTGACTATTACAAATTACACCCTAAATTTAAAAACAGAAGAATAAAACCCAACGAGAATCCCTATTCTCTCAGATTTTTGTTCAAAGTAGTGCCAGCAACATGCTTTGGTAGGAAAGTCTTACTCTATTCTCAATGTAAGTTATATCGAAACAATAAGAGCAACAACTCTTTAAATAGGATAAAAGAATAATGATTTCCTGCCATGAGGCATAAATTTCGGTGAGGGCTAATAACTAATTTATTAAAGAAAAAATTAAAATTTAAAGCTATAACATAACATGTCGGTTTGGAGGCTGGAGCCCCACTAAAAAACTTGTTAGGGCAAAACCCCGCCAGGGAAAAAAGAAAAACTCCTCTAAAAGGCACTATTTCGTAGCACGAAAATAATCCTCCATAATAGAATCAATGCACAACTCTAGAATAATTCATATTCATATCGCTATATAAAACATCATGTAAAACATTCAAAGAACCCCCAATCCAAGTGTGAATAGTAATTGAGATCCAAGTTCATCCATTTTCTACACACTTCATCACATTCTCCAACAAACGAGATTAATGGCACTTTATATAGAAAGTAAGATCAAAATCACATTATATCTACGAGCTTTAGACAATAAATTACACAATTTCAATGCAATTAGGACCATAATCATTTTTCATGGGAGTTCTTCCTTAAGAATGACGTTCGATCCAAGATTAATGTGCAAAGGCCCTTTTATCGACATTCTTCTCTATAGTCCCCCGAAATTCAATCAAGAACGGTGTTCGATGCGAGATTAAGTCGCTAAGCCATTTTGATAAATGTTTCTCTCGAAAGTCCCTCGGTATTCTTTCGAGAATCAAATGGCGTTCAATTCGAGATTAAGGTGCTAAGACCCTTTGATTGACGTTTTTCTTGAAAGTCCCTTAAAAGTCCCTTTGATCGACATTTTTGTTTGCTTAAGAAATCTTTGTATGGTTTAAAATAATCCCCTAGAAAATCCCCTAGACGAAAAGTATGATACATGGCTTACCCGTGGGAATCTTGTTGAGTATAAAATAATACCTTCTAGTTGTGTGATTCTGCGATTTTATCAAAACATAGAATTGCACAGTTAAAAACAAGTATGCATAGTAAACTTCTTTCAACTCTAAAGTTCTACCTATATATGCTTCTATTGTTTGTCCTGACGACGATGAAAGAAATGTTTGAATATAGAGGCACGTAAACATGTAATACATGCGCAACGAAAATAATAAAAAGTTCACCAACAACGAACACGTAATTGCATAATCAAATACATATAAACATAAAGAGAAACCTTACAGTAAATCGTACGCAGTTTTCTCAACTATGTATCCACGTAATCCCCTTACTCAGATCCGCACAGATTTGCCCGCGTTGAATCCAGAGACGAATTTGCTAGAAAAATTTTAACTAGAGATTTTATGGAGAAAACTAGGTTTTTTTGTAGTAAATAATGAATCCCTAGGGTCTCATATATATAGGAGAAGATCAGCTTAAATCTTAAGCTATCTTTATTTGTAATATCTTTCCTAATCTTGCAAAACAAATCTCATAGATATGTGTTTCTCTATATATATTTTCCTACAATAATATTCCATATATTATTTGGGATTCCTATTTAATTAAATCCCATTTAATTAAACAGTAATAATAATTAATTCTAAATTAATATATTATTAATTCTCCATAAATTAAATATTAAATCCAATTTAATACTTAATCAACCAACTTTAATCTGATTAGGGAATTACTTGTTGTGTGACCCCATATGCCCTCATATATCGAGCGATTAGTCAAACTAACGATCTTAATTGAACCCTAGACAATAAATCAGACATTCTCAATATATGAGGTACGTTGCGAGAAACGTGCAACTACCTGTAACTTAAACATGGGATATTACGATAACTTATTTTCATTCGTGAATACTCGATTAAGTCTTGAACATGATGAAGTGTCTATTCAAATAACTTAATCATATTATCTCTAATCACTAATTGATCATGTATGTCACACTTAGCCACAAAGTCTAAGTTGACGTGTATCGGCCGATGACTTAGATCCAATTATGATGAGAAGATGAGTATTCTCTCTAAATCCACTTTGAGGAATGAATCCTATTCTTGGCTCAACTACCACGCACATGCACTTCGTGATGTACCCAATCCAAGCCATATCTACCCATGGAAGGGTATAATCGTCGGTCATGGTCAAAGTTCATCACTCCACACATGTCGTGCGTATTGACCTCAAGTAAAAGGTGTTGGGAAATCTGTAATTTAGTTTTGATGGAAGTTCCAAAACAGGTTGTAATAGGACCAGTCAGACCTGTTAGCTGACTGATGACTTAGAATCAGATTAAGATGACCAACTGAAATGTATAGATAGCTGATGTAAAAGATAGGTCACATATTGAGGGGGAACTCAATATGTATAGGTCAGGTCGAAGCATCAGATGACCCAGATAAGGTCAGGTGATCAGAAGACTAAGCGCAAATCAGAAGACAAGAAGTCAGAAGATCAGGTGAAGACAAAGAAGACACTGAAGACTCAGATGAACCTGAAGACTCAGTTAAACACTGAAGACTCAGATGAACCTGAAGACTCAGCAACAAACCTGAAGACTCAGTACGACTGAATACACTGAGGCTCAGAGACACCTGAAGATCAAAAGACCTGAAGACCTACATTCAGCGGAGTCTGCATATTGAGCTAAGACAATGTGCATCTGAAGACTCAACAAGGTAGACTGATCAGTTATCTGATCAAGTCAGCTCACACCTGGTGACAATCAAAAAGATACGCCAGACAAGACTAATCTTCTACAAAAGGAATATCAATCGTCTAATGGACAAATTTTTGAAGTGCCACCTCGCGAAGCCAAGGAGAAAGCGACACGTGCACAAAAAGAGCTGACAATACGGGATACAACTCTGCGGATAAAAACAGCGCTAATCATTCCTACGGCCATGCCGATAATCGGAGCACGTCACAATCATATCCTACAACCTACCTAATATAGCCCGAAATTCAAATTGCTCTCCAACGGCTCTTTGATTTCGAGGTCTATAAAATGAGATCGATCTTCACTTTGAAGAAGAGAGACCAACGAAAGAACCAACGAGTGAGAACAAGCAAAAGAAGCTAAAGCTACAGCAAAATCTCCGCTCAAAGAACACTACATTTGAAGATTATTCTTAGAGTGTTCATCCCATAGTTCTTAACAAGAAATCCTATCCACTAGCATTTTGGCTACCTAAAGCATCTGGATAGATTTCCAGTTGGAACCCTCAAACATTCTTTACCCAAACACAAGTTAGGTTAAGTCTGTAGAGTGCGAACTCATTAAACATCTCGGCCATCCTTTTGAAGGATATAAGTCCCGCAGGTTACGTTTGTAGAGTGGGAACTCGATAAACATCTCGGCCATCCTGAAAAGGATATAAGTCCCGTAGGTTAAGCTTGAGTGGGAACTCGGTAAACATCTCGGCCATCCTGAAAATGATATAAGTCCCGCAGGTTAAGTTTGTAAGAGTAAGAACTAGGTAAACATCTCGGCCATCCTGAAAAGGATATAAGTCCCGCAGGTTAAAGTAGGTTAAGGTTCCCCTGTGTTAAGGGAAGAGTGGATGTAGGACGGGTTTCGTCTGAACCACTATAAAAAGTCTTGTGTGCATTTACTTGCTTTCTTATTGCTTTACACAAGTCACACAACTGAGTTTAAGACAACATACATATTCTAAGTTAAGCTCAGTCTGCACCAAGCAACTGATCTGATCAGATTGACACCTTAGTCAACTGGTTGAAAATTGACGTAAGAATCAGATTGATAAAACTGGTTTTTCACACGGGTAAAAAACAAGCTTCCGCACCACTCAGTTAAACTGACAGATATCAAACTGATCTGCTCTCAGGCACTACGTAAGATTGAACATCAGTCTAAACTGATACACTAGCACTCTAATCGGGTAATCTGTAGTTCACACCTGATCCGCAAGAAAATTTTTGGAAGTCTATTCACCCCTCCCCTCTAGACTTCCACCCTCACAAATCCCATTAGGGACCTACAAGTGGTATTAGAGCAGTGGTTCTACAGACCACTGGCTTTGAGTATCATCGATTCTTGAGGAAGAATCTTTGTGGTCATTTGAACATATCTTGAAAAACCATTTTCAAAACTCATTCGTTTTCAAAATCACTCAGCATGGATAATACCTCTGGTATGTATCATGATTTGCCTAAGTTTTCAATTGATGAGTATGCAGATTGGGCTATATATATGTGCAACCATCTAGGATCGATAAGCGGCAGAATGATGGAAGTCATTGAACGAGGACCCATCATCATATACCACGATAACCCAGCAGTTGGAGGAGATCCAGATTTTGCCACGGGAAGTCTTGTTCGAAAAAGCCCAGCCTTGATGGTTGCAGAGGAAAGAAAGCTGTATACTCTAGATACAATCGCCAGGCATATAATCATGAAGACGATGGATAAAGTCACCAAGGAGAAGATAAAGTATCTCAAAACCGCAAAAGCAATGTGGGATACTCTTGCTGAGATATGCGAAGGAAATGATCAGATCAAAGACAGCCGACTACAAAATTTAAGGCGGTGAAGTTCGAAAAGTTAAAGATGTTGCCCAACGAGACCATCAACGAGCTCGATGGGAGGATCACCATGTTAGTAAATAAGCTACGAGAACTTGGTAGAGAGATGTCAGACAAAGATATCAACTACAAGATCTTAAGATCTCTCACCAAGAAATGAGACATGAAAGTCACGGTAATCAAGGATTGCCAAGACATTTCAAAGATGAAGCCGAGTAGCTAGTTCCTAAGCCTTAAAGCTCACGAAGTTCGATTTAATCGAAAGAGGACAAGCAGAGATGAAGACGAGACACACTTTGAAGCCTCAACGTCTAAATCGGTTGCATTTAAAAAGCAACCAAAGAAGCAGATCAAGGCCATTGAACCTCGTTGGAAACATAATGAGTCAAGGTAACAAATCGCTCCGCTTACTCAGAAACTTGAAAGAACAAATACTCGAACTTGGTAAGTATCGGAGATTCTACAAAGGACTATCAAAAAAACAGAGGCCAAACCGACAGATCACGAGAAGAACCAGATCGATGATCGAAGAGATCCAGAGAAGAAAAGAAAAGAGATGATCCGGCGGATGAGAGAAGAGATAACAGATCCGACGGCGAAGGAGCTCAGATTACCATCGAAGGAAGGCACCGACAGATCCTACAGACGGAGTGACTCACCCGCAGAGGAAGTTCCGTGAGATCGAGGATCATGCTTCAATGCGAGAAACCAGTCACTACAAAGACCGACGCCTCGGACGACTCCCAAAGAAAGAGAAGAGAACGGAACAAAAAGAGAGCAACGCCCGTAGATAGGAAAGCACCGGGTCGCCGACACATCCGGAATTGATGATTCTAATCGCCTTTCGAGGACTCGCTACTCATCCAGAGAAGACTGCGTCGATAGCGATCTTATTGACTTCCACGAGCATGAAGATCGATATTCTCTTCTGGATGACGATGAAGTCCGCCTGATGGCCAAGGAGGACCAATGGAGGTAACCTCCAAACCTTCGCTTTTTCTATTTCCACACCGCTATTATTAGCACACTCTTTGGAGAGATTGACTTGCACTCTACTCGAGCAATTGCTTGATGATCTCCGATGCGATGAGACACTTATACTATAGTGATTGAAAATGACAAGCTAAGGATCAGAAATAATCAGCTTGTTAAAGAGAACGCCTCGGTAAAAGCACCGAATCGAAATCATTAAACCGCTTTCGGAAGGTGGCGAGGAACTTAACATTCTGAAAGTTAAATCTTCTGATCAGGAGAAGCAGATCAAAGATCAGCTAGCAATCAACAAACAGCAAGATGATGATTTCAAAATCCTTCAAGCTAAATTTGATAAGCTATTCCGACTACATGAGAGTTTAAAATCTACTGAGGATAGTTTGCGCAAGAAAATAGAGGTTTTCACGAAGTCATCTAAAACCGTTCAAGAAATGAACACCTATTTTCGAACGCCAACTAACAAGAAGGGAATTAGGTATGAGAACCCTTCTACATCCTCAAAAGCCCCGTTTGATTCACTTGGGAAGGGTGTAATCAAACGAGTCTCGACTAAAGATACACTAAAAAGCTAAACTTGTATCGATAAGGGAAAAAGACTCAAAAAAAAGTAAAGGCGGTGCCTAATCAGAAAAGGAAAGAAATGGACCTCAACCGATAAAGCATCACCGAGGAATCAACAGAAGAACCCCGTTCTTTTGAAGAAACCTCAACCCGATTAGCAGATTTGGGGTATAAGAAGAGACAACTGTAAAGAAGGAAATCTAATCTGAGACCCAATCAAGGTCAGCTGCCTAATAAGCAAGCTATAGGTAAACTGCAAAGACCACCTATGCCAAAGAGATATGAACCTTTTGATGGTAGCAATCGTACCTACCCTTATAACCAGAGATCTAGGGACTCTCAGACCGAGCCACTAATTGGATTAAAAAGAAGACAAAATATAAAGAAAAATCCCAAGTCTTCTAAGTCACCCAAGGCTCACACGAATAATCATACTAATCAGAAAGCATATAAAGAGACGTATAATTATGTTGATATGTATGGGAGAAAAATCAGACCTTCTAATCTATCTGATTTTCATAGAAGTGCTCTGTTTGTGTGGATCCCTAAATCCACCACTAACCCCCCAGGACCCAATTCCAAAGGGGTACCTAAAGCCTGATTTGATTGCAGGTTCGCGTGGGACTAGCCAACAAAGGAGGTGCACAAGCAACTATATGGTACATCGATAGTGGATGCTCAAGGCACATGACTGGAAGCAAACATCTCCTTAGCTCTTACAAAGAACAAGAAGGCCCACGTGCACTCTTCGGTGATGATAACTTTGGTTTTACCAAAGGATTCAGAACCTTAGAGAATGATGATATACAAGTAACTGGAGTCTCGTATATCGAAGGATTGAAGCACAATCTACTATCAGTATCACAATTCTGCGACAACGGATTCAGCATTGAGTTCTCGAGCGACAAGTGTACGATAAGGAATCGAGCCACTCAACAAATCTTGCTAACTGGTTCAAGGAAAGGGACAATCTACACAGCAGATTGGAACAGTTGCCCAAAGAATACATGCTTAATTGTTAAGAGTTCTAAAAGTAGCAGTTGGCTCTGGCACAAAAGAATGAGTCATCTGAACTTCAAGACTCTTAACAAGATAGCTAGGATGTCTTTGGTTGAGGGACTTCCAAATGAGATATTCTCCAAAGATCAGACATGTGCCGCATGTCAGAAGAGAAAACAAGTTAAAGCCTCATTCAAGGGAATACCTGGACCAGCATCCAGTAGAGTACTGCAACTGCTCCATATGGATCTATTCGGACCAGTTACATCAGTCAGTCTCAGTGGACACAAATATACTCTAGTAATAGTGGATGATTATTCCAAGTTTACTTGGGTTGTATTCTTATATAAGAAGAACGAGACAACGACAAAGATACCCGAGCTGCTCAAGAAGCTACAGAACGAGAAGGGTGTCAGCATAGTAAAAATCAGATCAGATAAAGGTACAGAGTTTCTGAATTCCTTTATTACTGATTTTTGCACTGAGTTTGGTATACAGCATGAGATGTCAACAGCAAGAACGCCACAACAAAATGGAGTAGCAGAACGGAGAAACAGAACTCTCAAGGAAGTTGCTCGCACTATGTTAGCTGAACATGCTACACCAAGCCGTTTCTGGGCAGAAGCAATCAACACTGCATGCCATACTCAGAACAGATGTTCTCTGACTAAGACTCACTTCAAAACACCTTATGAACTGTGGAAGGACAGAAAACCTCGTGTTTCATACTTCCATGTTTTTGGGTGCAAGTGTTTCATTCACAACAATGGGAAAAGTCAGTTGAAGACTTTTGAGGCCAAGTTAGATGAGGGTATATTCTTAGGATATTCCTCATCCAGCAAGGCTTTCAGAGTTTACAACAAACGAACTCTAGTTGTGGAAGAAACACCTCATGTGGTCTTTGATGAGACATCTTCTGAACAAGAGAAAGCAGCCTCAGAACAAGCCGTACCAGATCAACCTTTACCTGACACGCAGAAAATGGATCAGCTAAGCATCAAGGAGAAAGAACTTGAACACGTAACAGTGCACATCCCAGAACTTGATCTTGCTGATTCAACAGGTCAATCAGACCCAAAGGTACGCTCAACTGTCAGTAAAGAAGCTGTTACAGCTGAGACAGTATCAATTGAACCATCTGGTTCAGGGGGAACTCCTGAAGTTCCTACGAACAGACATCAACATATGATGAGTCCAACATCAGCTGAGACATGTTCTTATCAAGTGGATCATAATTTCGCACCACTCCCAATCACTAGTAATGAACTATCAGATATGGATGATGTTCTCCAAACAAACGCACATCAGAACAGAAGAACCTGGATTACCAGTCATCCAACTGATCTGATTATCAGAGACCCATCTGATAGAGTCAAAACTAGACATCAGATTGGTGAAAGTGCCATGTACTGTTGCTATCTGTCTTTGAAGGAACCAACTACAGTAGAGGAAGCTCTACAAGACGCAAGCTGGATTCTAGCCATGCAGGAGGAGCTGGAACAGTTTGAGAGGAACCAAGTTTGGAAATTGGTGGACAGACCAACTCATCAAGACGTAATTGGCACGAAGTGGGTATTCAAGAACAAGATAGATGAGAAAAATGTCATAACCAGGAATAAGGCAAAACTTGTTGCTAAGGGGTATTCACAATCAGAAGGAATTGATTATGATGAGACCTTTGCACCAGTCGCTCGCCTAGAAGCCATTCGGCTGTTTCTGGCATATGCTTTCCATAGAGGGTTCACTGTGTATCAGATGGATGTAAAGAGTGCATTCTTAAATGGGGTACTAGCAGAGGAAGTTTATGTCGAACAACCTCCAGACTTTGAAAAAGGCAACCAAGTGTACCGTTTAAGGAAAGCTCTTTATGGCCTGAAACAAGCTCCTCGAGTTTGGTATGATACACTCTCTCAGTTCTTGATAGACAGCGGGTTCACTAAAGGAATAGTGGACAGAACCTTATTCAGAATAGAAGATGGAGAAGATATTCTGATGGTTCAGATCTACGTGGACGACATCATCTTCGGATCTCCCAACAAGAAGCTATGTGAGGAGTTCAGCAAGTTGATGCAAGGGAAGTTCGAGATGTCCATGATGGGTCAGATGAATTACTTTCTGGGTTTACAAGTCAAGCAGAGTACAGAAGGGATATTCATCTGCTAGGCGAAGTACACAAGGAATCTACTGGCAAAATTTGGAGTTCAACATTGCAAGGAAGCCAGAATTCCCATGATGACCGGGTTCAAGATGGATCCAGATGAAGATGGTCAGAAAGTTAATCAGAAGGAATATAGAGCTCGGATTGGATCACTACTATACCTGACTGCCAGCAGACCAGACATTACTTTTGCAGTAGGTGTATGTGCCAGATTTTAAGCAAATTCAATGCAAAGCCACCTAGAAGCAGCTAAGCGGATTCTCAAGTATCTGAAGGAGACTGTAAACCTCGGTTTATTTTACCCATCAGATGAAAATCTAAAGCTTAGTGGGTATTCTGATTCAGATTACGGAGGTTGCAGAATCGACAGGAAGTCAACCTCAGGTTCATGTCAGTTTCTGTGAAATAAACTGATCTCTTTGTTTTCGAAGAAGCAGACATCAGTTGCGACATCTACTACTGAAGCAGAATATATGGCTGCAGGAAGCTGTTGTTCCCAACTGCTCTGGCTAAGTCAGCAGCTGAGGGATTACAACATCGTAGCTAAGAACGTACCTATATTCTGTGACAGTAATAGTGCTATTGCAATCACTCAGAATCCTGTTCTACATACAAGATGCAAGCATGTGGATGCCAGACATCATTTTATCAGAGATCACATTGAAAAGAAGAATATCAGGATGGAAAAGATCCATACTGACAAGCAGAAAGCTGATATCTTAACCAAGCCGCTAGCTGAGATCAGATTCAGAGAGTTATGCAACGAGCTAAGGCTTCTGGATCTTGGAGAAAATGCACCAGATATGATTGAAGGATTGATCTCCAGAACCAGTTGGTTAAAAGACTAACCAGGTTAAGTGGAATTAGTTGAGTTAGGAATCTCAACTGATCAGACGACCAGACGAGGAGCCGTTCTGAAGTTCAGATAAGGAGCAGATCAGAAAGTTAGATAAGTAGCCGATCTGAAGTTCAGACGAGGAGAAGATCAGTTCAAGATATATCAGATTAAGGGGGAACTGATCAGATTGGAAGATTACTTTATAAGTCGATTAAAGCTAACAGTCAACAAAGAAAGTCAAGATTAAAGCTACAGATCGCATAAGTCAGAAGAAACAACACATCAATGGAATAACATAGTCTTTCATTGATAAAGACCCGGAGATCAGATTTACAAGTTACAAGTGATATCACAAAGCCACAAATGCTACAAACTATCTTCAAGTGGTATTACAAGTACAAGAAGACCCGGAGGTCAATACATAAACCATAAGCCCTAAGACAACCCTAGGCAGGGAAGGAGAGAGAGAGATTTTAAGAGCTGATGCTCTCAGACTCTCCGACCCAGGGGGTAGCAGAGAAGCTTCTAGAATCCTGAAAGCCGCTCTTAGAATCTTGGAGTAAGGAGCGAGAGCGAGCGTTCAAGGATCTTTAAGCTAGAAGCCCTTAGACCTAAAATCAATGGGCTTTCCAGCAGCTAAATGGGACACAGTGCCACAGGTTTGGTCAGAAAGACCATATGGCCATGAGTGTCTCATGCAAATATTGAGTTTGATACACTATTTTGTATATCAAACCCATGTTTTGTTTCAGACTAAGTCTGTTGATGCTAATTCCGTCATCTCGATAGGCGCACAAGGTGCATACGGTTAGGAGAAGTGCCTTCTCATTTACCTTAGCAGATCCACCTCCACGGTGGTAAAGAAGCTTAGCATTGATCGTATGTGAAATCTTAGATGATTTAAAGCGGTGTGAAGGAACACACAGGGTTGATTTGAGAAGCTGAATTCATTGGAAAAGGGCTAAAGGTTCCCACCGGAAGTTTCACCGGAAATAAGGAACTCATCGGAAAAGCATGAAGGATATACTAAAGAAGATGGAATGGTTTATGTTGTGTTGTTTGCCTAACACCCCTGGCTTATTTATAGAAGGAAATTAGGGGTATAAATGCAAATTTTATTTTCTCAGAAGATCTTAAGAGAAATTTGCATCGACAACGCGTTAGGAACACGCGGATAATGGTTGGATGAGTTAACTGTGTGATTAAATCACAACGTATCTATGCCATTATTACGGAATGTCAAATCGCGCCGATTTGGGAATCGAGGCGACTTTTGGACTCTCCGAAGTTAAAGTTTTGGCGGGAGTTGGCTTGAGTTAAATGCGGGTTGTTTAGAAGAATTTTTAGAAGAAGACTGAAGGATGAAGTGTATCAGAAAAGAGGATCAGATAAGTGGTGAAGTGTTTCAAGCAAGAATCTGATAAGATAAGTGAGATATTGTTGGGAAATGCATGAGGCAACCATCAGATAAGTCAACAAAGTACCAGATCAGATCACCGTGGTAACTGATTGATTACAATATCAATCAGTCAGATACGCTCTCTTATTTATCTCTTTCTGAATACCTTATATGCGTTATTTAATTAAATGATATATTTTACACTGTTCATGACGCATGCTCTGCAAAGCTTTTAATGCGGACTTGGGAAAATATTTTCAAAACGTTTTATTGCGATTTTTCGAGTCCGAAATACGAGAAGACTACTTTTCTCAACCGTGCGATCAAAATACTTGTTGGCCGACTAATCTCAGCCACTATTTTCAAATCACGGATACTTGAGTACTTTGGAAAGTTGTGCAAAAGGTTTTCCCTCATATTCTATAAAATCCAAATCTTTCTCAGAAAACCGCTTTCCACTACTTCGTCTTCTCAAAGCTCTTAAAAGATCAAATTGTTTCAAATCTTCAGAGAATTACATTCGAAATCATTTGATTCTACTTTTCAATTTCTAAATCTTTCGAATCAATTTCTGGTAATTTCTTGTTTTAATTAATTGCATGATCTCAATTTCTCTGGTACCTAGGTTTACAAGTTGTGATGCTATGTTTCTGTAATTATAAGATCTAAACGCTTATTTGCTAAATTGATGCTAAGATTGCTAGTTTGACTGAATTTATTGAAATATCTTACTCAAACTAAACATCAATTTGCATATCATGCAGAAATGGCACATCTTGTTTCACGAACGGGCCAAGGGAAAAAGTACTGCAACTTTGCATCGATGAAGAAAGACATCATTGATGAGAAGTACGTAGTCTTCACCATCACCTCAGATCCGGAATCGCTGGAAATTCTGGAGTGCTTACGAGCGTGTGGACTGGAACGATATTGCTCTACTCATCAGAACATCGTTCACACCCATGAAGCCCTGGAGTTTCTCTACAATCTGCAGAGGGATGAAGACAATGATGCTGACCTGATTTCTTCCGTTGGCGGAATGGAAGTTCGAGTGTCAAATGACGATCTACAGAGGAATTTTGGCCTAACTCGAGGAAGCATCAATCCAGAGTCCTACACGACTGCTGTAGGAGAAAAGGAATTTTTTGAAGTCGAGCTGTTGAGACCAGCGAATAAGGAGAACACGACGAACGTCAAAGCCTCCTATCTGAAGAGAAAGTATCGCCTTCTACTTGAAATTGTTCAGAAGGTGATCATGTGTTCGACTTACAGCCTTGATGCAGTCACTTCGTACAAGATAAGTGTAATGGTTGCAATAATCAAGAAGGCTTCAGACATCGATTGGTTGGGCATGGTCAAAGCACGTCTAAGCAAAGACTCCAGGAAGTTCGAGCTGACCCAGAGCAATGAAGTATGCTTATCTTCCAAGCAAAGCACAAGGCCATATTGGGCAAGGATGAGTCCCTACCTGGACAAGCTGATGAGGATCCGACTCCTTATGTGCCCAAACCCAAGGGAGAAAAGAAAGGAAAAGATAAGGCAACTGCATCATCTGAAGTGCAGGAAAAAACCGTTCCAGAGAAGAGGATGAAGAGGAAGGATCTGGCCAAGAAACCAGATGCTCAGCGGAAACGTCAGAAGAGAGTCTCATCTCCTCTAAAAATTGCTCCAAGTTCTGCCCAGCAAGCCAGCAGAACAGAGGATCAGATGCAAGTACGATCAGACGAAGAGATAGCAGTCCGCTCTGAGCCAACTATCAGAGAAGTAAGGGAAGAACCGATGATCGCAGCAGAAGGAGAGAAATCTGTCAGAGGGACAGAAGTGGAGCAACCTAAGGAAGAATCACCATCTGATTCTCTGCCTCTTACAAAGATCTTCCAGAGAGCAAGATCACCAACGCCCACTTCCAAATCACCATCACCCTCTCCTCAGAAATCATCACCACCACCCTCTCCCCACAAAACCTTCTCACCCTCACCCTCACCAATCAATGAACCCGTTCAGGAAACTGAACACCCTCAAAATGCTGAAAACCAACCTGAACTACAAACATCCCAATCCCTGACCAAGTCTCAAGAACCTGAGAGATCCGACGAGCGAGTGTCCATCTCTCATAATCCCTTCAACACCAGAACAGTGCTTGCTTCACCTGCTCCAGAGAGCCCCATAATAAAGATAATGAAACAACAGATCAAAGAGTATCTGCTGGATTTGTGCCCTGAATTGGATCAACATCCTGGCATCCAGCAACAGATAGAAGAGATAGTGTTCTGGAGGGATATCAGACTGAAGAGCATTGAAGATTTTCTGATTCTAATGACAACTCTGGGATCAGATTTCTTTGTAGACTTGGAGTTGAAATGTCGAAACAATGCTGGGATTGAGAGTGCTGTTGAATTGGCACCTGACGATGATATCAGATGGTTGATTCACGAAAGGTTTGGTATTGCTGATAACAGGGAGGAAACCGTTCAACCTCCTACAGATCATGAGGGAGCTGCCGATGAACCGAGAATGGGTGCTGCAGATGAGACCCGACTTGGCAAGGCTTTAACATCTGAACAGACTGCTACGATGAGCTCTGATACCCTAGATCATCACTCTCAGAAGATTCAGGATAGGATCCAGGCTGCATTTGAAGACAAATTCGCAGCGCTCACAGCAGATCCGATGAAGCGAGTTGAGGATGAGCAAGCAAAACTAGTTGACAAGGAACGAAGTCACACAGATGGGATGCACAATGCTATCCTTGCTGAAGTAATGCAACTAGTATATCCTCTTGCTGAGAAGCTCAAACTTCAGTCTGACAAACTCTCAGTTCAGACAAAGATGCTCAATCAGACACAGGTACTTCTGGAGAGTGTCTGGGCATCCTTGGACAAGACCAACACCCACTTGGATATGGGTTGGAAACATTTTCTAGCTTCTACATAACAAGCAAGACAGAAGATCGAAACTGCTCTAAGACGCTTCTACACAACTGCACCTTCTGCCACCGTTCAGATCACTCCTCTTGTTGTCGAGGAACTCAGAGAGGAGATCTCACGACAATTAACTACTCTGAACCGCAAGATGTCCAACCTCTTTGATGCAACCAAAAAGGGGGAAGGAAAAGAGTCTGAAGGAAAAGAGAATAAAGAAAAACGGACTCAAGAAAAAGAGAATAAAGAGAAGGAAGAAAAACAGACTCAGACACAGTTGGTAAAATTTTCATCCCTACCAAAAACCACTGTATCTGACTTGCCAGCCACTCCATCTACAGATCTCGTTGTTGAAATAAAAGAAACTGTGGAGCAACACAGTAAAGAGATCGCTGAGCACAAAAGTGCTCTTTCAGAGGTTACTGCCAGAGTCGACAAGATTGAAGACTTTTCTTCGATCGTTCAGAAAAAAATGGAAACTGATGATCAGGCCAAGAGCCTTGAACTTGCTAAGAAATTAGCTGAGGAAGACGAACAAGATGAACCTGAGCAGATTCTGAGGAGGAAGAAAGGCAAAGGCAAGATGATGAAAGCAACTGCGGAAGATCAGAGACAAGGCCAGCTATTCTCCACCAAAAGCCAGATGACTCCTGAACAAGTTCAAGAGCAGACAAGACAGAGAATAAGAGAGGCCGCAATCAAGAAGCAGAAGTTAGCAGAGGCTAAGGGGCTGAACATTGCTTACATCCGAAGGAAAAGGAAGAACGAAGCTGCAGCAGAGGAGATTGCTTGGGAGAAGAATGCCATTCCGGCACCTATTAAAGGCATCCTCTGTGCACGACAAGATTTGCTTCCAGAATGGGATCAAATCAGAGGAGAATGGTTATGTGACGTCTACATCCTGGAAAAGATTCCAATTCATCAAGATCAGACTGAAAATTATGATGAATTCCGGAACTGGTTAGAAACAAAGTATCCAGACTTCTACCAGACAGTGATGAAAGAAGGCAAGATCATGTCACTAATACCAGAAGCTCCACCTTTTGAACTACTCCTTCCACCTTTGCCTCCAGACAACAAGCTAGATCCGGTTAAATTCAAGAACATCTACTATGGACTAGCTGAAAAAGGAGGAATCCATAGAAAAGAAGAGCTGGACAAGCTAATGCAAAGGATGTACAGGATGTTTGGCATCCCTAAAGAGCTGCAAATGTTCAAGTACACCTGAAGAAGACAACTTGGAATCAGATGATATGTACGTTTTTCATGTATTCTACAATGCACACACATATCTGAATGAAATTTCCTCATCTCACTGATTCTAAGACAACATCTCATTGTCTTCTGAGGTATGTATTGTTTGCATCATCTACATTTCCATCCATGGTATCTGTTTTTCTGATTAAGTATGATTAAGTGTTTTGGTTCCATCAAAAAGGGGGAAATTGTTGGGAAATCTGTAATTTAGTTTTGATGGAAGTTCCAAAACAGGTTGTAATAGGACCAGTCAGACCTGTTAGCTGACTGATGACTTAGAATCAGATTAAGATGACCAGCTGAAATGTATAGATAGCTGATGTAAAAGATAGGTCACATATTGAGGGGGAACTCAATATGTATAGGTCAGGTTGAAGCATCAGATGACCCAGATAAGGTCAGATGATCAGAAGACTAAGCGCAAATCAGAAGACAAGAAGTCAGAAGATCAGGTGAAGACAAAGAAGACACTGAAGACTCAGATGAACCTGAAAACTCAGATGAACTTGAAGACTCAGTTAAACACTGAAAACTCAGATGAACCTGAAGACTCAGATAAACCTGAAGACTCAGCAACAAACCTGAAGACTCAGTACGACTGAATACACTGAGGCTCAGAGACACCTGAAGATCAAAAGACCCGAAGACCTACATTCAGCGGAGTCTGCATATTGAGCTAAGACAATGTGCATCTGAAGACTCAACAAGGTAGACTGATCAGTTACCTGATCAAGTCAGCTCACACCTGGTGACAATTAAAAAGATACACCAGACAAGACGAATCTTCTACAAAAGGAATATCAATCGTCTAACGGACAAATTTCTGAAGTGCCGCCTAGCGAAGCCAAGGAGAAAGCGACACGTGCACAAAAAGAGCTGACAATACGGGATACGACGCTGCGGACAAAAATGGCGCTAATCATGCCTACGGCCACGCCGATAATCGGAGCACATCACAATCATATCCTACAACCTACCTAATATAGCCCGAAATTCAAATTGCTCTCCAACGACTCTTTGATTTCGAGGTCTATAAAATGGGATCGATCTTCACTTTGAAGAAGAGAGACCAACGAAAGAACCAATGAGTGAGAACAAGAAAAAGAAGCTAAAGCTACAACAAAATCTTCGCTCAAAGAACACTACATTTGAAGATTATTCTTAGAGTGTTCACCCCATAGTTCTTAACAAGAAATCCTATCCACTAGCATTTTGGCTACCTAAAGCATCAGGATAGATTTCCAGTTGGAACCCTCAAACATTCTTTACCCAAACGCAAGTTAGGTTAAGTCTGTAGAGTGCGAACTCATTAAACATCTCGGCCATCCTTTTGAAGGATATAAGTCCCGCAGGTTACGTTTGTAGAGTGGGAACTCGATAAACATCTCGGCCATCCTGAAAAGGATATAAGTCCCGTAGGTTAAGCTTGAGTGGGAACTCGGTAAACATCTCGGCCATCCTGAAAATGATATAAGTCCCGCAGGTTAAGTTTGTAAGAGTGAGAACTCGGTAAACATCTCGGCCATCCTGAAAAGGATATGAGTCCCGCAGGTTAAAGTAGGTTAAGGTTCCCCTGTGTTAAGGGAAGAGTGGACGTAGGACAGGTTTCGTCTGAACCACTATAAAAAATCTTGTGTGCATTTACTTGCTTTCTTATTGCTTTACACAAGTCACACAACTGAGTTTAAGACAACATACATATTCTAAGTTAAGCTCAGTCTGCACCAAGCAACTGATCTGATCAGATTGACACCTTAGTCAACTGGTTGAAAACTTACTTAAGAATCAGATTGATAAAACTGGTTTTTCACACGGGTAAAAAACAAGCTTCCGCACCACTCAGTTAAACTGACAGATATCAAACTGATCTGCTCTCAGGCACTCAGTAAGATTGAACATCAGTCTAAACTGATACACTAGCACTCTGATCGGGTAATCTGCAGTTCACACCTGATCCGCACGAAAAGTTTTGGAAGTCTATTCACCCCTCCCCTCTAGACTTCCACCTTCACAAAACCCGTTCGGGACCTACAAAAGGAGTATCGCATCGCTCCCACTAACCGAGACACCCGTAGACACATATTGTGGAATTACATCAAACGATTTGTCGGATGGGTATACCAATACCCTCTAAGGTATCTGTGCATCCATCATGAGATACCTAGTATCTCGTAGTAAGTGAGATCTTACTCCACTCTCTAAGGGTATGATGCAGATCGCACACCAATCTCAATTGCTTCATCAATATCCCATTCTTGATGATCCTTGATCGGGGCTATTTGAGAATCATGCTTAAGTCATCCGAGTTCTCACAATCTCAATGACAACAATGATTCATGAGAACACAAATAAGAATAAATGCAAGCAACCAAACATAATATTCAAACAAGTGTGATGTCATACATTTAATTTTAAACAAACAGTAATATTAAAACCAACACTGAATATTAACTTAGTATTATGTCCTTACAATTGGATTGTCTCTAGGACACTAACAATAACAAGAAAAACATATGACGTCTTTTTAGAGTTGAAATAAAACAATAAAGAAATTTTGAGAAAGAAAATATGATCTTGCCACATAAATAATTAAGATCAAATTTTCTTGCATGGAAGATATACTGACATTATTTTCTTGTTAAAAAAATATTGTAACTAGGACAAATTACACCCTAAATTTCAAAAGAGAAGAATAAAAGCCTCCGAGAATCCCTATTCTCTCAGATTTTTATTCAAAGTAGTACCAACAACATGCTTTGGTAGCAAACTCTCACTCTATTCTCAATGTAAATCATATTGAAACAGTAAGAGCAACAACTCTTTAAATAAGACAAAATGACCATGATTTCCGGCCATGAGGCATAATTTCCGGTGAGGGCTAATAACTAATTTATTTAAGAAAAAATAAAAATCTAAAGCCATAAGACCACATGTCGGTTCAGAGGCCAGACCTCCACTAAAAATCTTGTTAGGGTAAAACCTTCTTTAGAGCAAAACCCCTAGCCAAGGGAAAAAGAAAAAACACCTCTAAAATGCATTATTCCGTAGCATGAAAATAATCCTCCATAAAAAAATCAATGCACAACTCTAGAATAATTCATATTCATATCGCTGTATAAAACATCATGTAAATCATTAAAAAAAAACCCCAATCTAAGTGTGAGTAGTAATTGAGATCCAAGTTCATCCATTTTCTACACACATCATCACATTCTCAAACGAACAAGATTAATAGCACTTTAAATAACAATTGAGATCAATATCATATTATATCTATGAGTTTTATACAATAAAGTACACAATTTCAATGCAATTAGGACCATAATCATTTTTCATGGGACTAGTTTGTTAAGAACTACGTTCGATCCAAGATTAATTTGCAAAGCCCCTTTTATTGATGTCCTTCTCTAAAGTCCCTCGGAATTCAATCAAGAACGGTGTTCGATGAGAGATTAAGGTGCTATGCCATTTGATAAATGTTTCTCTCGAAAGTCCCTCGAATTCAATGAAGAACAGTGTTCGATGAGAGATTAAGGCGCTATGCCATTTTGATAAATATTTCTCTCAAAATTCCTTCAGGAAGTCTTTCAAAAATCAAACGACGTTCAATTCGAGATTAAGGTGCTAAGACCCTTTGATTGGCATTTTTCTTGAAAGTCCCTTAAAAAGTCCCTTTGATCGACATTTTTTGTTTGCTTAAGAAATCTTTGTATGGTTTAAATCAATACCCTGGACAATCCCCTAGACGAAAAGTATGATACATGACTTACCCGTGAGAATCCTATTGAGTATACAAATAATACCTTCTGGTTGTGTGATTCTGCGATTTTATCAAAATATAGAATTGTTAGTAATGGTGCACAGTTAAAAACAAGTATGCATAGTAAACTTCTTTCAACTCTAAAATTCTACGCCTATCTGCTTCTATTGTTTGTCGTGACTGTGATGAAAGAAAAACATATGAAGTCTTTTTAGAGTTGAAATAAAACAAGAAATAAATTTTGAGAAAGGAAATATGATATTGCCACTAAATAATTAAGATCAATTTTTCTTGCATTGAAAATATACTGACATTATATCCTTGTTAAAAATATATTGTGACTTGGATAAATTACACCCTAAATTAAAAAAAGAAGAAGAATAAAAGCCTCCGATAATCCCTATTCTCTCAGATTCTTGTTCAAAGTAGTGCCAACAACATGCTTTGGTAGTGAACTTTCACTCTATTCTCCATGTAAATCATATCGAAACAACAAGAGCAACAACTATTTAAATAAGACAAAAGGACAATGATTTCCGGCCATGAGGCATAAATTCAGGTGAGGGCTAATAACTAATTTATTAAGAAAAAAATAAAAATCTAAAGCCATAAAACCACATGTCTGTTCAGAGCCCCACTAAAAACCTTGCTAGGGTAAAACCCTCTCCTTAGGGAAAAAACCCATAGCTAAGGAAAAAAGGAAAACTCCTCTAAAAGGCATTATTCCGTAGCACGAAAATAATCCTCAATAAAAGAATAAATGCACAAATCTAGAATAATTCATATTCATATCGCTATATAAAATATCATGTAAAACATTCAAAGAACCCTCAATCCAAGTGTGAGTAGTAACTGATATCCAAGTTCATCCATTTTCTACACACTTCATCACATTCTCCACAAACAAGATTAATAACACTTTAAATAGCAATTGAGATCAAAATCATATTATATCTACGAGTTTTAGACAATAAAGTACACAATTTCAATGCAATTAAGACCCTAATAATTTTTCATAGGAGTTATTGACTAAGAACGACGTTTGATCCGAGATTAATGTGCAAAGCCCCTTTTATCGACGTTCTTCTCTAAAGTCATGCGGAATTCAATGGAGACCGGTGTTCGATGCGAGATTAAGGTGCTAAGCCATTTTGATAAATTTTTTCTCGAAAGTCCCTCGGACGTTTTTTGAATATCATACGACTTTCAATTCGAGATTAAGGTGTTAAGACCCTTTGATTGACGTTTTCGTGAGAATCCCTTAAAAGTCCATTTGATCGACATTTTTCATTGCTTCTGAAATCTTTGTATTGTTTAAAGCAATCCCCTAGTTGAAAAGTATGATACATAACTCCCCCGTGGGAATCCAATTGAGTATACAAATAATATATTCTGGTTGTGTGATTCTTCGATTTTATCAAAACTTAGAGTTGTTATTAACGGTGCACAGTTAAAAACAAGTATGCATAGTAAACTTCTTTCAACTCTAAAATTCTACCTCTATCTGCTTCTATTGTTTGTCGTGACGACGATGAAAGAAAAATATATGACGTCTTTTTAGAGTTGAAATAAAACAAGAAATAAATTTTGAGAAAGGACATATGATCTTGCCACATAAATAATTAAGATCAATTTTTCTTGCATGGAAAAGATACTGACAATATTTTCTTGTTAATAAAATATTGTGACTAGGACAAATTACACCCTAAATTTAAAAATAGAAGAATAAAAGCAGACGAGAATCCCTATTCTCTCATATACTTGTTCAAAGTAGTGCCAACAGCATGCTTTGGTAGCAAACTCTCACTCTATTCTCAATGTAAATCATATCGAAACAATAAGAGCAAAAACTCTTTAAATAGGACAAAAGGACCATGATTTCGGGCCAAGAGGCATAAATTCCATTGATTGCTAATAAATAATTTATTAAATAAAAAATAAAAATCTAGAGCTATAAAACCACATGTCGGTTCGGAAGCCGGACCCCTTAGGGCAAAACCCCTAGCCAGAGGAAAAAGAAAAACTCATCTAAAAGACACTATTCCGTAACACGAAAATAATCTTCCAAAATACAATCAATGCACAACTCTAGAATAATTCATATTCATATCGCTATTTAAAACATCATGTAAAACATTCAAAGAACCCCCAATCCAAGTGAGAATAGTAATTGAGATCCAAGTTCATCCATTTTCTACACACTTCATCACATTCTCCAACAAACGAGATTAATAGCACTTTATATAGCAATTGAGATGAAAATCATATTATATCTACGAGTTTTAGACAATAAATCACACAATTTAAATGCAATTAGGACCCTTTAAACATTTTTCATGGGAGTTCTTCCTTAAGAATGACATTCAATCCGAGATTAATGTGCAAAGGCCCTTTTATCGACATTATTCTCTATAGTCCCTCGGAATTAAAACAAGAACGGTGTTCGATGCGAGATTAAGGCGCTAAGCCATTTTGATAAATGTTTTTCTTGAAAGTCCCTCGGAAGTCCTTCTAGAATCAAACGACGTTCAATTCAAGATTATGGTGCTAAGACCCTTTGATTGACGTTTTTCTTGAAATTCCTTAAAAGTCCCTTTGATCGACATTTTTGTTTGCTTAATAAATTTTTGTATGGTTTAAAATAATCACCTAGACAATCCCCTAGACGAAAAGTATGATACATGACTTACCCGTGGGAATCCTGTTGAGTATACAAATAATATCTTCTAGTTGTGTGATTCTGCGATTTTATCTAAACATAGAATTGTTAGTAATGGTGCACAGTTGAAACCAAGTATGCATAGTAAACTTCTTTCAACTCTAAAATTCTACCTCTATCTGCTTCTATTGTTTGTAGTGACAACGATGAAAGAAAAACATATGACGTCTTTTTAGAGTTGATATAAAACAAGAAAGAAAATTTGAGAAAGGAAATATGATCTTGCCACATTAATAATTAAGATCAATTTTTTTTTTGCATGGAAAAGATACTTACATTATTTTCTTGTTAAAAAAATACCGTGACTAGGATAAATTACATCCTAAATTTAAAAACAGAAGAATAAAAGCCTCCAAGAATCCCTATTCTCTCATATTCTTGTTCAAAGTAGTGCCAGGAGCATGCTTTGATAGTAAACTCTCACTCTATTCTCAATGTAAATCATATCGAAACAATAAGAGCAACAACTTTTTAAATAGGACAAAAGGACAATGATCATGAGGTGTACATCCCGGTGAGGGCTAATAACTAATTTATTAAAGATAAAATAAAAATTTAAACCCATAAACCCACATGTCGATTCAGAGGCCGGATCCCCACATAAAACCTTGCTAGGGTAAAACCCTCCTTAGGGCAAAACCTCTAGCCAAGGGAAAAAGGAAAACTCCTCTAAAACGCATTATTCCGTAGCACGAAAATAATCTTCCATAAAAGAATCAATGCACAACTCTAGAATAATTAATATTCATATCGCTATATAAAACATCATGTAAAACATTCAAAGAACCCCCAATCCAAGTGTGAGTAGTAATTGAGATCCATGTTCATCCATTTTTTACACACTACATCACTTTCTCCAACAAACGAGATTAATAGCACTTTAAATAGCAATTGAGATTAAAATCACATTATATCTACGAGCTTTAGACAATAAAGTACACAATTTCAATGGAAATAGGACCCTAATCACTTTGCATGGGAGTTCTTCCTTAAGAAAGACGTTCGATCCGAGATTAATGTGCAAAGCCCCTTTTATCGACGTTCTTCTCTATAGTCCCCAGGAATTCAATCAAGAATGGTGTTCGATGAGAGATTAAGGCGCTAAGCCATTTTGATAAATGTTTCTCTCAAAAGTGCCAAGGAAGTCCTTCGAAATCAAACGACGTTCAATCCGAAATTAAGGCGTTAAGTCGCTTTGATTGACATTTTTCTTGAAAGTCCTTTAAAAATCACTTTGATCGACATGTTTGTTTGCTTAAGAATTCTTTGTATGGTTTAAAGCAATCCACTAGAAAATCACCTAGACGAAAAGTATGACACATAACTTACCGTGGGAATCCGGTTGAGTATACAAATAATACCTTCTAGTTGTGTGATTCTGCGATTTTATCAAAACATAGAATTATTAGTAATGGTGCACATTTAAAAACAAGTATGCATAGTAAACTTCTTTCAACTCTAAAATTATACCCCTATCTGCTACTATTGTTTGCCGTGACACCGATGAAAGAAAAACATATGACGTCTTTTTAGAGTTGTAATAAAACAAGAAAGAAATTTTTAGAAAGGAAATATGATCTTGCCACATAAATAATTAAGTTCAAGTTTTCTTGCATGGAAAAGATACCGACATTATTTCTTTTTTAAAAAAATATTGTGACTAGGATAAATTACACACTAAATTTAAAAACAGAAGAATAAAAGCCTCCGAGAATCCCTATTCTCTCATATTCTTGTTCAAAGTAGTGCCATCAACATGCTTTGGTAGCAAACTCTCACTCTATTCTAAATGTAAATCATATCAAAACAATAAGAGCAACAACTCTTTAAATAGGACAAAAGGACCATGACCATGAGGCATACATTCCGGTGAGGGCTAATAACTAATTTATTAATGAAAAAATAAAAATCTAGATCCATAAATCCACATGTCGGTTCAGAGGCAGGAGCCCCACATAAAACCTTGCTATGTTGAAACCCTCCTTAGGGCAAAACCCCTAGCCAAAGGAAAAATGAAAACTCCTCTAAAAGGCATTATTCCTTAGCACGAATATAATTCTCCATAATAGAATCAATGAACAACTCTAGAATAATTAATATTCATATCTCTATATAAAACATCATGTAAAACATTCAAAGAACCCTCAATCCAAGTGTGAGTAGTAATTGAGATCCAAGTTCATCCAATTTCTACACACCTCATCACATTCTCCAACAAACGAGATTAATAGCACTTTAAATAGGAATTGAGATCAAAATCACATTATATCTACGAGCTATAGACAATAAAGTACACAATTTCAATGCAATTAGGACCCTAATCATTTTTCATGGGAGTTCTTCCTTAAGAATGACGTTCGATCCGAGATTAATGTGCAAAGCCCCTTTTATCGACGTTCTTCTCTAAAGTCCCCTGGAATTCAATAATGAACGGTGTTTGATGAGAGATTAAGGCGCTAAGACATTTTGATAAATGTTTCTCTCGAAAGCCCTTCGGAAGTCCTTCGAAAATCATTCAATCCGAGATTAAGGTGCTAAGACCCTTTTATTGAAGTTTTTCTTGAAAGTATCTTAAAAGTCGTTTTGATAGACATTTTTGTTTGCTTAAGAAATCTTTGTATGGTTTAAAGCAGTATTTTCATAACCGAACCGGTGATCAAATCGGACAAGGCACCAGTTGTCAGTTCAACCAGTCGGACCGATTCAACCGGCGATTCAACCGGAAAAATAGTTTTTGTTTGTATGTAACTAGATTTTCTCTTGTTTGTGTTAATATTTTTTTTCTAAAAATAATATAAAATGAATTATATTATAAAATTAATCTGAACACATATTATATACATTAAAATACAACAAAAATATATTAAAATACACATAATACAAATAATGTATTCCATTAAAACATTATTCATTGATCTTATTTAGTTCTACATACTGTCAATATTCAATTGGCACAAGCCCCAAAGTTAATAAAATAAACTATTAAAATATTAATTTCTATTCTAATAAAGTTGTTAGATGATAAGAACAAATCTACCCCATTATCTTCTTGCCTCCAACAGACTACCACTATCTCACAGCTTACGCACACACAACTTATATATACACACAGAGTAATGCTTATACAGAGAAAGAGAGAGAGAGAGTAAGTTGGAGTAATGTTTATATATATATCCATCGATATTTGAGGAAGCAAATCTGTTCGTCAAAGTTATGCGCGCGAGGAAGAGACAACAGTGTGGGGTGAAAAATTTCTGAGAAGGGAACGATAATTTCAGTTCCATCTCTGAGAATCTGAGATGACAAAGTTGTGCGAATTTCTTTCAGGAAAATAAGGTGAAGAAAGCAAATCTGAGTCGCTGTGCGGCTTTGTTTCAGGGAAAGATTGGGGAGAAAACCGTTCTACCGGTTCGCCGTTTTTCTGTTTTAACCGATTTTTCCCTGGTTCACACCGGTTTTTTACGGTTTGACCGTAATAACGGTTATATGGGTTTAATCGGATCGATTTCCTGGCCGGTTTCCAGTTCAACCGGTTGAATCGGCCTGTCCGGTGCAATTCTGACAACACTAGTTTAAAGCAATCCCCTTTACAATCTACTAGACGAAAAGTATGATACATGACTTACCCGTGGGAATCCTGTTGCGTATACAAATAATAGCTTCTGGTTGTGTGATTCGGCGATATAATCAAAACATAGAATTGTTAGTAGTGGTGCACAGATAAAAATAAGTATACATAGTAAACTTCTTTCAACTCTAAAATTCCCCCTCTATCTGCTTCTATTGTTTGCCGTGACGACGATGAAAGAAAAACATATGACGTGTTTTTAGAGTTGAAATAAAACAAGAAAGAAATTTTGAGAAAGGACATTTGATCTTGAAACAAAAATAATTAAGATAAATTTTTTTTGCATGGAAAAGATACTGACATTATTTTCATGTTAAAAAAATATTGTGACTAGGACAAATTACACCCTAAATTTAAAAACAGAAGAATAAAAGCCTCCGAGAATCCATATTCTCTCAGATTCATGTTCAATGTAGTGCCAACAACATGCTGTGGTAGCAAACTCTCACTCTATTCTCAATGTAAATTATATCGAAACAATAAGAGCAACAACTCTTTAAATAGGACAAAAGGACCATCATTTCCGACCATGAGACATAAATTCGGGTGAGGGCTAATAACTAATTTATTAAAGATAAAATAAAAATCTAAAGCCATAAAACCACTTGTCGATTCAGAGACCGAAGCCCCACTAAAAACCTTACTAAGGTAAAACCCTCTTTAGGGCAAAACCCTTAGCCAAGGGAAAAATGAATACTCCACTAAAAGACATTATTCTGTAGCACGAAAATAATCCTCCAAAAAAGAATCAATTCACCATTCTAGAATAATTCATATTCATACCGCTATATAAAACATTCAAAGAACCACCAATCCAAGTGTAAGTAGTAATTGAGATCCAAGTTCATCAATTTTCAACACACTTCATCACATTCTCCAACAAACGAGATTAATAGCACTTCAAATAACAATTGCTATTAAATTCACATTATATCTACGAGCTTTAGAGAATAAAGTACACAATTTCAATGCAATTAGGACCCTAATCATTTTTCATGGGAGTTCTTCGTTAAGAACGACGTTCGATCCGAGATTAATGTGCAAAGCCCTTTATCGATGTTCTTCTCTAAAGTCCCCCGAAATTCAATCAAGAACGGTGTTCGATGCAAGATTAAGACGCTAAACCATTTTGATAAATGTTTCTCTCGAAAGTCCCTCGGAACTCCTTCAAAAATCAAACGACGTTCAATCCAAGATTAAGGTGCTAAGACCTTGTGATTGACGTTTTTCTTGAAAGTCCCTCTGATTGACATTTTTGTTTGCTTAATTTTTTTTTTTATGATTTAAGGCAATTCCCTAGACAATTCCATAGAGGAAAAGTATGAGACATGACTTACTTGTGGGAATCCTATTGAGTATACAAATAATAGCTTCTGGTTGTGTGATTCTGCGATTTTATCAAAACATAGAATTGTTAGTAATGATGCATAGTTAAAAATAAGTATGCATAATAAACTTCTTTCAACTCTAAAATTCTACCTCTATCTGCTTCTATTGTTTTCCATGATGACGATGAAAGAAAAACATGTGACGTATTTTTAGAGTTTAAAACAAGAAAGAAATTCTGAGAAAGGACATATGATCTTGCAACAAAAATAATTAAGATAAAATTTTCTTGCATGGAAAAGATACTGACATTATTTCCTTGTTAAAAAAATATTGTGACTAGGACAAATTACACCCTAAATTTAAAAATAGAAGAATAAAAGCCTCCGAGAATCCCTATTATCTCAGATTCTTGTTCAAAGTAGTGCCAACAACATGCTTTGGTAGCAAACTCTCACCCTATTCTCAAAGTAAATCATATCGAAACAATAAGAGCAACAACTCTTTAAGTAGAACAAAAGGAACATGATTTCCGGCCATGAGGTATAAATTCCAGTGAGGGCAAATAACTAATTTATTAAAGAAAAAATAAAAATCTAAAGCTATAAAACCACATGTCGGTTCGGAGGGCGGAGCCCTACTAAAAACCTTGCTAGGGTAAAACTCCCCCTTAGGGAAAAACCCCTAGCCAGAGGAAAAAAGATAACTCCTCTAAAAGGCACTATTTCGTAGCACGAAAATAATCCTCCATAATAGAATCAATGCACAACTCTAGAATAATTCATATTCATACCACTATATAAAACATCATGTTAAACATTCAAAGAACCCCCAATCCAAGTGTGAATAATAATTGAGATCCAAGTTCATCCATTTTCTACACACTTCATCACATTCTCCAACAAATGAGATTAATAGCATTTTATATAGCAATTGAGATCAAAATCACATTATATCTACGAGCATTAGACAATAAATTACACAATTTCAATACAATTAGGACCCTAATCAATTTTCATGGGAGTTCTTCCTTAAGAATGATGTTAGATCCGAGATAAATGTGCAAAGGCCCTTTTATCGACATTATTCTCTATAGTCCCCCGTAATTCAATCAAGAAAGGTGTTCAATGCGAGATTAAGGCACTAAGCCATTTTGATAAATGCTTCTCTCGAAAGTCCCTCGGAACTCATTCGAGAATCAAACGACTTTCAATTCGAGATTAGGGTGCTAAGACCCTTTGATTGACATTTTTCTTGAAAGTTCCTTAAAAGTCCCTTTGATGGACATTTTTGTTTGCTTAAGAAATTTTTGTATGGTTTAAAATAATCACCTAGAAAATCCCCTAGACGAAAAGTATGATACATGACATACCGGTGGAAATCCTGTTGAGTATACAAATAATACTTTCTAGTTATGTGATTCTGCGATTTTATCAAAATATAGAATTGTAAGTAATGGTGCACAGTTAAAAACAAGTATGCATAGTAAACTTCTTTCAACTCTAAAATTCTACCTCTATCTGCTTCTATTGTTTGCCGTGACAATGATGAAAGAAAAACATATGATGAAAGGAAATATGATCTTGCCACATTAATAATTAAGATCAATTTTTCTTGCATGGAAAAGATACTTACATTATTTCCTTGTTAAAAAAATTTAGTGACTAGGCCAAATAACATCCTAAATTTAAAAACAGAAGAATAAAAGCCTCCGAGAATCCCTTTTCTCTCATTTTCTTGTTCAAAGTAGTGCCAGCAACATGCTTTGTTAGCAAACTCTCACTCCATTCTCAATGTAAATTATATCGAAACAATAAGAGCAACAACTCTTTAAATAGGATAAAAGAACCATGATTTCCTGCCATGAGGCATGAATTCCAGTGAGGGCTAATAACTAATTTCTTAAAGAAAAATAAATCTAAAGCTATAAAATCACATGTCGATTCAGAGGCCGGAGCCCAACTAAAAAACTTACTAGGGTAAAACCCTCCTCAGGGAAAAGTCCTTAGCCAAGGGAAAAAGGAAAACACCTCTAAAAGGCATTATTCCATAGCACATAAATAATTCTCCATAAAAGAATCAATGCACAACTCTAGAATAATTCATATTCATATCGCTATATAAAACATCATGTAAAACATTTAAAGAACCCCTAATCTAAGTGTGAGTAGTAATTGAGATTCAAGTTCATCCATTTTCTACACACTTCCTCACATTCTCCAACAAACGAGATTAATAGCACTTTAAATAGCAATTGTTATTAAAATCACATTATATCTATGAGGTTTAGACAATAAAGTACACAATTTCAATGCAATTAGGACCCCTAATAATTTTTCATGGGAGTTCTTTGTTAAGAACAACATTCGATCCGAGATTAATGTGCAAAGCCCTTTTATCGATGTTCTTCTCTAAAGTCCCCCGGAATTCAATCAAGAACGGTGTTCGATGCGAGATTAAGGCGCTAACCCATTTTGATGAATGTTTCTCTAGAAAGTCCCTCGGAAGTCCTTCAAAAATCAAACGACTTTCAATCCGAGATTAAGGTGCTAAGACCCTTTGATTGACATTTTTCTTTAAAGTCCCTTTTATCGACATTTTTGTTTGCTAAAGAAATCTTTGTATGGTTTAAAGCAATCCCCTAGACAATTCCCTAGACGAAAAGTATGATACATGACTTACCCATGGGAATCCTGTTGAGTATACAAATAATAACTTCTGGTTGTGTGATTCTGCGATTTTATCAAAACATAGAATTGTTAGTAATGACGCACAGTTAGAAACAAGTACGCATAGTAAACTTCTTTCAACTCTAAAATTCTACCTATATCTGCTTCTATTGTTTGCCATGATCACGATGATCTTGCAACAAATATAATTAAGATAAAATTTTCTTGCATGGAAAAGATACTGACATTATTTCCTTGTTAAAGAAAATATTGTGACTAGGATAAATTACACCCTAAATTTAAAAACAGAAGAATAAAAGCCGACGAGAATCCCTATTCTCTCAGATTCTTGTTCAAAGTAGTGCCAGCAGCATGCTTTTGTAGCAAACTCTCACTCTATTCTCAATGTAAAGCATAACGAAACAATAAGAGCAACAACTCTTTAAATTGGACAAAAGGACATTGATTTCCGGCCATCGACATAAATTCATGTGAGGGCTAATAACTAATTTATTAAAGAAAAATAAAAATCTAAAGCCATAAAATCACATGTCAATTCAGAGGCCGGAGCCCTATTAAAAACCTTACTAGAGTAAAACCTTCCTTATGGAAAAACCCCTAGCAAAGGGAAAAATGAAAACTTCTCTAAAAGGCATTATTCAGTAGCACATAAATAATTCTCCATAAAAGAATCAATGCACAACTCTAGAATAATTCATATTCATATCGCTATATAAAACATTCAAAGAACCTCTAATCCAAGTGTGTGTAGTAATTGAGATCCAAGTTCATCCATTTTCTACACACTTCATCACATTCTCCAACAAATGAGATTAATAGCACTTTAAATAGTAATTGTGATCAAAATCACATTATCTCTATGAACTTTAGAAAATTAAGTACATAATTTCAATGCAATTAGGACCCTAATCATTTTTCATGTGAGTTCTTCGTTAAGAAAGACGTTCTATCCGAGATTAATGAGCAAAGCCCCTTTTATCGACGTTCTTCTCTAAAGTCCTTTGGAATTCAATCAAGAACGGTGTTTGATGCGAGATTAAGGCGCTAAGCCATTTAGATAAATATTTTTCTCGTAAGTCCCTCGGAAGTCCTTCGAAAATCAAACGAAAATCAATCCGAGATAAAGGTGCTAAGATCCTTTGATTGACATTTTTCTTGAAAGTCCCTTAAAAGTCCTTTTGATCGACATTTTTTGTTTGCTTAAGAAATCTTTGTATGGTTTAAATCAATTCCCTATACAATCCCCTAGATGAAAAGTATGATACATGACTTACCCGTGGGAATCCTGTTGAGTATACAAATAATACCTTCTGGTTGTGTGATTCTGCGATTTTATCATAACATAGAATTGTTAATAATGGTGCACTGTTAAAAATAAGTATGCATAGTAAACCTCTTTCAACTCTAAAATTCTACCTCTATCTGCTTATATTGTTTGCAATGACGACGCTGAAAGAAAAACATATGACGTCTTTTTAGAATTAAAATAAAACAAGAAAGAAATTTTGAGAAAGGACATATGATCTTGCTACATAACTAATTTAGATCAATTTTTCTTGCATGGAAAAGATACTGATATTATTTTCTTGTTAAAAAAATATTGTGACTAGGACAAATTACACCCTAAATTAAAAAATAGAAAAATAAAAGCCTCCAAGAATCCCTCTTCTATCATATTCATGTTGAAAGTAGTGGAAGCATCGTGCTTTGGTAGAAAACTCTCACTCTATTCTCAATGTAAATCATATCGAAACAATAAGAGCAACAACTCTTTAAATAGGACAAAAGGACCATGATTTCCGACCATGAGGCATAAATTCCGGTGATGGCTAATAACTAATTTATTAAAGAAAAAATAAAAATATAAAGCCATAAAATCACATGTCAGTTCAGAGGCTGAAGCCCCATTAAAAACCTTACTAGGGTAAAACCCTCCTTAGGGAAAAACCCCTAGCCAAGTGAAAAAGGAAAACTCCTCGGAAAGACGCACGAAAATAATCCTCCATAAAAGAATCAATGCACAACTCTAGAATAATTTATATTCATATCGCTATATAAAACATCATGCAAAACATCCAAAGTGCCGCTAATCCAAGTGTGAGTAGTAATTGAGATCCAAGTTCATCCATTTTATACACACTTCATCACATTCTCCAACAAACGAGATTAATAGCACTTTAAATAGCAATTGAGATCAAAAGCACATTATATCAACGACCTTTAGATAATAAAGTACACAATTTCAATACAATTAGGACCCTAATCATTTTTCATGTGATTTCTTCGTTAAGAACGACATTCGATCCAAGATTAATGTGCAAATCCCATTTTGTCGACGTTCTTCTCTAAATCCCCCGGAATCAAGAACGGTGTTCGATGCGAGATTAAGGCGCTAAGCTATTTTGATCAATGTTTCTCTCGAAAGTCCCTCGGAAGTCCTTCGAAAATTAAACGGCGTTCAATTCGAGATTAAGGTTCTAAGACCCTTTGATTGATATTTTTCTTGAAAGTCCCTTAAAAGTCCCTTTGATCGACATTTTACTTAAGACATTTGGCTACAAGCTAGAAAGAGAAGCATATAAATAACCGAGGGGGGGTAAGCAAATGAAATAGAGGGAGTTTCATTTTAATCATTCAATAACATATTTTTTCTCTTCACAGTAATACATTTGTATGTATATAGTATCGTAATTTTCAATACCTTATATGTGCTACTATAAAGACAATTATATGTACTAAAATGACTAGTTTGTGTTACTTGACCTTACAGTAACAATTACTTGTAATAACAATAACACATGTTTGTCCTTATAAGTAACATATACTTGAGAGTGAGTTTTCCTATTTTACCTAAACCTTGTTTTTTTTGGAAAAACTTATTTGAGCCAATTCCACCAGCAAAGAATTCAAAAAAATTCAGCCTAATGGGTAGGAAAGAGCAGGTATGGGCCTATTTCACGAATCCAAGATCCATACAATATTATATATATACAAAAGTTTGTCAAAATATAATCACCATCCTTTTTTTGGATACTACAGATTCGTTCCAAAATGTGGAGGCCCTTGTCTTTTATCAATCTATTGCATGATTGCTAATTTGATACAAAAAAGATTAGTTGCATCTAAACATGTCATACGTTTGAATGAACATCATATCGCCAACCAATTGCAACTACTCTCGTTTCTTCTAAATTTGAAACAAATGCATACGAACATTAAATAATTTTGTTAATTATCACTACAAAAAACACACGATTTACCGACGGAAATTAGCGACGGTTACAAAAACCGTCGCAAATAGTGACGATTTTTACGACGGTTACGGTCAAATGGTCAAAGTCAACAATTTTAGCGACGGACTAGAGAACCGTCGCAAATAGCGACGGTTTTAACTACGGTTTTAGCGACATTTTGGACTAATCCCTTTAGCGACGGTTTTTGCGACGGATTAGCGACGTTTTTTTTTTATACATTTTTTTTAATTTAATTTTTTTTTAATTTTTTTTAAATATTAATTATGTATTTTTTTTTATGATTCAGGATTATACAAGATTTTTTAATTGTTGTTAATGCACCTTACCACATATTTAATTTATAGTCACTTGGAGAAGAGTTCCACCTGACCGTAGTCATATCTATTTCGAGAAGTTTACGGTATAAAATTTAATTCATAGTATATTTAAATATATATATTGACTAAAAGTAGTACTTGTTTAAATAGAAAAATAGTACTTATTTAAATGAAAGTATTACTTGTTAAATAAAAAATATTACTTAAGTTTAAATAGAAAAGTAGTACTTGTTTAAATAGAAAAGAAGTACTTGTTTAAATGAAAAAGTATTACTTGTTTAAATAGAAAAAATATTACTTGTTTAAATAGAAAAGTAGTACTTTTTTAAATAGAAAAGTAGTACTTGGTTAAATGAAAAGTATTACTTGTTTAAATTAAAAGTATTGTTTAAATAATAGAAAGTATTACTTGTTTAAATGAAAGGTATTACTTGTTTAAATGAAAAGTATTACTTGTTAAATGAAAAGTATTACTTGTTTAAATAGAAAGGTAGTAGTTGTTTAAATAGAAAAGTAGTACTTGTTTAAATGAAAAGTAGTACTTGTTTAAATGAAAAGTATTACTTGTTTAAATAGAAAAGTATTACTTGTTTAAATATAAAAGTAGTACTTGTTTAAATGAAAAGTAGTACTTGTTTAAATGAAAAGTATTATTTGTTTAAATGAAAGGTATTACTTGTTTAAATGAAAAGTAGTACTTGTTAAAATGAAAAGTAGTACTTTTTTAAATGAAAAGTAATACTTGTTTAAATGCAAAGTATTACTTGTTTAAATAGAAAAGTAGTACATGTTTAAATAGAAAAGTATTACTTGTTTAAATTAAAAGTATTACTTATTTAAATAATAGAAAGTATTACTTGTTTAAATGAAAGTATTACTTGTTTAAATGAAAAATATTACTTGTTAAATGAAAAGTAGTACTTGTTTAAATGAAAAGTAATACTTGTTTAAATAGAAAATTATTACTTATTTAAATAGAAAAGTATTACTTGTTTAAATAGAAAAGTAGTACTTGGTTAAATGAAAAGTAATACTTGGTTAAATTAAAAGTATTGTTTAAATAATAAAAAGTATTACTTGTCTAAATGAAAGGTATTACTTGTTTTAATGAAAAGTATTACTTGTTAAATAAAAAGTATTACTTGTTTAAATAGAAAAGTAGTAGTTGTTTAAATAGAAAATGTTGGGATATTTTAGTTTTGATGAATTATGCCAAAACATTATCAACTTGTGTTATTTAAGTTAATCTACAGGTAACAAGTTGAGGGGGAACTCATCAAGATAAGAAGAGACTAATGATTTCGTGTAAACTGAGATAAGAAAAAATCGTAAATGTCCTGAGATCGGAAAAAGTGAGATCGTAAAACTGATCGTAAAATCGAGATCGTAAAAATGAAAAAATGTAAAAAAACGTGATCGTAAAAACTCGTGATAAGAAAAATCGAGATCGAAAATCAAAATTAACACGTGAACAATTGAAATCGCCAGAGATGAACAAAGGAAATCGTGAGACCATAAATCGGAAATTTGATCGGATCCGATTCGACACATAAAAAAGTCGCCAATGAGAAGATGACAACACATATATGGATGTGACATAGTATTTCGCAAACAAAAGTCTGAAAAAAGAAAAACAAAAAATTTGGAAGATTATTAGTATGGATTTGAATTTACTCTCCAACGGTAATATTCAAATCCACACTATAAATACATTGCACTATCTTCAAAAGAAGTAAATGGAGGATGCTGCAAAGTGAAGATTAAAGCCAAATATTCAAGCATCTCCATTCAAGAACACAGAGCATTAAATATCCAAATTTGCCCAAGAATGTTCTTCATTGTATTTAAGCATAAATGTCATATCATAAGCTTAGAGAGATTTTTTCCAACCTTAGCAAAAAAATAAAAAAACAATGAAAGGGAAAATCTCACCTAGTTGGAAATAACACCAAACCCAAACCCTTTCTTGAGAGAGAATTAGTGGTTAAGTAAGGTAGTTAATAGGCAATTCCGTGAGGGAGATAAGTCCCGAGAGAGTGAGAACTCATTAAACATCTATAGGCAATCCCGTGAGGGAGATAAGTCCCGTTGAGTGAGAACTCGCTAAACATCTGTTGGTTTAGTTGGTGCCGCATGAAGGGAAGAGTGGATGTAGGAGTTGGACTCCGAACCACTATAAAAATCTTGTGTGTTTTTACTTGCTCTTAACTGCTTTACACAATTGCACACAACTGGAGTTTAAACTGCATACATATTCTGAGTTAGGATCAGTCTGCATCAAGCAACTAATTTGATCAGTTTGACACTTTAGTCATATGATTGAAAATAGACTCCAGAAACTGATCTTATAAAACTAGTTTTTCACACGGGTTAAAACTGTCTTCCGCACATCAGTTAAACTGATAGACACCGGATTGATCTGCCATCAGACGATCAGTAAGTTGGATATAAGTCCAAACTGATTCACTCGCACTCTGATCAGGAAACCTGCCATCACACCTGATCTTGCACGAAAAGTTTTCAGAAGTCTATTCACCCCTCCCCTCTAGACTTCTGCCCTCACAAAACCCGTTCGGGACCAACAAGTGGTATCAGAGCAGGGGTTCAAAAGTTCACTACCTTTTAATGTGACCACCTGAACTGATCTTTTTTAAAACCCATTTAGTTTAAAATGCATAAATTTTATAAAATTCATGGAGGTTGACAATCATCTTCTCATCATTTTTTAAAAAAATACATACAACATTCTTCATCATTTCACTTGTTTAACTAACACTATTTTTCTCGTATGTTTTTATTGTTAGTTAGTTTTGGCATCATTATCAAAAATGGGGAGATTGTTGGGATATTTTAGTTTTGATGAATTATGCCAAAACATTATGACTTTGTGTTATTTAAGTTAATCTACAGGTAACAAGTTGAGGGGAAACTCATCAAGATAAGAGGATACTAATGATTTTGTGTAAACTGAGATCGTAAAAAACCAGAATCGTAAAATCGAGATCAGAAAAATTGAGATCGAAAATTGAGATCGAAAAATCGAGATCGAAAAGCGTGATCGAAAAATCGAAATCAACACAGATGAACAGTGAAATCAGCAGAGATGAACAGTGAAATCAAAGATGAGATGAACAAAGGAAATCAACACGGATGAGCAAGTGAAATCAAAGACATATGAACAAAGGAAATCAACACGGATGAACAAGTGAAATCGAAGACCGTAAATCAAAGTAGCTAATCGGATCCGATTAGACACAAAAAAGTGGCCAATGAGAAGATGACAACACATATATGGATGTGACATAAAAGTCGCAAACAACAAAGGCAAAAAAGACAAAGAAAAGCTGGAAGACTATTAGTATGGATTTGAATTTACTCTCCAACGGTAATATTCAAATCCACACTATAAATACATTGCACTATCTTCAAAAGAAGTAAATGGAGGATGTTGCAAAGTGAAGATTAAAGTCAAATATTCAAGCACTTCCATTCAAGAACACAGAGCATTAAATATCCAAATTTGACCAAGAGTGTTCTTCATTGTATTTAAGCATAAATGCCATATCATAAGCTTAGAGAGATTTTCCCAACCTTAGCTTAAAGGCTAAAACAATGTAAGGGAAAATCTCACCTAGTTGGAAATAACACCAAACCCAAACCCTTTCTTGAGAGAGAATTAGTGGTTAAGTAAGGTAGTTAATAGGCAATCCCGTGAGGGAGATAAGTCCCGAGAGAGTGAGAACTCATTAAACATCTATAGGCGATCCCGTGAGGGAGATAAGTCCCGTTGAGTGAGAACTCGTTAAACATCTATAGGTGATCCCGTGAGGGAGATAAGTCCCGTTGAGTGAGAACTCGTTAAACATCTGTTGGTTTAGTTGGTGCCCCATGAAGGGAAGAGTGGATGTAGGAGTTGGACTCTGAACCACTATAAAAATACTTGTGTTCTTATTTACTTTCATATTAACTGTCATACATACTTTAGCTAATATGCATAACACACATTCGGAAAAAAAAATTTAAGTTACCTCCCATTTAGATTTTTCGGGTTTTAACTCGGTATTTTTCGGGACCAACAAGTAGTAGAAAAGTATTACTTGTTTAAATAGAAAAGTAGTATTTGTTTAAATAGAAAAGTATTACTTGTTTAAATGAGAAGTAGTACTTGTTTAAATAGAAAGTAATACTTCTTTTTAAAAAAGAAAAGTAGTACTTGTTTAAATGAAAAGTATTACTTGTTAAATTAAAAGTATTACTTGTTTAAATAGAAAAGTAGTACTTGTTTAAATAGAAAAGTAGTACTTGTTTAAATGAAAAGTAATACTTGTTTAAATAGAAAAGTAGTACTTCTTTAAATGAAAAGTAATACTTGTTAAATTAAAAGTATTACTTCTTTAAATAGAAAAGTAATACTTGTTTAAATAGAAAAGTAGTACTTGTTTAAATAGAAAAGTATTACTTGTTTAAATAGAAAGTAATCCTTTTTTAAATAGAAAAGTAGTACTTGTTTAAATGAAAAGTATTACTTGTTAAATTAAAAGTATTCTTGTTTAAATAGAAAAGTAGTACTTGTTTAAATAGAAAAGTAGCACTTGTTTAAATGAAAAGTAATACTTGTTTAAATGAAAGGTATTATATATTTAAATGAAAGGTATTACTTGTTTAAATGAGAAGTTGTTGGTCCCGGTGTAAACGAGTCTTACAAGTGTATGGGGGCGGGGGGAATACACGTGTTCAGTGATTTTTAAAACTTTTCACAATATCGAAATCAAATGGGGTGGGTTGTCTGAAAAATAATACGAGAAGCACAAAATTACTCTGAGTCAAAGCCTACTGAGATAATAACACTGAGTGGCTTTCAGTAGCTTCAGATTAGCCCAACTGATCTGAGGTTTCGAAATCAGAGTCCAAATAAGCTTGGAGTAGATAATTACTTTACTGACTACTCAGATGAGTTTGGTCAGTTTGATAACTATCTATACTAGCTTATCAAGGGTGCGGAATGTGTAGGCCCTAAGTTTATACTCGTTTTAACTTGCTGAAAATCTTTTTCACTTAGTAAATTAGTGGTTAAGGCTGTGATCAGTTTAATGCAAACCCAGTGGATTGATTCCAACTGAATATCAAAAAACTCAGTATGTTTTCAGTGAAAATATGCAACACTTATAATCGTAAAAGTTTAATAACACAACAAATTATAGTGGTTCAGAGGCAAAGCTCCTACGTCCACTCTCTCTGATCCTCAGAGAATTTCCTTAACTCACTACTACTACTTCCTCAAGCTTTCAGACTGAACTCAGCAGCTTAATAACTTTCCACTATGAGTTTTCAGGCTGAACTACTGCAACTTACTAACTCAAACACACACAAGCTTTCAGACTGTCTCAAACAACTTACTAACTTCTTCTATAGAGTTTTTAGGTTGAACTTAACTGCAGCTTACTAACTCTTTATAACTCTCACTCTCCAACAATCACACACTCAAACTACCTAACAATAGGGTTTGGGTTTGGTTGGTTTCCAACTAAGATGAGATATCCTTTTACAATAAGAACAGATTCAAAGGCTAGGATATCTCTTACTAAGCTTTGGATACTTAACAAATCTAGGCTTAGTAAATGAGCTCTCTTCAATGTGAAACACTTGGGAAATCTTAGGTTTTTCGAGTGCTTCAAATGCAAGAATATGAATGAGCTCTGGAGTTGCTTGATTTCCCGTAACCTTGTAATGGAGAAGGTCACTGGTATTTATAGGCAACTCTTCTAAGAGTTACTCTTGAAAAACTATCCGTTGGAAGAGATAATATCAAGGGTTTCCTCTTTTGGTTAATGGTAAACGACTATAATTAGGGTTTGAACGTGCCCTTGCATGGTTTGGGTAATATGTAGCCAAACGACCCCAATCACCACTTTACGTGAATGGAAGATATCGACCCGACATTTTCGGTGAGATGTAAACTTTTCGATGTCGATTAGAGAGCACGTTGTTGTTGCCTCCTCATTGGTTGAAGTCTTTCTTTGAACAGAGACAAACAAAACGAATCTTTGTAGGCTAACTATACTGATCTGATATGTTCCTTAATGTCCACGAATGAGTAATATTCTCTTTGTTTGTACTAAGACACAATTTATCCTGAAATAGTTGTTCAGAAGTTTTATGCGTCAGTACAAAATAATCTTCAGGATCTTTGGTCTTCAGGATCTTCGGCCTTCAGTAAATTTTGAGATTTCTAGTCCTTCTATGTGTTCAGAATCTTCTGATTCTTCAGGAAAAAATAAAGTAACTCTAACTATCCCGACCTATATCTGCTGACTATACATGGTGCAGATAATCCTGATCCTAACACTTATAGAGAACCTGATCCTTATCTATCAAGTTATTCTGATACATGTCATAGTCAGGGTTTTGTGATCTAATCAAAAAATTTATTAAATTCATCTCCCAACAGAAGTAGTACTGTTAAAATTAAAAATAATACTTGTTTAAATAAAAAGTAGTACTTGTTTAAATAGAAAGTATCACTTGTTTAAATGAAAAGTAGTAGTTGTTTAAATAGAAAAGTAGTACTTGTTTAAATGAAAAGTAGTACTTATTTTAATAGAAAAGTATTACTTGTTTAAATAGAAAAGTAGTACTTGTTTAAATAGAAAAGTAGTACTTGGTTAAATGAAAAACATTATTTGTTTAAATTAAAAGTATTACTTGTTTAAATAGAAAGTATTGCTTGTTTAAATGAAAAGTAGTACTTGTTTAAATAGAAAGTATTACTTTTTTAAATAGATAGTAGTATTTGTTTAAAAAATGAATTTTTAGAACATATACAATTTTAAAAGAATATATTCTTTTATTTATAATTTATAATATAAAAAATATATATAATTAGTATTTTAAAGATTATTAGATAGTTAAATTAAATAAATAAAATAAAAAAATTAAAAAAAAAGTGTAAAAAAAATGAATTAAAAATAAATAAATAAATACTCCCTCCGTCCAGCAATGACTTGAACACTAGAATTGAACCGCAAACCAAGGAAAGTGGGTTTGAGTGGAATAAAATAAGGGTGTTGTGAGTGTATTAATATTATATTTGTTTCTATTTTGGGAGTGTTCAAGTAATGTTGGGACGTCCAAATAAGGTAAGTGTTCAAGTAATGTTGGGACGGAGGGAGTATATTTTAATCAGAAAACTGAGATCAGAAAACTGAGATCAGAAAACTGTGATCAGAAAACTGTGATCAGAAAACTGAGATCAGAAAATTGAGATCAGCCAGATGAACAGTGAAATCAGCACAGATGAACAGTGAAATCAGCAGACCAAAAATCAGGCGAGCTGATCAGATCCGTTCGACACACAAAAAGCTGGCCAATGAGAAGATGACAACACATATATGGATGTGACATAAAGCTGCAAACAACAGTGCAAAAAGACAAAGAAAAGCTGGAAGACTATTAGTATGGATTTGAATTTACTCTCCAACGGTAATATTCAAATCCACACTATAAATACATTGCACTATCTTCAAAAGAAGTAAATGGAGGATGCTGCAAAATGAAGATTAAAGCCAAATATTCAAGCATCTCCATTCAAGAACACAGAGCATTAAATATCCAAATTTACCCAAAAGTGTTCTTCATTGTATTTAAGCATAAATGTCATATCATAAGCTTAGAGAGATTTTCCCAACCTTAGCTTAAAGGCTAAAACAATGTAATGGAAAATATCACCTAGTTGGAAATAACACCAAACCCAAACCCTTTCTTGAGAGAGAATTAGTGGTTAAGTAAGGTAGTTAATAGGCAATCCCGTGAGGGAGATAAGTCCCGAGAGAGTGAGAACTCATTAAACATCTATAGGCGATCCCATGAGGGAGATAAGTCCCGTTGAGTGAGAACTCGTTAAACATCTGTTGGTTTAGTTGGTGCCCCATGAAGGGAAGAGTGGATGTAGGAGTTGGACTCCGAACCACTATAAAAATCTTGTGTGTATTTACTTGCTCTTAACTGCTTTTCAAAATTGCACACAACTGGAGTTTAAACTGCATACATATTCTAAGTTAGGACCAGTCTGCATCAAGCAACTGATCTGATCAGTTTGACACTTTAGTCATCTGATTGAAAATAGACTGCAGAAACTGATCTTATAAAACTGGTTTTTCACACGGGTTAAAACTAGCTTCCGCACATCAGTTAAACTGATAGACACCGAATTGATCTGCCATCAGGCGATCAGTAAGTTGGATATCAGTCCAAACTGATTCACTCGCACTCTGATCAGGAAACCTGCCATCACACCTGATCTTGCACGAAAAGGTTTCAGAAGTCTATTCACCCCTCCCCTCTAGACTTCTGCCCTCACAAAACCCATTCGGGACCAACAAGTGGTATCAGAGCAAGGGTTCAAAAGTTCACTAGCTTTTAATGTGACCACCTGAACTGATCTTTTTTAAAACCCATTTAGTTTAAAATGCATAAATTTTATAAAATTCATGGAGGTTGACAATCATCTTCTCATCATTTTTTTTTAAAATGCATACAACATTCTTCATCATTTCACTTGTTTAACTAACACAATTTTTCTCGTATGTTTTTATTGTTAGTTAGTTTTGACATCATTATCAAAAAGGGGGAAATTGTTGGGATATTTTAGTTTTGATGAATTAAGCCAAAACATTATCAACTTGTGTTATTTAAGTTAATCTACAGGTAACAAGTTGAGGGGGAACTCATCAAGATAAGAAGAGACTAATGATTTCGTGTAAACTGAGATCATAAAATTGTAATCAGAAAACTGAGATCAGAAAATTGAGATCAGAAAACTGTGTTCAGAAAACTTAAATCAGCACAGATGAACAGTGAAATCAGCAGAGATGAACAGTGAAATCAACACAAATGAATAGTGAAATTAGCAGACCAGAAATCAGGCGAGCTGATCAGATCCGTTAGACAAACAAAAAGCTGGCCATTGAGAAGATGACAACACATATATGTGTTGGGAAATTTGTATTAAGTTTTGATGGAAGTTCCAAAACAGGTTGTAATAGGACCAGTCAGACCTGTTAGCTGACTGATGATTTAGAATCGGATTAAGATGACCAGCTGAAATGTATAGATAGCTGATGTAAAAGATAGGTCACATATTGAGGGGGAACTCAATATGTATAGGTCAAGTCAAAATATCATATGACCAGATAAGGTCAAATGATCAGAAGACTAAACAAGTCAGAAGACAAGAAGAAGTCAGATGATCAGGTGAAGACATAAAGCTTAAGATCAGAAGACCTGAAGATCAGATGACTCAAGAAGACCAAAAGACCAGAAGACAAGAAGACCTACATCACCCAAGTCTGCAAGTTGTGCTAAGATAACCTGCATTAGAAGACTCTACTTGGTAGACTGACCAGTTATCTGATCATGTCAGCTCACTCCTGGTGTTAACTGAAAGTTACACCAGATCATACGTATCTTCAGAACAAGAAGAATGTCAAACTTTAGTTGGTGGAATAAACGCTGAAATGTTGTACTTGTTAAACCAATGAGAGCGCGACACGTACGTAAAAAGGCTGACAATGCGGAATTCGGCGCTGCAAAGTCAAAACGGCTACAAAAGTCACTATTCAAGCTTTCGGCCATGCCGTCCCTGAGCATGTCAAATCAATCCTGCAAACCTACCAAATATAGCCAGAAATTCAAATTTCTATCCAAAGGCTCTTTGATTTCAAGGTCTATATATATGGGATTACTCTTCATAGTGAAAGAGACGGAAATTATCAAGAAGCTCATACTATAACAAAGTTTCCGCACAAGAACACAACCTTGAAGATTATTTTCTATGTGTTCATCCCATTTGTTTCTTAGCATAGAAATCTTATCCTTTAGCTTTAGGCTACACAAATACTAGGATAGATTTTCAGTTGGAACAAACAACAAACCTTTACCAAAACCCAAAGTTAGGTTAAGTTTGTTTTGCAAGATTTCAGACTAGGGTTTCTAGTTCTGATTTCTGGGATAGGTTGAGTGAGAACTCTATAAATATCTGTTGGTGTAATATGTTGGACTAACACAATAAACTAAGTCCAAGTTGGTTAAGTTGGTGCCCCTTGTGATAGGGAAGAGTGGACGTAGGACTGGTTGTCCGAACCACTATAAATCTTGTGTGCATTTACTTGTTAGATTAATTGCTTTACACTATTACACACAACTTTGCTTAAATATGCATACATATTCTGAGTTAGGATCAACTTGCACCAAGCTACTGATCTGATTAGATTGACTCCATAGTCAGCTGATTGAAAACAACTTCGGAATCTGATTTGTTATAAACTGGTTTTTCACACGGGTATAAACAAGCTTCCGCGCAATCAGTTAAACTGATAGACACCGAACTGATCTGCCCTCAGGCGATCAGTAAGTTGGATATCAGTCCAAACTGATTCACTTGCACTCTGATCAGGCAAACTGCAATCACACCTGATCTGCATGAAAAAGTTTTCAGAAGTCTATTCACCCCCCCGCCCTCTAGACTTCTGCCCTCACAAAACCCGTTCGGGACCTACAAGTGGTATCAGAGCAGTGGTTCTACGGACCACTGGTTTTGAATATCATCGGTTCTTGAGGAAGAACCTTTGTGTTCACTTGAACTGATCTTGAAAAACCTTTTTCAAATCTCATTTGTTTTCAAACTCACGATCAGCATGGATGATACTTCGGGTATGTATCATGATTTGCCTAAATTTTCCATTGATGAGTATGCAGACTGGACGATATACATGAGCAACCATTTGGGATCAATAAGCAGCAGGATGATGGAAGTTCTTGAACAAGGACCCATCATCATCTACCATGACAACCTAGCGGTAGGAGGTGATCCAGACCTTCCAGTTCGAAGCCTTGTCAGAAAGAGTCCTGCCCTGATGGATGCTGAAGAGAGAAAGCTGTACACTCTGGATATGATAGCCAGACACATAATCATGAAGACGATGGACAAGATAACCAGAGAAAAGATAAAGTATCTCAAGACAGCCAAACAGATGTGGGATACGCTTGCTGAAATGTGTGTAGGAAATGATCTGATTAAAGATAGCATACTGCAAGCCAAACTTGTGAAATTTGAGAAACTTAAGATGCTATCAAATGAAACCATCAATGAGCTCGATGGAAGAATCACCATGTCAGTCAACAAGCTACGGGAACTTGGACGAGAAATGTCAGATAAAGACATCAACTACAAGATCTTGAGATCTCTGACTAAGAAGTGGGATATGAAAGTCACAGTGATAAAGGATTGTCAAGATATTTCTAAGATGAAGCCAAGCAACCTATTTCTGAGTCTGAAAAAACCCATGAGTTCGATCTGATTGAAAGAGGGCAAGAAGAAGAAGACGAGTCGCCTGCTGAAGCCACACCTGCCACATCAAAATCAGTTGCATTCAAAGCAGCCATCAACAACTCAAAGTCTACTGAACCTGTTGGAAATATTATAAGCCAAACTGAACAAATTGCTTTGCTAACCAGTAAACTTGAAAAATCTAACATTCAACTTGGTAAGTATCGTAGATTTTACAGGGATTATCAAAACAGCAGAGGAAGAGATAGGAGACCAGCCGACAGATCTCCAGGAAGGACCAGATCTGATGACCGAAGAAATGATCATAGAGAAGATCGCAGAGAAGTTAAGAAAAGAGATGATCGATCTGATGAAAGGAGAGACAACAGATCAGAAAGGAGAAACTCAGACAACAATCAGAAAGGTAAGTCACCTGATAGATTCTTCGGACGGAATGACTCACCGCGTAAGAAGTTAAATGGATCGTGGAGCGTGTTTCAACCGTGGAGAAACCAGTCATTACAGAGCAGATTGCCCTTGTTTGCCACCGAAAGAAAGAGAAGAGAAGCGGAACAGAAGAGAGCAATGCTATAGAGACAGGAAAGCCATGGTTGCCTGATACTCCGAATTGATGATTCTACCGCCTTCCGAGGATTCGTGCTACTCATCCAGAGAAGACTTCACCGATGAGTAATGCTGATGATTTCTACCACTACGATGATCTGATATTCTCTTCTGATGATGAAATCTGTCTGATGGCAAAAGAAGAAGACCAAACTGAGGTAACATCTAAACCTTCTATGTTTTCTGATTCCACACCAGCCTATGATAAAGACACCGCCGGAGAGATTGACTTGCAGCTCTATTATGAGCAATTGTTTGATGAACGCTCTACTGCAGTAGACACTTAGTGGAAGCTGAAAACGATAAGCTAAGGTTTAAAAATTTTCAGCTTGCTAAGGAAAATGTTGTCAGTAAAGCAGTTGAACTAAAATCGGTCAAGCCGCAGAAGACAAATCAAGAACGAAAGTTTCAAAGTTAATTCTTCCGATCGAGAAGCAGATAACTAACAAATTAGCTATCAATAAATAAAGAAGTCGATGATTTTAAAAATCCTACAAGCCAAGTTTGATGAACTCTTCCGACTACATGAGAGTCTGAAATCAACTGAGGATAGTTTACGTAAGAAAATACAGGGAACAAAAAATGGACCCCAACTGATCAAGCATCAGCCGAGGAATCAACAGAAGAACCCAGTTGTTGGGAAATTTATAGTTTTGATAAAAGTTCCAAAAACACATGTAATATGACCAAATCGGACCAATTAGTCGATCGATGTTTATATTACCGTTTATAGAATACCAGTTGATAATTACTGTATAGAACAACTGATGTAATAGATAGGTCACATATTGAGGGGGAACCTCAATATGTATAGGTCGATCCAAGATTCAAAGAATAGCCGATATCCAACAAAGGCGTAATGCAAGAGAAGAACGGAAGATCGATCGATCCGATCAAGTCGATATCTCAATTTGAAGTCATGAAGCTCAAACTCGTAATACTTGAAGATCGATGACTTTCGTAAGATCGGACCAAAAGACCTACATCACCGAAGTCGCTAGTTGAAGTTAAGTCAATCGCACCGTAAGACTCCATCAGTAGATCGATCGATTCGACCGATCGTCACCACCGTGAAAAACGATGTTTCACCTAATCATACGTCGATGATCTGAACAAGAAGAATGACAACCTTAGTTGGAAGAACAACACTGAAAAGTGCGTCTGTTAATCAATAAGAACGAGACACGTATGATCGGAGCTGGCTATTACGGGATTTTGGTGCTGCTCTATCTAGCGGCTATAAAATACAAATTCGCTTTCAAACCATGCCGTTCTCAAGCACGCCACATCAATCCAAGAACCTACCAAATATAGCCTGAAATTCAAATTGCTCTCCAACGGCTCTTTGATTTCAAGGTCTATAAATATGGGATCACACTTTAGAGTGAAGACACGGAAACACTAAACAATCAAGAAGCTCAAGTAATTATCAGATTTCCGCACGAAGAACACGATCAAGAAGATTATTTTATTAAGTGTTCATCCCATAAGTTTTTAGCATAGAAATCTTTTCATCTAGCTGATAGGCTATCTTAAACACTAGAAAAGATTTCATAGTTGGAACCAAAACAATCTTATCCAAACCCAAGTTAGGTTAAGTTGTTTAGCAAGATTTCAGACTAGGGTTTCTAGTTCTGATTTCTGGGATCGGTTGAGTGAGAACTCCTTAAATATCCGATTTGTCTTTGTGTTGGACTAACACAAAAATCTAAGTCCGGTTTGGTTAAGTTGGTGCCCCCTTGTGATAGGGAAGAGTGGACGTGGGATCGGTTTGTCCGAACCACTATAAATCTTGTGTGCCTTTACCTGCTTTGATTAACTATCTACACAATCGCACAACCTTTAAAGCGCATACATATTCTAAGTTGAGATCAGCTAGCACCAAGCTTCTGATCTGATCAAGCTTGACACTTTATCAATTTGGTTAAAAGACTAACTTTGGAATCGATTTATAAAACCGGTTTTTCACAAGGGTAAAACTTAAGCTTCCGCGACACATCGCTTAAACCGATAGTTATCGAATCGACCGCCTTCAAATTTATTAGTAAGTTGGTTATCACCAAACCGATTCATTTCGACTCGATCAAAGCTAACCGCCATCACACCCGATCTGCACAAAAAGTTTTCGTAAGTCTATTCACCCTCCCTCTAGATTTACACAAAAACCCGCGGGACCTACACCAGCTTTTTTTCCGAAGAGACCTCAACCTGATTAGCAGATTAAGTATCAGAAAAGACAACCTCTCAGGGGGAAATCTAATATGAAACCGAATCAGGGTCAGCTGCCTAATAAGCAAGCTAAAGGTAAACTGCTAAGACCATCTATGCCAAAAAGATATGAATCTTTTAATGGTAGCAGTCGTACATACCCTTACAATCGTAAACCTAGGGTCGCCGTGACTGAGCCCCCATCGGGTTAAAAGAAGACAAACAGCAAGGAAAAATCCCAAGTCTTCTGATTCACCCAAGGATCGCACAAATAATCATACCGATCAGAATGCATATGAAGAGATGTATGATTATGTAGATGTTTATGGGAGACAAATCAGGCCTTCCGTCTATCGACACAATAGAAGTGCCCTGCTTTGTATGGATCCCTAAAACCAACTCTAACCCCTCGGGACCCAATCAAAAGGGGTACCTAAAATCGATTTGATTGCGTGTTCGCGTGGGTTTGGCCAACAAGGAGGTGTACAAGCAACTATCTGGTACATCGATAGTGGATGCTCAAGGCACATGACTGGAAGCAAACATCTCCTTAGCTCTTACATAGAACAAGAAGGCCAACGTGTACTCTTTGGTGATGATAACTTTGGTTTTACCAGAGGATTCGGAACCCTAGATAATGATGATGTACAGGTTACTGGAGTCTCGTATGTCGAAGGTTTAAAGCATAATCTATTATCAGTTTCACAGTTCTACGACAACGGATTCAGTGTTGAGTTCTCGACTGATCAGTGTACTATCAAGAATCGAGCCACTCAACAGATCTTGTTAACTGATTCAAGGAAAGGTACGATTTATACAGCAGATTGGAACAGTTGTCCAAGAAATGATACTGATTGTTAAGAGTTCAAAAGGTAGCGGTTGGCTCGCACAAGAGAACGAAATATCCGAACTTTAAAACTCTTAACAAGATAAAAGGATGTCCTTGGTTGAGGGTCTTCCGAATGAGGTATTTTCTAAGGATCGGACATGTGTCGCATGTCGGAAGGAAAAACAGTTAAAGCCTCATTCAAGGGAATCCTGGACCAAAGATCCAAAGAAAGTATTGCAATCGCTCCATATGGACTTATTTGGACTAGTTACACGGTCGGTCTCACGACGAAATATACTCGTAATCGTGGATGAGTATTCCAAGTTTACAGGTTGTATTCTTGTATAAGAAGAATGAGACAACAACAAAGATACCCGAGCCGCTCAAGAAATTACGAGAATGAGAAGGGTGTCGATTATAGTGAAAATCGATCGATAAAGGTACATAATTTCAATTCTTTTTATTACCGATTTTTTGCACTAAGTTTGGTATACATCATGAGACATCACAAGAAGAACGCCCGGAATGGTGTAGCAGAGCGGAGAAACAGAAAACTCAAAGAAGTTCGCTCGTGACTATGTTAATCGAACATGCAACACCAAGCCGTTTCGCGAAGCCATCAATCTCAAGATGCCACACTCGTAACAGATGTTCTCTCGACTAAAGGCTCACTACAAAACACCCTATGAACTGTGGAAGGGCAAAAAACCTCGTGTTCCTTACTTCTATGTTTTTGGGTGCAAGTGTTTGATACACAACAATGGGAAGAGCCAGTTGAAAACGTTTGAGGCCAAGTCAGATGAGGGTATATTCTTAGGATATTCCTCATCCAGCAAGGCTTTCAGGGTTTACAACAGGCGAACCCTAGTTGTGGAGGATACACCTCATGTGGTCTTTGATGAGACATCTTCTGAACAAGAGAAAGCTGCCTCAGAACAAGCAGTACCAGATCAACTGGTACTTGATGCACAGAAAATGGATCAGCTAAGTATCAAGAAAAAAGGATCAGAACACATAACAGTGTATATTCAAGAACTTGATCTTGCTGATTCACCAGGTCAATCAGACCCTAAGGTACGTACAACTGTCAATGAAGAAGTTGGTACACCGAGATAAAGAATAATCGAACCATCGGGTTCGTGGGGAACACCGAAGTTCCTACGACGGACACATCGCAGACATGATGAGTCCAACATCAGCTGAGACTTGTCGATGTCAAGTGGATCATAATTCTGCACCACTCCCAATCACTAGTGATGAACTACTATTAGAAGAGGATGATGTTCTCCAAACTGATGCTAATCAGAAAAGAAGGACCTGGGTAACCAGCCATCCAACTGATCTGATCATCGGAGACCCATCTGATAGAGTTAAAACTAGACATCAGATTGGTGAAAGTGCCATGTATTGTTGTTATCTGTCTTTGAAGGAACCAACTGAAGTAGAAGAAGCTCTACAAGATGCAAACTAGATTCTAGCCATGCAAGAAGAACTGGAACAATTTGAAAGGAACCAGGTTTGGAAACTGGTGGACAGACCAACCCATCAAGATGTGATTGACACAAAGTGGGTATTCAAGAACAAGAGAGATGAGAATAATGTCATAACCAGAAATAAGGCAAGACTTGTTGCTAAGGGGTATTCACAATTAGAAGGACTTGATTATGATGAGACCTTTGCACCAGTCGCTCGCCTGGAATCCGTACGGTTGTTTCTGGCATATGCTGCCCACAGAGGGTTTATTGTATATCAGATGGATGTAAAGAGTGCATTCTTAAATGGGGTACTAGCTGAGGAAGTTTATGTTGAACAACCTCCTGGCTTTGAAAAAGGCGACCAAGTGTACCGTTTAAGAAAAGCTCTTTAAGGCCTGAAACAAGCTCCTCGATCTTGGTATGATACACTCTCTCAGTTCTTGATAGAAAGTGGTTTCACTAAAGGAATAGTGGACAGAACCTTATTCAGAATAGAAGATGGAGAAGATATTCTGATGGTTCAGATTTATGTGGATGACATCATCTTCGGATCTCCCAACAAGAGTTTATGTGATAAATTTAGCAAACTGATGCAAGGGAAGTTCGAGATGTCCATGATGGGTCAGATGAGTTACTTTCTGGGTTTACAAGTTAAGCAAAGTACTGAAGGGATATTCATCTGCCAGACGAAGTACACTAGGAGTTTGTTGGCTAAGTTTAGAGTTCAAAACTATAAGGAAGCCAGAATTCCTATGATGTCTGGATTCAAGGTGGATCCAGATGAGAATGGCCAGAAAACCAATCAGAAAGAATATAGGGCTCTCATTGGATCTCTACTATACCCGACTGCTAGCAGACCAAATATAACATTTGCAGTAGGTGTATGTGCCAGATTTCAGACAAATCCAATGCAAAGCCATCTGGAAGCAGCTAAGCGGATTCTTAAGTATTTGAAGGGGACAATAAATCTTGGTTTATTTTACCCATCAGATGATAATCTAGAGGTTAGTGGGTACTCTGTTTCTGATTATGGAGGTTGCAGAATTGACAGGAAGTCAACCTCAGGTACATGTCAATTTTTAGGTAGTAAACTGATCTCTTGGTTTTCAAAGAAGCAGACATCAGTTGCGACATCTACTACTGAAGCAGAATATATGGCTGCAAGAAGCTGTTGCTCCCAACTGCTCTGGCTTAGTCAGCAGCTAAGGGATTATAACATTATAGCTACGAACGTACCTATATTCTGTGACAGTAATAGTGCTATTGCAATCACTCAGAATCCTGTTTTACATACAAGATGCAAGCATGTGGATGTCAGACATCATTTTATTAGAGATCATGTTGAAAAGAAGAATATCAGAATGGAAAAGATTCATACTGATAAGCAGAAAGCTGATATCTTAACCAAGCCACTAGCTGAAGTCACATTCAGAGAACTCTGTAATGAGCTAGGGCTTCTAGATCTTGGAGAAAATACACCAGAAATGTTTGGCGGACTAGTCTCCAGAACCAGCTGGTTGAGAGACTAACCAGGTTAAGAAGGATCAGTTGAGTAAGGTATCTCAACTGATCAGCAGATCAGTCAAGGAACTGATCAGAAATAGCCTTATCAAATCAGTCAAGGAACTGATCAGTTTGGTTGTTTCATACTTTGTAAGTCGATTAAGCTAATGTTCAACAAGCAAGTTACATAAGATTAAAGCTTCAATCGCATAAGGAAACAGAAAACACACAACAATGAAATAATATAACTTTTCATTAATAATGACCCGGAGGTCGAATTTTCATTACAAGTTACAAGTACAAAAAGACCCGGAGGTCAGTACCTAAACCCTAAACCATAAACCCTAACTCTAGAGGGGGCGAGAGAGGCTGTAAAGATTTTAGCCCCTAAAACCCCAACTCTAAAGGGGGTGAGAGAGGCTCTGAAGATTTTAGAGCCAGATGCTCCTATTTTCCCCCAACCCTAAAAGGGGTGTGAGAGGCTTTGAAATAATCCTAAGCCACCCTCAGAGCTTCGGAGTGAGGAGCGAGAGAGGCATTGAAGGATTTCTAAGCCAGAAACCCCCTATCCTAAAATCAATGGGGTCTCCAGTTGTTAAATGGACACAAGTGCCAAAGATGTGGTGCAGAAACCACATGGACACAGTGTCACATGCAAATATTGAGTTCAGCCTGATCCAGACCGAGTATTGTCTGATCAAGATCACAGACTGAACTCATGTTACATATCAGATGAAGCCTAGTGATGCTAATTCCGTCATCTCGATAGGCACACAAGGCGCATACGGTTAGGAGAAGTGTCTTCTCATTTGCGATAGAAGATCCGCCGCCTCGGTGGTAGAGAAGCTTGGCAATAATCGTATGAGAATTCCTCGATGACGACGAAAGCAGTATTAAGGGACGCATAGGGTTGATTTGAAAAGCAAAAATCATTTGAAAAGGGTTGAAGGTTTTCGCCGGAAGTTTCACCGGAATTAAGGGTTCACCGGAAAACATGGAGTATAAGCTAATATAAAAGAAGGTGAATGGTTTATGTTGTGTGTATAAAACCCCAGCTCTATTTATATAAGAAAATCAGGGGTAGAAGTGCAAATTTAATTTCTCAAGGACCTTTAGAGAAATTAGCACCGCCAGGACAGCGCGTTAGAAGAACGCGAATGATGGTTGAATGATTTTACGGCGTGTGATATCACAAAGTATCCAGACCATCATTGAGAACTGTCACATCACGCCGACTTAGGGAATCGAGGTGACTTTTTGACTCCCCGAAGTTAAGGCTTTGGCGAGAATATGACACAAATCCCAAGGAAAATTGGCCTGAATGGAAGAAGACTGAAGTTCAATACAACTGAACATCAGAATGGCCTGAACAAGAAATCTGAAATCCTGAGTTCTGAAGTACTGAATTACTGAATACTGAAGTGGATCAGATAAGTGGATCAGATACATGGATCAGATAACTATCAGATTGGATCAACTAGGAATCTGATCAGTTAAGTGGAATATTGTTGGGAAATACTAAGGGATAGGCTACCATCAGTAAGGTCAACAGTAATCAAGCCAACCAGATCAGATCAAAGTGGTAACTGATTGATTACAATATCAATCAGTCAGATACGTTTATTATTTATCTCTTTCTGATCATTTTATATATGCCTTATTTAAATAAATTGGTTTTTACTACTGTTCCCTTAACTTAGTGACGAATGCACTGCAACTCATTAAATGCGGACATAGGAATATGTATTTAATGCGATTTATTGCTAGTTTTCGCGTCCAAAATACGAGAGGACTTCTTTTCTCAACCACTCGATTAAAACACTTTACGGCCGATTAATCTCAACCATTGATTTCAAAACACAGATACTTGAGTACTTTTGGGAAGTTGTGCAAAGAGGTTTCCCTCGCATAATATAAACCCAAATCTTTCTCCGAAAACCTCTTTCCACTCTTTCTTCTTATCAGTTTCTTAAAAGATCAAATCTTCAAAATCTTCAGAACTTACTTTCCAAAATCGATTGATTCTACTTTCACGTTTATTCAAACCTACGAATCAATATCTGGTAATTTTTTCTTTTAAGTACTTCATAAATTCACTCCTAATAGTTATTTGGTTTACAAATCGTGCTGCTGTGTGTCTGAATTTATATCTATTATATGCACTGATCTATATGCTTATTTGCTTAATTTATGTTTAGATTGTTGGTTTGACTGAGTTTATTGACATATTTCACTCAAACTTATATCTATTTGCATATTATACAGAAATGGCACATCTTGTTGCACTAAAGGGCCAAGGCAAAAAGATCTACAATTTCGCATCAATGAAGAAGGATATCATTGATGAGAAATATGTAGTATTTTCGGCAATGGTGCAGAACTTGGGCTAGGCGGCCGCTGCCCGCCCCGCCTTTACAGAAATCGGCCATAAAAATCGTTTCCCGAGCTAGGCGCCGCCTAGGCGGCCAAGTCGGCCGAGTCGGAGGTTTTGCAATATATATATATTTTTTTAATTTTATTCAAGAGGATTTAAATTAAAATTTTAGAACTCACAGATCTGGTTTACAAAGCGGTAACCCCCAAATCGCTCCGAAGTCAGAACTTACCGTGAAAGGAGAGGGAGTAAGAGTAACTACAATCCACATCGTCGCTGGTCGATCCCCGCGCACGCCGCCTCCCGCGTCGCGGAAGCCTACGCTGCGGCCGCTTGTGTTGTTGAGAGGATGAAGAAAGACTGAAATTCCATTATTTACTGCGGCCCACTGTTGAGAGGATGAAGATTGATGCGGAGATTTGGCGATTTGGTATATATTTGACAGCTGTTTGGTTAAATATTTCCATTATTTGGCCGCCTATTGTGTTGCGTGAGTGAATACTCATATTATTTTATTTGACCGACTAAGTCTAATAGTGACTGATTTGGTGGAAATTTTAATTTTTAATTATTTATAAAAAAAAACTAGGCGGCAACTAGGCGGCCACAATCCACCCGCATAACGATTTCCGACTTCTGTACCCTTGATTTTCGGTCACCTCAGATCCTGAATCGTTGGAAATTCTTGAGTGCCTGCGAGCGTGTGGTCTTGATCAATACTGTTACAGACATCAAAGCGTAGTCCACACTCATGAAGCCCTAGAATTTCTATATAATCTACAGAAGAACGAGGATATTGATGCTGATATGATTTCTTCTGTTGGAGGAATGATATCAGATGATTGATTTATGACAAGTTTGGGATCACCAGGGGATTTGAAGAACCTCAAGCTGATGAGGACTATGAGGAAGCTGCCGATGAACCAAGAGTGGGTGCTGCAGATGAGACCCAGCTTGGCAAGGCATCAACATCTGACCAGACTGCTATGCTGAGCTCCGATACCCTAGATCTTAGTTCTGCGAAAATTCAGGATGGGGTAAAGGCTGCCATTGAAGAGAATTTCACAGCGCTCACAGCAGATCTGATGAAGCGTTTTGAAGAAGAGCAAAAGAATCTGGTTGACAGAGAACGGAAGCTCACAGTTGAGAAGCTCACACACATGCATAATGCTATCCTCTCTGATGTGATTCAACTGGTTATCCCTCTTGCTGAGAAGCTCAATCTCCAGTCTGATAAACTCAAACTTCAGACGGACATACTTAATGAAACACAGATTCTTCTAGAAAGTGTCTGTGCATCTCTGGAGAAGACTGACACTCACATGGATCTGGGTTGGAAGCATTTTGTGGCTTCTACAGAACGTGCCAGGAAGGATATTGAATTTGCTCTTAAAAGATTTCTGGCCCCCGCACCTTCTGCAACCGCTCAGATCACTCCTCTTGCTATTGAGGAACTTAGGGAGGCGATGACAAGGCAGTTTAGTGCTCTGAATAATAGGCTGTCCAAACTTTTTGATGCAACCAAAAAGGGGGAAGGACAAGAGAAAGAAGAAAAACAGATGCAAATGGTAACCATTGCATCTTTACCAGAAGCCACTGTATCTGACTTGCCTGAAGCAACTCCATCTGTTGATCTTGTTACTCCACCTGATGTTGCTGAACTAAAAGAGACTGTGGAGCAACATAGCAAGGAGCTTAAGGATCAAAGGAATGAGATCACTGAGCAGAAGATAGCCCTTTCAGATGTTACTACCAGAGTAGATAAGATTGAAGACTTCTCTTCTTCTGTACAGCAAAGGATGGATTATGATGATCAGGCCAAGAGCCTTAAACTTGCGAAGAAACTAGCAGAAGAAGACGAACAAGATGAACCTGAGCAAACTCTGAAGAGAAAGAAAGGCAAGGGCAAGATGGTAAGATCTACTGCTGAAGTTTAGAGACAAGGGCAAAAATCCTCTACCAAAATCCAGATGTCTCCTGAACAGATTCAAGAGCAAACCAGACAGAGAGTAAAAGAGGCCGCCATTAAGAAACAGAAGATGGCAGAAGCCAGAGGTCTAAACATCGCATATATCAGAAAGCAGAGAAAGAAAGAAGCTGCTGCAGAGGATATTGTTTGGGAAGAAAAAGCCTTTCCGGCACCAGTTAAAGACATCCTCTGTGCCCGGTTAGATCTGCTCCCAGAATGGTATCAGATCAGAGCAAAATGGTTATGTGATGTGTATATCTTGGAGAGAATTCCGATTCATAAAGACCAGGTTGCAAATGATGATGAATTCCGGAACTGGTTAGAAACGAAGTACCCAGACTTCTACCAGATTGTGATGAAGGAAGGGAAGATTATGACATTGATACCTGAAGCTCCTCCTTTCGAACAACTTCTCCCACCTATGCGTCCAGATAACAAGCTCGATACTCTCAAATTCAAGAATGCTTACTACAAATTTGCCGAGAAAGGAGGGATCAACAGAAGAGAAGATCTGAACAAGCTGATGCAAAGGATGTACAAGTTGTTTGGTATTCCCAAAGAACTTCAAAAGTTCAAGTACATGTGAAGAAGATAACTTGGAATCAGATGATAGGTACATTTTATGTAATCTGTAATGCTAATACCTATCTGAATAAAATATTCTATCTTTTTGATTCTAAGACAACATCTCATTGTCTTCTGAACTGTGCACCTTTTACATTATCTGCATCTTTATTTATGTTATCTGTCTTTCTGATTAAGTGTTTTGGTTCCATCAAAAAGGGGGAAATTGTTGGGAAATTTGTATTTAGTTTTGATGGAAGTTCCAAAACAGGTTGTAATAGGACCAGTCAGACCTATTAGCTGACTGATGATTTAGAATCGGATTAAGATGACCAGCTGAAATGTATAGATAGCTGATGTAAAAGATAGGTCACATATTGAGGGGGAACTCAATATGTATAGGTCAGGTCAAAATATCAGATGACCAGATAAGGTCAGATGATCAGAAGACTAAACAAGTCAGAAGACAAGAAGAAGTCAGATGATCAGCTGAAGACATAAAGCTCAAGATCAGAAGACCTGAAGATCAGATGACTCAAGAAGACCAGAAGACCAGAAGACAAGAAGACCTACATCACCCAAGTCTGCAGGTTGTGCTAAGACAACCTGCATCAGAAGACTCTACTTGGTAGACTGATCAGTTATCTGATCAGGTCAGCTCACTCCTGGTGTTAACTAAAAGTTACACCAGATCATACGTATCTTCAGGACAAGAAGAATGTCAAACTTTAGTTGGTGGAACAAACGCTGAAATGCGGTACTTGTTAAACCAATGAGAGCGCGACAAGTACGTAAAAGGCTGACAATGCGGGATTCGGCACTGCAAAGTCAAAACGGCTACAAAAGTCACTATTCACGCTTTCGGCCATGCCGTCCCTGAGCACGTCAAATCAATCCTGCAAACCTACCAAATATAGCCGGAAATTCAAATTGCTATCCAACGGCTCTTTGATTTTAAGGTCTATATATATGGGATTACTCTTCATAGTGAAAGAGACGGAAATTATCAAGAAGCTCATACTATAGCAAAGTTTCCGCACAAGAACACAACCTTGAAGATTATTTTCTATGTGTTCATCCCATTTGTTTCTTAGCATAGTGTTGGGAAATTTATATTTAGTTTTGATGGAAGTTCCAAAACAGTTTGTAATAGGACCAGTCAGACCTGTTAGCTGACTGATGATTTAAAATCAGGTTAGGATGACCAGCTGAAATGTATAGACAACTGATGTATAAGGTAGGTCACATATTGAGGGGGAACTCAATATGTATAGGTCAGGTCAGAAGACCAGTTGAGATCAGAAGACTAGACAAGTCAGAAGACAAGACAAGGTCAGAAGATCAGATGATCAGTTAGTCAAATGATCGGTTAATCAGATGATCAGGTGAAGACATGAAGCCAATAGCTCAGAAGACCTGAAGATCAGAAGAGTACCAGAAGATCAAGATCCAGACCAGAAGACCTACATCAATCGAGTCTGCTAGTTGAAGCTAAGACAACTGGCATCAGAAGACTCTATCAGGTAGACTGATCAGTTCTATCTGGTCAGGTCAGCTCATACCAGGTGTCAACTAATGTTTCACCAAGTCATACGTTGTTGATCTGAACAAGAAGAATGTCAACTTTAGTTGGTGAACAAACTCTGACATGGAGTACTTGTTAACCAATGAGAACAAGACACGTATGATCTGAGCTGACACTACGGATTTCGGCGCTGCATAGTCAAATGCCTAGAAAAATGACATACACGCTTTCGGCCATGCCGTTCCTAAAGCACGTCACATCAAATCCTGTAAACTTACCAAATATAGCCGGACATTCAAATTGCTCTCCAACGGCTCTTTGATTTCGAGGTCTATAAATATGGGATTACTCTTCAGAGTGAAGACACGGAAATTATCAAGAAGCTCATACTATAGCCAAATTTCCGCACGAAGAACACAACCTTGAAGATTATTTTCTAAGTGTTCATCCCATAGTTCTTAGTACATAAATCTCATCCTCTAGCTGTTAGGCTACTTAAACACAAGGATAGATTTCAAGTTGGAACAAACAACAAATCTTACCCAAAACCTAAAGTTAGGTTAAGTTTGTTTAGCAAGATTTCAGACTAGGGTTTCTAGTTCTGATTTCTGGGATCGGTTGAGTGAGAGCTCTATAAATATATGTTGGTGTAATGTGTTGGACTAACACAATAATCTAAGTACAGTCGATTAAGTTGGTTAAGTTGGTGCCCCTTGTGATAGGGAAGAGTGGACGTAGGACTGGTTGTCCGAACCACTATAAATCTTGTGTGCATTTACCTGTTTGATTAACTAGCACCAAGCTACTGATCTGATCAGATTGACTCCATAGTCAGCTGATTGAAAACAACTTCGGAATCTGATTTGTTATAAACTGGTTTTTCACACGAGTATAAACTAGCTTTCGCACAATCAGTTAAACTGATAGACACCGAACTGATCTGCCCTCAGGCGATCAGTAAGTTGGATATCAGTCCAAACTGATTCACTTGCACTCTGATCAGGAAAACTGCAATCGCACCTGATCTGCACGAAAAAGTTTTCAGAAGTCTATTCACCCCTTCCCTCTAGACTTCTGCCCTCACGAAACCCGTTTGGGACCTACAAGTGGTATCAGAGCAGTGGCTCAATGGACCACTGGCTTTGAATATCATCAGTTCTTGAGGAAGAACCTTTGTGATCACTTGAACTGATCTTGAAAAACCTTTTACAAATCTCATTTGTTTTCAAACTCACGATCAGCATGGATAATACTTCGGGTATGTATCATGATTTGCCTAAATTTTCCATTGATGAGTATGTAGACTGGAAGATATACATGAGCAACTATCTGGGATCAATAAGCAGAAGGATGATGGACGTTCTTGAACGAGGACCCATCATCATCTACCATGACAACCCAGCTGTTGGAGGTGATCCAGACTTTCCAGCTGGAAGTGTTGTCAGAAAGAGTCCCGCCCTGATTGATGCTGAAGAGAGAAAGTTGTACACTCTGGATACGATAGCCAGGCACATAATCATGAAGACCATGGACAAGATAACCAGAGAAAATATAAAGTGTCTCAAGACAGCCAAACAGATGTGGGATACGCTTGCTGAGATGTGTGTAGGAAATGATCTGATTAAAGATAGCAGACTGCAAGCCGAACTGGTGAAATTTGAGAAACTTAAAATCACCATGTCAGTCAACAAGCTACGGGAACTTGGACGAGAGATGTCAGATAAAGATATCAACTATAAGATCTTGAGATCTCTGACTAAGAAGTGGGATATGAAAGTCACAGTAATAAAGGATTGTCAAGATATTGCTAAGATAAAGCCAAGCAACCTGTTCCTGAGTCTTAAAGCCCATGAGTTCGATCTGATCGAAAGAGGGTAAGAAGAAGAAGAAGACTAGTCGCCTGCTGAAGCCACACCTGCCACATCAAAATCTGTTGCATTCAAAGCAGCCAGCAGCAACTCAAAGTCTACTAAACCTGTTTGAAATATTATAAGCCAAACTGAACAGATTGCTTTGCTAACCAGAAAACTTGAAAAATCTAACATCCAACTTGGTAAGTATCGCAGATTTTACAGGGATTATCAAAACAACAGAGGAAGAGATAGGAGGCCAGCTGACAGATCTCCAGAAAGGACCAGATCTGATGACCGAAGAGATGATCACAGAAAGGATCGCAGAGAAGATAAGAAAAGAGATGATCGGTCTGATGAAAGGAGAGACAACAGATTCGAGAGAAGAAATTTGACGACATAATCGACATGTAAGTCACCCGACAGATTCTACAGATTTTAATGACTCACCCCAGCGTAAGAAGTTCTGCGGATCGTGGAGCATGTTTCAACCGGTGAGAAACCAAAGTCATTACAAAAACAGATTGCCCAGATCCGACACCAAAAGAAAGAGAAGAGAAGTGGAATGTAAGAGAGCAACGCTATAGAGACAGAAAGCCATGGTTGTCGATACATCCAAATTGATGATTCTTATCCCTTTCTAAGGATTCGTGCTACTCATCTCAGAGAAGATTTCTATTTGATAAGCAACGCCGATGATTTCTACCACTACGATGATCCGATATTTCTCTTCGATGATGAAATGGTTCGATGGCTAAGGAGGAAGATCAAACCGAGGTAACCTCTAAACCTTCGCTTTTTCGGTTTCCACACGGCCTATGATTAGCACACTTCTTTGGAGAGATTGACTTATGACTCTATTATGAGCAATTGCTTGATGATCTCTAACTCAGTAGACACTTATACGATAGTGAAAGCCGAAAACGATAAGCTAAGGATTGAAAATACTCAAATTTTTGTTAAGGAAAATCTTGTGACAAGAAAGAAATTTAAGTAAAATCACCGGCTACTCGAAGATAACGAAGAACCGAAAGTTCGAAAGTTAATTTTTCCGACGGGAGAAGCATTAAGGAATAACTAGCTATCAATAAACAGCAAGCTGATGATTTTAAAATCTTACAAGCCAAGTTTGATGAACTCTTCCGACTACGTAAGGGTCTGAAATTAACTAAGGATAGTGTACGTAAGAAAATATAGGTTTTCACGAAATATTCTAAAACCATTCAGGATATGAACAACTATTTTCGAACGACAACTAATAAGAAGGGAATTGGGTATGAAAACCCTTCTACATCCTCAAAAGCCCCGTCTGATTCACTTCAAAAAGGTGTAATCAAACGAGTTTCTGATATAGATACACATAAAGCAAAATTTGTATCTAATAAGGGAAATAAACCTGCTGAACAAGTAAGGCAAGTACCTAATCAGAAAGGGTACATATATGGTCCCCAACTGAACAAGCATCAGCCGAGGAATCAATAGAAGAACCCAGTTCTTTTGAGGAGACCTCAACCTGATCAGCAGATTAGATATCAGAATAGACAACCTCACAAAGGGAAATCTAATCTGAAACCTAATCAGGGTCAACTGCCTAACAAGCAAGCTAAACGTAAACTGCTAAGACCATCTATGCCAAAATGATACGAGTCTTTTAATGGTAGCAGTCATACCTACCCATATAATCAGAAACCTAGGGCTGCTGCACCTGAGCCCCACTGGGTTAAAAGAAGATAAACTGCAAGGAAAAATCCCAAGTCTTCTGATTCACCCAAGGCTCACAAAAATAATCATACAGATCATAATGCATATGAAGAGATGTATGATTATGTAGATGTTTATGGGAGACAAATCAGGCCTTCTGATCTATCTGATTAAAATAGAAGTGCCCTGTTTGTATGGATCCCTAAAACCAACTCTAACCCCTCAGGACTCAATCCTAAAGGGGTACCTAAAGCCTGATTTGATTGCAGGTTCGTGTGGGTTTGGCCAACAAGGGAGGTGTACTATCAGTTTTGAGTTCTCGACTGATTAGTGTACTATCAAGAATCGAGCTACTCAACAGATCTTGTTAACTGGTTCAAGAAAAGGTACGATTTATACAGCATATTGGAACAGTTGTCCAAGAAATGCATGCCTGATTGTTAAGAGTTCCAAAAGTAGCAGTTGGCTCTGGCACAAGAGAATGAGTCATCTGAACTTTAAAACTATTAACAAGATAGCAAGGATGTCTTTGGTTGAGGGTCTTCCGAGTGAGGTATTCTCTAAGGATCAGACATGTGTCGCATGTCAGAAGGGAAAACAGGTAAAAGCCTCATTCAAGGGAATCCCTGGACCAGCATCCAGCAGAGTATTGCAACTGCTCCATATGGACTTATTTGGACCAGTTACACCAGTTAGTCTCAGCGGACGCAAATATACTCTGGTAATCGTGGATGACTATTCCAAGTTTACCTGGGTTGTATTCTTGTATAAGAAGAATGAGACAACAACTAAGATACCCGAGCTGCTTAAGAAACTACAGAATGAGAAGGGTGTCAGTATAGTGAAAATTAGATCAGATAAAGGTACAGAATTTCTGAATTCTTTTATTACTGATTTTTGCACTAAGTTTGGTATACAACATGAGACATCGGTTGCAAGAACGCCACAACAGAATGGTGTAGCATAACGGAGAAACATAACACTCAAAGAAACTGCTCGCACTATGTTAGCTAAACATGCAACACCAAGCCGTTTCGGGGCAGAAGCCATCAATACTGCATGTCACACTCAGAACAGATGTTCTCTGACTAAGGCTCACGACAAAACACCCTATGAACTGTGGAAGGGCAGAAAACCTCGTGTTTCTTACTTCCATATTTTTGGGTGCAAGTGTTTCATACACAACAATGGGAAGAGTCAGTTGACGACTTTTGAGGCCAAGTCAGATGAGGGTATATTCTTAGGATATTCCTCATCCAGCAAGGCTTTCAGGGTTTACAACAGGCGAACCCTAGTTGTGGAAGAAACACCTCATGTGGTCTTTGATGAGACATCTTTTGAACAAGAGAAATCTGCCTCAGAACAAGCAGTACCAGATTAACCGATACCTGATGCACAGAAAATGGATCAAGTAAGTATCAAGGAAAAAGGATCAGAACACGTAACAGTGTATATTCCAGAACTTGATCTTGCTGATTCACCAGGTCAATCAGACCCTAAGGTACGTACAACTGTTAATGAAGAAGCTGGTACAGCTGAAACAGTATTAACTGAACCATCTGGTTCAGGGGGAACACCTGAAGTTCCTACGGACAAACAGCAACACATGATGAGTTCAACATCAGCTGAGACTTGTCCATGACAAGTGGATCATAATTCTGCACCACTCCCAATCACTAGTGATGAACTACTATCAGAAAAGGATGATGTTCTCCAAACTGATGAAAATCAGAAAAGAAGGACCTGGATAACTAGTCATCCAACTGATCTGACCATCGGAGACCCATATGATAGAGTTAAAACTAGACATCAGATTGGTGAAAGTGCCATGTATTGTTGTTATCTGTCTTTGAAGGAACCAACTGAAGTAGAAGAAGCTCTACAGGATGCAAATTGGATTCTAGCCATGCAAGAAGAACTAGAGCAGTTTGAAAGGAATCAGGTTTGGAAACTGGTGGACAGACCAATTCATCAAGATGTGATTGGCACAAAGTGGGTATTCAAGAACAAGAGAGATGAGAATAATTTCATAACCAGAAATAAGGCAAGACTTGTTGCTAAGGGGTATTCACAATCAGAAGGAATTGATTATGATGAGACCTTTGCACCGATCGTTTCACCGAAGCCATTAATTTGCTTTCTCGCATATCTTCCATAGAGGGTTTATTGTGTATCAGATGGATGTAAAGAGTGCATTCTTAAACGGGGTACTAGCTGAGGAAGTTTATGTTGAACAACCTCCAGGCTTTGAAAATGGCGACCAGGTGTACCGTTTAAGAAAAGCTCTTTATGGTTCAAACAAGCTCCTCGAGCTTGGTATGATACACTCTCTCGATTCTTGATAAGCGGTGGTTTCACTAAAGGAATAGTGGGATGTAATCTTATTCGAGAATAGAAGATGGAGAAGATATTCTGATGGTTCAGATTTACGTGGACGACATCATCTTCGGATCTCTCAACAAGAGTTTATGTGATAAATTCAGCAAGCTGATGAAAGGGAAGTTCGAGATATCCATGATGGGTCAGATGAATTACTTTTTGGGTTTACAAGTTAGGCAATGTACAGAAGGGATATTCATCTGTCAGGCGAAGTACACTAGGAGTTTATTGGCTAAATTTGGAGTTCAAAACTGTAAGGAAGCCAGAATTCCTATGATGACTGGATTCAAGATGGATCCGGATGAGAATGGTCGTAAAACTAATCGTAAAGAATATAGGGCTCTCATTGGATCTCTACTATACCGATCGCCGGCCAGACGGATATCACTTTTGCGATGGAGGTGTATGTGCGATTTCGTGCAAATCCAATGCAAAGCCACCGGAAGCGACTAAGTGGATTCTTAAGTATCCGAAATGGACAATAAACCTTGGTTTATTTTACCCATCAGATGATAATCTAGAGCTTAGTGGGTATTCTGATTCTGATTATGGAGGTTGCAGAATTGACAGGAAGTCAACCTCAGGTACATGTCAGTTTTTAGGTAGTAAACTGATCTCTTGGTTTTCAAAGCAGACATCGATTCATGACATCTACTATTGAAGGTAATATATGGTTGCAGAAGTCGTTGTTCCCAACCGCTCTGGCTAAGTCGGTGAGGGATTATAACATTGTAGCTACGAACGTACCTATATTCTCGTGGCGATAATAGTGCTATTGCAATCACTCAGAATCCTGTTCTACATACAAGATGCAAGCATGTGGATGTCAGACACCATTTTATAATAGATCATGTTGAAAAGAAAAATATCATAATGGAAAAGATCCATACTGATAAACAGAAAGCTGATATTTTAACCAAGCCACTAGCTGAGACCAGATTCAGAGAATTATGCAATGAGCTAGGGCTTCTGGATCTCGGAGAAAGTGCACCAGAAATGTTTGGTGGATCGGGTCTCGCAACCAAATTAGTTAAGAGACTAACCAAAGTTAAGAGGAATCGGTTGAAAGTTAGGTATCTCAACTTACGGTAAGATCATCAAGGAACCGATAAGAGAAGGTTTTATCGGTTCGCATAAGGAAACCGATCGATTAAGGCATATCGATTAAAGGAATCGATCGTTGGAAGGTTATACTTTGTAAGTCGATTAAGCTATGTTCAACAAGCAAGTTGTATAAGATTAAGGCTACAAATCGCATAAGAAAGTAGAAACAACACAACAATGAAATAATAGATCTTTTCATTGATAAAGACCCAGAGGTCAGATTTACATTAGAAGTTACAAGTACAAAAGGACCCGGAGGTCAGTACATAAACCCTAAACCATAAACCCTAAGCCTAACCCTAGAAAAGGGGGGGGGGAGAGGCTTTAAAGATTTAAGAGCCTGATGCTCCCATTTTCCCCCAACCCTAAAAGGGGTGTGAGAGGCTTTGAAATAATCCTAAAGCCACCCTCAGAGCTTCGGAGTGAGGAGAGAGAGCGGCGTTGAAGGATTTCTAAGCCAGGAGCCCCTAGTCCTAAAATCAATGGGCTCTCTAGCTGTTAAATGGGACACAAGTGCCAAAGATGTGGTGCAAAGACCACATGGCCACAAGTGTCACATGCAAATATTGAGTTTGATATACGATGATCAGCTGTTGTCTGATCAAGATCGTATACCAAACTCATGTTTTGTATCAGACTGAGCCTGTTGATGCTAATTCCATCATCTCGATAGGCACACAAGGTGCATACGGTTAGGAGAAGTGTCTTCTCATTTGCTATAGCAGATCCGCTGCCTCGATGGTAGAGAAGCTTAGCAATAATCGTATGTGTCATCTTCGATGACGACGGACGAAAGCAGGAATAAGGGAAGGACAGGGTTGATTTGAGAAGCTGAAATCATTTGAAAAGGGTTAAAGGTTTTTGCCGGAAGTTTCACCGGAAATAAGGGTTCATCGGAAAACATGGAGTTTAAGCTAAATAAAGAAGATGAATGGTTTGTGTTGTGTTGTTTGCCTAAAACCCCAGATCTATTTATAGAAGAAAAGCAGGGGTATAGGTGCAAATTTAATTTCTCAAGACCGCTAAGAGAAATTTGCACCGCAAGGACAGCGCGTAAGAAACACGCGACTGATGGTTGGATGAGTTGACGGTGTGAGTTATCACAACGTATCCATACCATCATTACAGAGTGTCAAATCACGCCGACTTAGGGAATCGAGACGACTCTTCGACTCCCCAAGAACTAAGTTCTGGCAGGAGCACACATTCCAAGACTTGACCTAGGTCAAGAGTGGATCAGGATGGATCCGTAGAAAACTGATCAGATAAGAAGGATCAGATGGGTATGGTAACTCAACTGATCAGAAAAGATCGGTCAAAGAGTTGTTCAGAGATAACAGTTGAAAAGGGAACGTCACCTGATAAGTTTGGCTCATCAGAAAACTGATCAGATAAGTGGGACATTGTTGGGAAATACTATGGTTTAGGCAACCATCAGTAAGGTCAACAGTAATCAGGCCAACCAGATAAGATCAACAGTGGTAACTGATTGATTACAATATCAGTCAGTTAGATACGTTTTCTGATTTATCTTCATGCCTATTCTATGTTAAATATTACTGTTCACATTACTTTATGATGTCATGCCTGCAAACATTAAATGCGGAAGCGGGGCTTGTGTATTAAATGCATTTATTCCGAACCTTTAAGTCCAAAAGTCTGCCGGTTTAAAACCTTAACCGCACGATTAAATTACTTTTCAACCGCCTCAATCTTGACCGTCCACTTAAATCAAGGACACTCAAGTACCTTAAAAAATAATCGTGCAAAATGTTTTCCCTCCCATCTTTTAAAACCCTAAATACCTTTTCTCTGAAAACCTTTCGCATTTCATACTTTCTAAACCGCAATTCAGTTCCAGAAAATTCTCTCAAAAATTCAAAATATTCAAGCGATTAATCTATCTTCCAAAACCCTCATATCGCTTTTCTGGTAACTTACTCATCCTGTTAGTTTTGAATAGCATATCATGATCAGAGTATAGAAATTGCGTGTATTACTGTTAATCATGATCAAATGGAATTTAAATCAGTCATTGTCATTTCTATATACATCATAAACTACATGCATATTGGGGATAAATATTCATGTGTATTAATTCACAAAATTGCTCTTTTATGAATAACACTGTGTGATTGATTATGTTGTTTCGCATAACACTCATTTTGTATGTTTATTTATGATTTCAGAAAATGGAATTGTCAATAGTGCTATCGGAAACTTGTGACTATGCTTCTATGCTCAAAAATGTCATTGATGAAAAGTATGTCATTTCCAATACCACAAATGATCCAGAATCAAGGGAGATACTAGAATGCTTAAGAGCTTGTGGACTTGATCAATTTTGCTATCGCCATCAGGAAACTGTACATATATTTGAATCGTTGGAATTCCAGAGAAGACTAAAGGAGACGGACAACAAAGAACTATTCTCATTCGTTGGAAGAACCAAAATCGATGTCTCCAATGATGATCTCAGAAGAATCTTTGGTCTTCAGATGGGCAGGAAATACCCTGATGAGTTCACTGCTGGGATGTCAGATAAGGAGTATCTGCAGAAAGTGTTGTTGAGACCTGGGAACATCAATCACCTCACAAATGTCAAAGTTCCCTACCTCCGAAGGAAGTATAGACTGCTTTTCGAAATTATCTCGAAAGTTATTCTTGGGATCTCTTTCAGCCCAGATGCTCTAACCCAACAAAAGCAGCATGTTATGGCCGCAATCATTGAGAAGGCCCCAGATACGAACTGGATGGGGTTATTCAAGCATCGTTTGCTGCAGGAAACTGATAAGTTTTCCACAGATGAAGAAAATCAAGTGAAGCTGACCAAGAATATCACTAATATTCACAAGGTGTCTATCATTTTGGCTGATAAGCTTCTCAGCGATTATCCTTGGTCACAAAATGGGCGGAAGCAATATGTGGAGAAATTCAAAGCCTTGCTTTACAAGGATGAGGCACTATCTGGATTACCTGATGATGATCTAACACCATATGTGGCGAAGCCTAAAAATCCTGAAGGCAAAGCTCCATCAAAGGCAGGAACGAGAAAGAGGAAGCAGGCTGTGAGTAAGCCTTCTGATGCAGGTGCGAAACGTCAGAAAAGACTTACTACAATGCTTCCTAAGAAGGCTGGTATGCCTTCTGGAGGTCTTCAAGATGAAGGAAGTGATGTTGAAATTCTGGAATCAGGCGAAGATCAACCTGGAGAATCAGGTCGAGAGTTAATGCTGGTGGAAAACCCAGTTCAGGTGGAAACCCGAGGAGATGTTGTACAACCTGAAGAGAATCAGTCTGATTCTGAACCATCAGACTTAGCCCACATAAGTTCTCTTTTCAGAGGGCATGAAACCACCTACTGCCCCACTTCACCCACCTCCTCTTCAAAATCACCTTCACCTGAACCCTTAACCAGAAAACCATCACCATCACCCTCACCCGAACCATCAACCAGACAACCACATTCAACTGAACCTTCAACCAGGAAATTGTTTACCCCCTCTCCCTCTCGATCCCCCTCTCCCAAATTAACTTCAACCACATCAGAACCACAGCCCGATCAACCTTCAACCAATCAACCAGAAAATCCTCCACCCCCTCCTGAATCTTCTCAGTTAAATCCACCTATTTCGGAAGTTGTTCAGGAACCTGTTCAAGAAATCATTCAGGAACCTGTTCCAACACCTGTTCTGGAACTCGCTCAGAAGGAGCAAGATGCTGCTGAGAAAGAAGACATGTATGTCTCCATGTCTCACAACCCCTTCAACAAGAGGACCCTCCTCGAATCACTTGTACAAGAACACTCTACGGTGTATTTTCTATGGCGACAGGTGAATGCATATCTGGATGAGCACTTTCCTGATCTCATCAATCATATTGGGATCAGACAGCAGATGGAGGAGATAGTCTTCTAAAGGAACATCAGACTCAAGGATATTGAAGACTTCCTGATTTTAATGAATGCCTTGGAGTCTGATTACTTTGTTGATCTGGAGAAGAAGGCGAAGCAGAATGCCGGTGTATCCAGCGCAGCCGAACTGGCTACAGATGTTGATATCAGATGGCTGGTGCACCAGAAGCTGGGTATTTCTGACGAAAAAGAAGAAGGTGATGATACGTATGCATATACTGAGTATGAGCAACCTGCCGATGAACCAGGTATGGGTGCTACAGAAGAGACCCAGCCAGGCAAGGTTTCAACATCTGGTCAGGCTAATGTGATAAGTGCTGATACCCTAGATCTGATTACTGCGAAAATACAAGATGGGGTAAAAGCTTCAGTTGATACACAATTTACGACTCTTGCTGCAAATCTGATGCAGAAATTTGAAGAAGCACAACGGAACCTAATTGACAAAGAGAGGAAGCTAACTGTTGACCAGATCTCAAACCTGGTTGACAGTGAGAGGAAGTTAACAATTGAGAAGATCACAAATATGCACGATTCTATTCTCGAATCAGTAACTAAACGAATTGACCCTCTTGCTGACAAGTTGAGGATCCAGACTGATATGCTTGGAGAAACGCAGGTTCTCTTGGAAAGTGTCTGGGGATCCTTGGAAAGGACTGATTCGTGTCTGGACAATAGAAGAAAAAGATTTGATCAATCAATTACTCAGGCCAAGAAAGTTATTGAATCTGGATTACATAGGCTCCTGGGTACTGCAACTACTTCTGCAAATGTTCAGATCACTCCTCTTGTTGTGGAAGAACTTAAGGAGGAGATAACACGTCAGTTTCAGGCCTTGAATCTCAATTTGTCACACCTTTTTGATGCAACCAAAAAGGGGGAAGGACAAGATGAAGAAAAACAGATGCAGACGGAAAACAGTTGCAGATGGTAACTGTTGATTTACCAAAAGTCACCTCTTCTGGTTTACCTGAGGTCACTCCGTCTGATGCCACTCCTTCAGAAGTCACCCATTCTGAGATCGCTCCTACTGCTGAACTAAAACAATCTGTGGATCAACACAACAAGGAGATCGAGGCTCAGGGAAAAGAAATCAATGAGCAGAAGACAGCCCTGTCTGAAGTTGTTGCCAGGGTGGACAAAATTGAAGACTTCTCGTCAACTGCACAGAAAAGATTTGATCAGGAGGATCAGGAGAAAAGTCTCGAGTTGGCAAAGAAGCTACAGAGAGAAGAAGACATTGCTGAAGAAAGACAACTGCGGAAAGGCAAGCAAGCTAAGAAGCAAATCAAGAAGCCAATCGTGACCCAGACTCAGTTGCAGACATCAGATGCTGATAACGAAGAACAACTGTTGAGGCGTGGGGTCATTGAAGCAGCTATCAAGAAGAAGAAGCTTGGTGAAGCTGCCGGCCTGGACCGAAGATATGTAAAAAGGAAATCTAAGATGGCAGCAGAAGCAGAAGAAGTAGATTGGGAAGAGAGAGCTTTTCCTGCGGAAGTTGAAAGCATTCTGGTGGCCAAACGAGACTTGCTTCCTGAATGGACAAGGATTAAAATCGACTGGCTGAGCGACGTCTACATTATTCAGAAGATACCAGAACATATCGATCAGGGTGAATTTGATGCTGAGTTTCAAAACTGGCTGGAGATCAAACACCCCGGATTCTTCAAAATGGTGATGCATGAAGGAAAAATCATGACATTAACTCCTTCTGCACCCAAATTCAAGACAATGATTCCACCACTCAGAGTTGATAATTCTCTTGACCCAATTGGATTCAAACAGCTCTTCTATGATTTTGCTAAGAGAGGAGACATTATTGAGAGTGAAAGATTGGAGGCCTTGCTGCAGAGAATGTACAAGATTTTCAACATTCCAGAAAATCTTCAGAAGTTTGCTTATTGAAGGAATCAGAAGATGTCTCAGATCAGGTGATAGGTAAATTTTTTACTGTAATCTTCATCTCTTATATATAAAACAAGTTACCTTTCTGATCATAAGACAACATCTCATTGTCTTCTGATTTCTGTTGTTTATGTTTTTACATTTCGCATGGTTATCTGTTTTTCTGATTATATGTTTTGGTTCCATCAAAAAAGGGGGAAATTGTTGGGAAATTTGTATTTAGTTTTGATGGAAGTTCCAAAATAGTTTGTAATAGGACCAGTCAGACCTGTTAGCTGACTGGTGATTTAGAATCAGGTTAGGATGACCAGCTGAAATGTATAAACAGATGATGTATAAGGTAGGTCACATATTAAGGGGGAACTCAATATGTATAGGTCAGGTCAGAAGACCAATTGAGATCAGAAGACCAGACAAGTCAGAAAATAAGACAGGTCAGAAGATCAGATGATCAGTTAGTCAAATGATTAGTTAATCAGATGATCAGGTGAAGACATGAAGCCAATAGCTTAGAAGACCTGAAGATCAGAAGACTACCAGAAGATCAAGATCCAGACCAGAAGACCAGAAGACCTACATCAATCGAGTCTGCTAGTTGAAGCTAAGACAACTGGCATCAGAAGACTCTATAAGGTAGACTGATCAGTTCTATCTGATCAGGTCAGCTCATACCAGGTGTCAACTAATGTTTCACCAAGTCATACGTTGTTGATCTGAACAAGAAGAATGTCAACTTTAGTTGGTGAACAAACTATGACATGCAGTACTTGTTAACCAATGAGAACAAGACACGTATGATCTGAGCTGACACTACGGATTTCAACGCTGCATAGTCAAACGGCTAGAAAAATGACATACACGCTTTCGGCCATGCCGTTCCTGAAGCACGTCACATTAAAATTCTGCAAACCTACCAAATATAGTTGGAAATTCAAATTGCTCTCCAAAGGCTCTTTGATTTCGAGGTCTATAAATATGGGATTACTCTTCAGAGTGAAGACATGTAAATTATCAAGAAACTCATACTATAGCCAAATTTCCGCACGAAGAACACAACCTTGAAGATTATTTTCTAAGTGTTCATCCCATAGTTCTTAGTACATAAATCTCATCCTCTAGCTGTTAGGCTACTTAAACACAAGGATAGATTTCAAGTTGGAACAAACAACAAATCTTACCCAAAACCCAAAGTTAGGTTAAGTTTGTTTAGCAAGATTTCAGACTAGGGTTTCTAGTTCTGATTTCTGGGATCGGTTGAGTGAGAGCTCTATAAATATCTATTGGTGCAATGTGTTGGACTAACATAATAATCTAAGTCCAAGTTGGTTAAGTTGGTGCCCCTTGTGATAGGGAAGAGTGGACGTAGGACTGGTTGTCCGAACCACTATAAATCTTGTGTGCATTTACTTGTTTGATTAATTGCTTTACACTATTGTACACAACTTTGCTTAAATCTGCATACATATTCCGAGTAAGGATCAGCTTGCACCAAGCTACTGATCTGATCAGATTGACTCCATAGTCAGCTGATTGAAAACGACCGGAATCGATTTGTTATAAACCGGTTTTCACACGGTATAAACAAGCTTCAGACAATCGTTAAACCGATAGACACCGAATCGATCGCCCTCGGCGATCAAGAAGTTGGATATCGATCAAACCGATTCACTTGCACTCGATCGAATAAACCGCAATCACACCGACAAGCAAAAAAAGTTTTCTAAGTCTATTCACCCCTCCCCTCTAGACTTTTGTCCTCACAAAACCTGTTCGAGACCTACAATATGGATGTGACATAAAGCTGCAAACAACAGTGCAAAAAGATAAAGAAAAGCTGGAAGACTACTAGTATGGATTTGAATTTACTCTCCAACGGTAATATTCAAATCCACACTATAAATACATTGCACTATCTTCAAAAGAAGTAAATGGAGGATGCTGCAAAGTGAAGATTAAAGTCAAATATTCAAGCATCTCCATTCAAGAACACAGAGCATTAAATATCCAAATTTGACCAAGAGTGTTCTTCATTGTATTTAAGCATAAATGCCATATCATAAGCTTAGAGAGATTTTCCCAACCTTAGCTTAAAGGCTAAAACAATGAAAGGGAAAATCTCACCTAGTTGGAAATAACACCAAACCCAAAACCTTTCTTGAGAGAGAATTAGTGGTTAAGTAAGGTAGTTAATAGGCAATCCCGTGAGGGAGATAAGTCCCGAGAGAGTGAGAACTCATTAAACATCTATTGGCGATCCCGTGAGGGAGATAAGTCCCGTTGAGTGAGAACTCATTAAACATCTATAGGCGATCCCGTGAGGGAGATAAGTCCCGTTGAGTGAGAACTCGTTAAACATCTATAGGCGATCCCGTGAGGGAGATAAGTCCCGTTGAGTGAGAACTCGTTAAACATCTGTTGGTTTAGTTGGTGCCCCATGAAGGGAAGAGTGGATGTAGGAGTTGGACTCCGAACCACTATAAAAATACTTGTGTTCTTATTTACTTTCATATTAACTGTCATACATACTTTAGCAAATATGCACAACACACATTCGAAAAAAAAAATTAAAGTCACCTCCCATTTAGATTTGTTGGGTTTTAACTCGGTATTTTTCGGACCAACAGAAAAGTAGTACTTGTTTAAATAGAAAAGTATTACTTGTTTAAATAGAAATGTAGTATTTGTTTAAATAGAAAAATATTACTTGTTTAAATGAAAAGTAGTACTTGTTTAAATAGAAAGTAATACTTCTTTTTTAAATAGAAAAGTAGTACTTGTTTACATGAAAAATATTACTTGTTAAATTAAAAGTATTACTTGTTTAAATAGAAAAGTAGTACTTGTTTAAATGAAAAGTAATATTTGTTTAAATAGAAAAGTAGTACTTGTTTAAATGAAAAGTATTACTTGTTAAATTAAAAGTATTACTTCTTTAAATAGAAAAGTAATACTTGTTTAAATAGAAAAGTAGTACTTGTTTAAATTGAAAAATATTACTTGTTTAAATAGAAAGTAATCCCTTTTTATATAGAAAAGTAGTACTTGTTTAAATGAAAAGTATTACTTGTTAAATTAAAAGTATTATTTGTTTAAATAGAAAAGTAGTACTTGTTTAAATAGAAAAGTAGCACTTGTTTAAATGAAAAGTAATACATGTTTAAATGAAAGGTATTATATATTTAAATGAAAGGTATTACTTGTTTAAATGAGAAGTTGTTGGTCCCGGTGTAAACGAGTCTTACACGTGTATGTGGGGGGAATACACGTGTTAAGTGATTTTTAAAACTTTTCACAATACTGAAATCATTGGGTCAGGTTGTCCTGAAAAATAGCCCTGAGAACTATGTTTTAAAAACCGGAACCGGAAGTTGAGCCGGACGACCCCAAAAAAAGGTTGGACCGGGGTCGGACCGGATTGAGCCGGTATGAAGTCATAATAAATATTATATATATATAATATGCATAATTTTTTAAAAAATTCAAAATATAGAGTATGATAAGTGAATATAAAGTATCTAAAGTCACTTCAAACTTCAAAGTTCAAACTTAAATTTCTAAACATAATAGAAATGTCCATTAACATAAATAGTTCCAACTTTCAAATTTCAATTTCCAAACATAATAGAAATGTCATCAACAATACAAAAGTCACAAGTCATAGCATAAAGCAAACATAGTAGATGTCAAATACAATACAAGAGTTTGAAATTCAAATCATCATCACAAATGTCTTATGATTGCAAAATAAATAAAAGTTAGAATTTTCCAAGCAAATTCATCTCGGGATTCAATGCTGGCAAATCTGTGCAAGTCCGTGATTTGGATTACGTGGATACCGTAGTTGAGAAATCTGCTCTCGAGTTACTGTAAGATTTCTTGTTATGATTATTGTAATTGTTTATGCAATTATAGGTTCGTTGTTGGTGAATTGTTTAATTCCGTTGCGTATGTATTACGTGTTTACGTGCCTCTATATTCCGATCCTTTCAATTATATTTGCCCAAAACCAATAGTTTGTTTCGATATGTTTAAAACTAAAATTTAAATACATTGAAATTGGCTATGTAGAAAGCAAGACTTTGGAATTCAAAACAGAGATTAAATTGTTTTAATAGAGTTTTGAAATCCACCGCATATTTGTTTTTAAATGGAGTGCGGTTTTTATTCACTCCACTTGCTTGATTTTGTAATTGGTGCCTTGGCTCTTGTTCTTTAAAATCACTTTAATTAGGGTTTTGAACCTTTTTGCTCTCTCTATGAGCGATATTCTGGCCGCCGCCGCCGATTGGAGACCCATGGTATCGCTTGAGGCCGCAGTTGACGATGTGCTCCGTGACGGCTGTGTGTTCCCACAATGAGGTAGCTTTCTCCGGTGAATTTATAACGACGACGAACAGATCCATGGTAAAAATCGACGAACAGATCCATGGATTTTAAGCAGTAAGCATGTTTAATTTTCAGTAATAAAAAAAAAAAATTAAGTGAAAACCGGTCAAAACCGCCGGTTTACCGGTTGACCGGTTTCCGGTTTTGACCGGTTTTCGGTTTTGACCAGTTTTCAACCGGTTTTTCCAGTTTTCGGGGTAGCGGTCCAATAGCGGTTTTTATACCTCTATTGGACCGGTTCAGGGCGGTTCACCGGTCCGACCGGTCGGACCGGGTTTTTAAAACATAGCCTGAGAAGCACAAAATTACTCTGAGTGAAAGCCTACTGAGACAATAACACTGAGTGGCTTTCAATAGCTTCAGATTAGCCCAACTGATCTGAGGTTTCGAAATCAGAGTCCAAATAAGCTTGGAGTAGATAATTACCTTACTGACTACTCGAATGAGTTTGGTCAGTTTGACAACTATCTATACTAGCTTATCTAGGGTGCGGAATGTGTAGGCCCTAAGTTTATACTCATTTTAACTTGCTGAAAATACTTTTCACTTAGTAAATCAGTGGTTAAGGCTGTGATCAGTTTAATTCAAACTCAGTGGATTGATTCCAACTGAATATCAAAAAACTCGATATGCTTCAAAGTGAAAATATGCAATTTATAATGCAAAGCGTAGTTTAATAACCAAACAAATTATAGTGGTTCAGAGGCAAAGCTCCTACGTCCACTCTCTCTGATCATCAGAGAAATTCCTTAACTCACTACTACTACTTCTTCAAGCTTTCAGACTGAACTCAGCAGCTTACTAACTTTCCACTATGAGTTTTCAGGCTGAACTACTGCAGCTTACTAACTCAAGCACACACAAGCTTTCAGACTGTCTCAAACAGCTTACTAACTTCTTCTCTAGAGTTTTTAGGTTGAACTTAACTGCAGCTTACTAACTCTTTACAACTCTCACTCTCCAACAATCACACACTCAAACTACCTACCAATAGGGTTTGGGTTTGGTTGGTTTCCAACTAAGATGAGATATCCTTTTACAATAAGAACAGATTCAAAGGCTAGGATATCTCTTACTAAGCTTTGGATACTTAACAAATCTAGGCTTAGTAAATGAGCTCTCTTCAATGTGAAACACTTGGGAAATCTTAGGTTTTTCGAGTGCTTCAAATGCAAGAATACGAATGAGCTCTGGAGTTGCTTGATTTCCGGTAACCTTGTAATGGAGAAGGTCACTGGTATTTATAGGCAACTCTTCTAAGAGTTACTCTTGAAAAACTATCCGTTGGAAGAGATAATATCAAGGGTTTCCTCTTTTGGTTAATGGTAAACGGCTATAATTAGGGTTTGAACGTGCCCTTGCATGGTTTGGGTAATATGTAGCCAAACAACCAATCACCACTTTCTGTGAACTGGAAGATATCAGTCCTGACATTTCTCAATGAGATGTCGCTTTCAGTGTCAGTAGAGTACGTTGTTGTTGCCTCCTCATTGGTTGAAGTCTTTCTTTGAACAGAGACAAACAAAACGGCTCTTTGTAGGCTAACTATACTGATCTGATATGTTCCTTAATGTCCACGAATGAGTAATATTCTCTTTGTTTGTACTAAGACACTATTTATCCTGAAATAGTTGTTTAGGAGTTTTATGCGTCAGTACAAAGTAATCTTCAGGATCTTCGGTCTTCAGTAAATTTTGAGATTTCTAGTCCTTTTATGTCTTCGGAATCTTCTGATTCTTCAGGAAAAAATAAAGTAACTCTAACTATCCTGACCTATATCTACTGACTATACATGGTGCAGATAATCCTGATCCTAACACTTATAGAGAACCTGATCCTTATCTATCAAGTTATTCTGATACATGTCATACTCAGGGTTTTGGGATCTAATCAAAATATTTATTAAATTCATCTCCCAACAGAAGTAGTACTTGTTAAAATGAAAAATAATACTTGTTTAAATAAAAAGTAGTACTTGTTTAAATAGAAAGTATCACTTGTTTAAATGAAAAGTAGTAGTTGTTTAAATAGAAAAGTAGTATTTGTTTAAATGAAAAGTAGTAATTGTTTAAATAGAAAAGTATTACTTGTTTAAATAGAAAAGTAGTACTTGTTTAAATAGAAAAGTAGTACTTGGTTAAATGAAAAATATTATTTGTTTAAATTAAAAGTATTACTTGTTTAAATAGAAAGTATTGCTTATTTAAATGAAAAGTAGTACTTGTTTAAATAGAAAGTACTACTTTTTTAAATAGATAGTAGTATTTGTTTAAAAAAATGAATTTTTAGGACATATACAATTTTAAAAGAATATATTCTTTTATTTATAATTTATAATATAAAATATATATATAATTAGTATTTTAAAGATTATTAGATAGTTAAATTAAATAAATAAAATAAATAAATTAAAAAAAAAGTGTAAAAAAAATGAATTAAAAATAAATAAATAAATAAATTTTAATATAATACTCCCTCCGTCCCACACTCAATTAAACATTTCACTTTTTGGCTCGTGTTTTATTGATCGAGTTGTTTATAGTATATGAAATGATAAAGTGACTATTAAGACATGGTAGGATAGATGAGGGGTAACACTATCATACCCCACCTTAAAAATCTCTTTATCATTTCAAATATTAATAAACAACTCAATCGCTAAAACACGAGTCAAATAGTAAATGTTCAATTGAGTGTGGGACGGAGGGAGTACAATTTAATTTAAATTTATAAACAAATAAAAAATAAAAATTATTATATTAAAATGTGGTTAAATCATTAAATTAGATAATTAAAATAAATGATTTAAAAAAATTGAAAAAAAATGATTTTTAGGACATGTAGAATTAATTTCATTAAGTAAACGCAAGAAAACAAATGTCCGAGAGGTTTGATCCCTGCTCAGGCGCCCATAGGTCCTGTGTTCGGTCCCCCTTGGGAGCGAAAATTTGCCTGGTGGTTGGGTTCGACATGGTCCATGGTTCGGGTGGTTCGGTGCCCACCTGGATGCCCCCTGGGCTCGGGTTTGAACCACCGTGAGCCATTTTTTTTCGTAAATTCATGCTTTAGCGACGGATTTAGCGACGGTTTTAGTGATGAATTTAATAAAAAAAAATTATAAAAAAAAAAAACCGTCACTAATCCGTTGCTAATCAGAGACGGTCACAAAAAACCGTCGCTACGGTTAGCGACCCTCGATTCAACGTCGGATTTTTTTTCGTCGCCAAAACCGTCGCTAATGTCGTTAGCGACGGTTTTTTCCGTCGCTAAAACCGTCGTTAAACCCCGTCTTTTTTTGTAGTGTATGCCCACAACCAAATCAAGAAAAATCGTTGAAATCAAAACAGAAACCTGTTTGATCACTTTTTGTTGGGTAAACGTATCATTTTTAACTAAGATAAAGAAGTTTTGTAATTATAACAGTTGAGACAATTGAAAATGACTAGAATTAGTTGTTGCCAAAATCCATATGATATTCGTCATATCTGGAACCCAAAACCTCCAAACTTGAAGTTGATGCTTCTTCAATGAACTAAGAACCACTTAACCTGTTTTCCGGGGGAAAAAACTTCTTTAACTTTAGAAATTCCACCTAGATATGATGAAGGTATTACATATGAGAAATATTTTACGCGACTGAAAACTAGATCAAGAATGAAGAAAATATTATAGATGAGGTTGTACATTTGATATACCTCTTGAAATATACCTAAACGCAATAGTAGGCAAATTTCGCATTTTCGATAATCAACTAAAGTGACTAAGCAAAAATAAGTAAAAAAATCATGAAACATGTGAGAAGACAGTTGAAAGAAATCAAATTCAAGATATTAATAGACCCCATTGTTAGGAATATACAGATACACAATAATTATTCATTTGAAGAAAACAAATAAGAAATAAAGAAGAAATACAAGAAATTAAAACAAAATATATAAGATGAGGCAAGAAACACGGGGTTCAGGGGTGTCTTTCGGTTCCAGGTGAAGTATCCCATGATGCAATGGGAATGAGCACAAATCCTACTTCACACAAATCCTTGTTCGATAGCAAACACTCACTCTATTCTCAATATAAATCATATCAAAACAATAAGAGCAGCAACTCTTTAAATAGGACGAAAGAACCATAATTTCCGGCCATTAGGCGATAAATTTCGGTGAGGGAATAAGGTAAGTAAATCAATTGTCCAGAAAATAGAGAGGAGGAGAAGTTGTGCATTATAGGGTTTGTGAAAGAAGCGTGCTCTTATACTAGTTAGTATGGGCCAAAGATCAAGGAGGCCGAAAAATGTTCACGACCTTTAGTTATATGAAGCCAACCACTAAAATGGGCATACAATAAAAACTTGCACCACAATTTGTTGCCAAATACTAAAATCTAGATTATAATGAGATCTTTGCTCCTGTTGTGAAGTTCACTACCATGTGAATTGTGCTTGCTTTAGTTGCTCACTTTGAGTTGGAGTTGAAGGAAATGGACGTGAAAACTACTTTTTTTCATGGTGAATTAGACAAACATATTTATATGAAGCATCCGGAAGACTTTGTTGATGCTAGATATTCCAATAATATTTGTTTGCTTAAGAAATCCTTTTCAATAAATCCCCTTATATTTTTAGTTATCCGCTAGTTTTTTTAAGCGATTTTTTTTTTTCAAGAAATTTTTTCCCTTTATATTTTTATTCCAAATCTTTATAAAATCTTACTCATATATTTTTGCATACACGGTTCATATCTTTTTCAATCTTTCTATTTTTTTAAATATTTTTCTATTCTTATATTTTGTATTCATAAATTTTATTTGGATCACTTCAAATCTTCAATAATATATTATTTATTCGTAATTTTTTTTTATTTCTTGAATTGATTTCTATTTATTATGTTATTGCTAATAGTTAATTGAGAATTTGAGATGCCTCCTCATCGAAAATATCCATCTGGACATGAAAAACGTAAGAAGAAAAAGGATGCAGAAAAATTTATTGAAACTCAGAAAGGAGCACTAGATAGATTTTTTGTTGGGAAAGAAGGAAAAAAAATACATCACTTGAAGATTCTGAAAAAGTAGAACAACATGATGGTGATGAATTGCATACAAGTGGTGGTGGTGTACGCTTAAACGATACTGATATGGTCAATAATTCAATTCATGACGATGAATGCAACGTTGATCATAATTTTGTTGATTGTGATGGGGATTATAATGTTCAATCTGAAAGTGATGATGATGTTGTTGGTGGTGTAATAAGTGAAGAAATAAGTTTAGCAATTCTGTTTGACATCTTTGATCCAAGGAATTGGACAATTTAGATGGTAAATGGAGAGATTTATTAGTTAAAAAAGGTCCTATAAGAGATGTATTGATTGGGAAAGGTCCTAAAGATTAATCAAAAAGGCATTTTCACTTCAGAATTCTACACTCGAGTTTTACCGAATAATCAAAAACACCATAGAGATTGGTGGGTGTATTCAAAAACACTTGACAGAGCATTTTGTTTTTGTTGCAAGTTGTTTAAAAATGGGCCTCACCCAAGTCAGCTAGTAAATGAAGGGTATTGTGATTGGGGACACTTTAGTGTCAAACTTAAAGAACATGAGACAAGTATCGAGCATGTGACAAACTATGTTAGTTGGTCTGAGTTGTGTATCCGAATTGAGAAGGGTAAAACAATTGATCATGTTGTTCAAGATCAAATCAAGAAAGAAAAAGAGCATTGGAGAATGGTGCTACATCGACTAATTTCACTTGTGAAATTTTTGGCTAAACAATCTTTAGCATTTCGTGGTAGCAATGAAAAGCTTTATGAGAATAGCAATGGAAATTTTATGTCTGGAGTTGAAATGATTGCTGAGTGGGACATAGTGATGAAGAAGCATCTTGAAAGAAAACCACATCATCATTATCTGAGCCACAAAATTCAGAATGAGCTAATAGACTTGCTAGCATCAGAAATCAAGAGTTCTATTCTTAAAAAAAATTAAAGAATCCAAGTTTTTTTCTGTGATACTTGATTGTACTCCTGATGTTAGCAACCAGGAGCAGATGACGTTGGTTATAAGATGTGTTGATGTTTCTACAAGTCCAATAAATGTTGAAGAATACTTTTTGGGATTTTTTAAAGTTGATGATACATCAGGACAAGGGTTGTTTGAGGAGCTAAAAAATAATTTGAGTAATCTTGCACTTGATATTGATAATGTGAGAGGGCAGGGATATGATAATGGAGCTAATATGAAAGGGAAACACCAAGGGGTGCAAAAAAAACTTCTGGATATAAATCCTAGAGCATTATATACTCCATGTGGTTGTCATTGTTTGAACTTGACACTTTGTGATATTGCTAATTCATGTGGAAAAGCAAGAGACGTTTTTGGAGTGGTACAACATATTTATACTTTGTTTTCTCATTCAACAAAAAGGTGGAAGATTTTGATAGATCATATTACAGTGAAAGGTTTAACTCTCAAGTCGTTGTCCACCACACTATGGGAAAGTCATATTGAAAGTGTCAAAGCAATAGTACTTCAAGCTCAACAAGTAAGAGAAGCTTTACTTTATCTTGCTGAAGAAACATATAGCGACCCCAAAATAAGAAGTGAAGCTAAGTCCCTAGCAACATATGAACTTGAGAATTTTGAATTTTTAGTTGGAATGGTTATTTGGTATGACATATTGGGTAGAGTTAATATTGTTAGCAAATGTTTACAATCTGAAGATATGCATATTGATATTGCTATGACCAAGGTCAAAGGGTTGATTGCCTCTTTTGAAGAATATAGAGAGGCTGGGTTTGAACAAGCCATGGATAGTGCAAAAAAGTTTGCTTTAGAAATGGATATTGAACCATTTTTTCATGAAAAGAGAAAAATACGTAGAAAGCGACATTTTGATGAGCTTTCATGTGAACATCCTCAAGTGCCTCAAGAGTCTGCCGAGGAAGCTTTTCTAGTTCATTACTTCTTATATATAATTGATCAAACAATTGGATCTTTGAAGAAAAGGTTTGAGCAATATGAGGAAAGCAATTTGGAAAAACTTCCTTTTCATAGCTGATAAATTAAAATCGACGGCCGATGAAGATTAAAAGGCTCGTTGTGAAAATCTTGAGAGAAAACTACAAGGAACTGAGGGAATTGGGAAACATGTTTCAGATTTGGATGGAGTTGACTTTTATTTAGAACTGAAGGTCGTACAAAATATTCTACCGAAAGAAGCAAAAACAGCTGCCAAAATACTAAACTATTTACATAGAATGAATAATTTTCCCAATTCATTCATTGCATATAGAATACTATTGACTATCCCGGTGACCGTTGCATCTGCGGAAAGAAGTTTTTCCAAATTGAAGTTGTTGAAATCTTGTTTGAGATCAACTATGACTCAAACAAGATTGAATTCATTAGCTTTGATTTCAATTGAGAGCGAGTTTTTAGAAACACTTAATTATGAAAAATTGATTGATGACTTTGCAGATAAAACTGCAAGAAGATCATTTTTTCATAGCTAATTATGTAGGTAGTTTATTCATTTTTTTTCTAAATATTAAGCTACATTTTTATTATTTTGAATCGATGAATTTGAAAACATTTATACTTTAATATAGAATGTTTCGTTATTATACGTCTTATTTAATTTTTATAATTATGAAATTTTCTTTGTACTAATGATTATATTTTTTTATCATAAAAAAAATAAAGGGCCCAATTTTATTTTTTTTGCACCGGGCCCTTAAAATTATAGGACCGGCTCTGCTGATCAGATCAGTTGCTTGATGTAAATCTGATCCAGACTTAGAATATGATTGTAATACTTAAACAGGTAGTGTGCAAGATGTGTAAAACAGGTAAAATAGATAAAAGCACACAAGATTTTTATAGTGGTTCGGACAACTTGTCCTACGTCCACTCTTCCCTATCAGCAGGGTCACCAACTAAACCAACTGGACTTAGATTAATGTGTTAGTCCAACACAATACAACAGATGTTTCAAGAGTTCTCACTCAACCAATCCCAGAAATCAGAACTAGAAACACTAGTCTGAAATCTTGCTAAACAAAACTTAACCTAACTTTTGGTTTGGGTATAAGATTTGAGTTGTTCCAACTGGAAATCTATCCTAGTATTTGTGTAGCCTAAAGCTAAAGGATAAGATTTCTGTGCTAAGAACTAAGGGATGAACACTTAGAAAATATTCTCGATTTTGTGTTCTTCGTGCGGAAATTGCGAGTAGCTTGAGCTTGATAATAATTTCCATAACCTTACTACGAAGGTTTGATCCCATATATATATGCACGAAATTGAACTAGCCGTTGGAGAGCAATTCGAATTTCGGTCTATTTAAGGTAGGTTTGCAGGATGGATATGACGTGCACAGAGGGGGCATGGCCGAAAGCATGTAAGTTAGTCCTTTCTAGTCGTTTGACTGTGATCCGCCGAATCCCGCACTGTCAGCTCCGTACATACGTGTCTTGCTCTCATTGGTTATCAAGTACAACTGTTAAGTGTTTGATTTACCAACTTAGTTTGACATTCTTCTTGTCTGATGGACTCGTGTGACTTTGGTGAACCTTTGGTTGTCACCTTATTGAGCTTAACTGATCAGTCTACCTGATTGAGTCTTCTGATGTAGGTTGTCTTAGCACAACTAGCAGACTCTTCTGCATTCTTCTGATGTAAGCAATCTGAGGACTTCTTGATCTTGTTCTTCTGGTAGTTATCTGATCTTCAGGTCTTCTGAGTCTTCAGCTTCATGTCTTTACCTGATCATCTGACTATTTGACTTGTCAGATCTTCTGATCTTTCTTGTCATGTCTGATCTTCTGATCTTCCTGACTTGTCCGATCTTCTGATCTTCTTGACTTGTCTGATCTTCTGATCTTTCTTGTCATGTCTGATCATTTGATCTTCTTGACTTGTCTGATCTTTTGATCTTCTTGTCATGTCTGATCTTCTGATCTTCTTGACTTGTCTGATCTTCTGATCTTTCTTGTCATGTCTGATCTTCTGATCTTCTTGACTTGACCTATACATATTGAGTTCCCCCTCCATATGTGACCTATCTATTACATCAACTGCCTATACATCAAATTTTGGTCATCCTATCCACGAATTCTAAGTCATCGATTACCTAACAGTCCATTTGGTCCTATTACAACCTGTTTTGGAACTTCCATCAAAACTATAAATTTTCCAACAATTTCCCCCTTTTTGATGGAACCAAAATAGTTAATCAGAAAAACAGATAACCAAGAAAAAAACAAACACAAATATCAGAAGACAATGAGCAGTTGTCTTAAGATCAGAAAAGGTGGTGCATTTCATTAATGATAAGCATTGATTACAAGTACATTGAAAAAACAAAACCTTATCTATCTGATCATAATCGTCTTCTGATACTTCACCCAGTTACAGGACAATTGATCTCTGCCTTCTGACAAAAGCTCTGTTAAGCCCGGCTGCCTCAAGAAGTTTCTTCCTCTTGATAGCTTCATCTATTACCTTTTGTCTTCTGGCTTGCCCCTCTTGCTCATGAATCTGTTCTTTGGACATTATCAGCTCAGATCTTGTAACAACTTTTTTCTGTATTGATTTCTTTGCTTGTTTACCCTTAAGTTGTTTTCTTGACTGGGTCAACTTCTGTAGCCTCTTGTAGGTCCCGAACGGGTTTCGTGAGGGCAGAAGTCTAGAGGGGAGGGGTGAATAGACTTCTGAAAACTTTTTTGTGCAAATCAAGTGTGATTGCGGTTTTTGATCGAGTGCAAGTGAATCGGTTTGGTGATATCAACTTCTTGTCGCTCGAGGGGCGATCATTTCGGTGTCTATCGGTTTAAGATTGATTTGCGGAAGCTAGTTTATACCCGTGTGAAAAACCAGTTTAAAACAAATCAGATTCCGAAGTTGTTTTCAATCAGATGACTATGGACTCAAACTGATCAGATCAGTAGCTTGGTGATAGCTGATCTTAACTCAGAATATGTATGCAGATTTACTCAAGTTGTGTGCAATAGTGTAAAGCAGTTAATCAAACAAGTAAAGGCACACAAGATTTATAGTGGTTCGGACAACCAGTCCTACGTCCACTCTTCCCTATCACAAGGGGCACCAACTTAACCAACTGGACTTCGATTATTGTGTTAGTCCAACACATTACACCAACAGATATTTATAGAGCTCTCACTCAACCGATCCCAGAAATCAGAACTAGAAACCCTAGTATGAAATCTTGCTAAACAAACTTAACCTAACTTTGGGTTTTGGGTAAGATTTGTTGTTTGTTCCAACTTTGAAATCTATCCTAGTATTTAAGTAGCCTAACAGCTAGAGGATAAGATTTATGTGCTAAGAACTATGAGATGAACACTTATAAAATAATATTCAAGGTTGTGTTCTTCGTGCGGAAATTTTGCTATAGTATATGAGCTTCTTGATAATTTCCGTGTTTTCACTCTGAAGAGTAATCCCATATTTATAGACCTCGAAATCAAAGAGCCGTTGGAGAACAATTTGAATTTCCGGCTATATTTGGTAGGTTTGCAGGATTTGATGTGACGTGCTTCCAGGAACGGCATGGCCGAAAGTGTGTATGTCATTTTTCTAGCCGTTTGACTATGCATCGCCGAAATCCGCAGTGTCAGCTCAGGTCATACGTGTCTTATTCTTATTGGTTAAAAAGTACAGCATGTCAGAGTTTGTTCACCAACTAAAGTTGACATTCTTCTTGTTCAGATCAACAACGTATGACTTGGTGAAACATTAGTTGACACCTGGTGTGAGCTGACCTGATCAGTTACTGTTGGGATTATACTGGAAAGTATACTTTTTACTTTGTATAATCGAAACTGAATTTTCAGACTTATTTACTGAAATAAATTGTTTATCACTGATGATTTAAATATTATTGAATGTTACATATATTTACTGCATAATTGTTCAATAAGTCGTACGTGTTACATTGTAGTTAATTTAGTGATACCAGATCACAGAAGATTAAATTAACAGTCCTTGTAACTAAAAAAAAACTATTATTCACGACCTAGATGGAAATGAACAACCCATCGTGAAAGGTTGAAGTGTAAGGCTCAGATTGGCTTGTCTTGACCAAGAGATTACACTAGTGCATGACTGATGCACTGAATAGGACCTACAGGAGGATAAATTCTTCAGAACTTAAAAAGGAAGAATTTGACCTCAGTGGTTCGTTATTTCTTAACCTTCGTCCCTTAAATAGGATCACGTGGGATTGGTAACTATTGCTTTGACTTATCATAGGTAGCGAATCAATGAGATTCAATACTTTTTATCTTGGGCAATATTATTGGTCACATGTGATTGCTAAGATTTAATCTGAAGAATCGTGTGCAGAAAGCACGCTTTGTTCGATTTGCCCTTGGGAGGTTCATAAGCTTTATCATACCAAATCTTGCAAGTGGAATTAGTTTCCGGTATGGATAATAATGTTGAACCGTTCCTTGACTAAGGATAAAAGATATTAATTAATTAGAAAGCTATTTCAGTGGCTTGAATTAATTAATGGGCTAGATAATCTTAAACACGGAAATAATGACCGGGAGCCATATTGGTATAATATGGGTTAAGATGGATAGTCAATATTAATTATGTAGTGGGATTAATTAATATTTATGGGCTTGAATTATATTGTGGCTCAATATTAGATATTCAAGGTCCATTAGAAGGTCTAATCTTAATTCTCCTAAAGGCCCACTGAGTAGCCCAACATAAGTCCATTAACTGAAAATGTGATTAAAATAAAATAAATATTGTTGCTTATTTTTCCTTGAGATTTTCGAAAATTATGGATGAAGTTGGGAGAAAGATTTTCTTTGAATTTTGTTATGGAATGAAGATATGTATTCTTGGAATACAAGATTATCTCATTAAATTCAAGAAATCTCCCACATGGTTTATCCATATATATTTTTTGAAAAAGATGAAAATATAGGGCATGAAAGATTTTCTTGATTTTCTTGAAAAGATATTATGGAAGATATGTATTTCTTGAAATACAAGAATATCTCATAAATTCAAGAAAATCCAAATCTTGGAATCTTGCAAGGCTATATTTTCGAAAATTATCCATAAAATAGAGTAGGTGGAATTTTGTGGAATATTATAATTATGGGAAAAAGAATATAGGAGATATATTCAAGATTTCTTGAAGATCAAGAAAAGATTTTCCCACATTGTTTTTTGCCACAATTTTCGATCACCCTTGTCTCTATAAATAGGGGATGATTCTTTCATTCCCAAGTACAATTCCATGTGCTGGAAAAATTAGTAAATCCACAAAGGTGGTGCAACATATTTTATTTTCCTTTTGTTAAATCTTTCACAAGAATCCTTCCACCGGATAGTCGAACGAGGGCTAAGGGAATACTTGGGAAGCCCTTTCGGTTAGTCTAATCAGTCATACCGTTGCCATCCCAAGAGGTACGTTCACGTAAACTCGTAGAATTCCGCATGCGTAGGTTTTACATGAATTATTATATGCATGATATGTTGTTGGATTATTATTTGAATTAATATAAGATTAATTCATGCTAGTAATAATTAAAGAATTAAATTTGTATTTAAATTATCACCCCGAATAGATTTGTGCAACCTATTTCCCAACAATTGGTATCAGAGCCACGGTTTTGGGCTCTGAATTTTTTAAATTGTAATTTAATTCGTTGGCATTAATTTTGAAATTGGATAGTAGAATTGCTAGATCTGTTTTGCAGGTATCCAATTGTCATGGAATTTAATGTGTTTATGCATGCATATAAACTGTGGTTTTTTAATTCGATTCGTTCGGATTCGTTTTGCCTCGTGAGAAAATCCACGAGTAGATTAGAATTTGTTTGATTTGATCAATGTAATAGACTAGTCTAGATCTAGGTTTATTTATTTTTTGTAAATAAATTGTAACCGGATCAAAAATGAGGACAGAGATGAAGAATTAAAGGACGAAATCCGAATCGGGCGGCGTGGCGGCGTGCGTCGTCAAACGCGTTAATGGAGGAACACGCTACAAGAACGCAGACGCCAAGACAAAGCGCAGGCAAGGCCGAGGGCCGAAGCGCGACGAGATCAGCCGAGGCGGCACGGGCGGGCGCTTAGGCGACGCGCACCGGGCAGCGGAGCGGATCGAGGGCGACGACGGGTTCGCGAGTAAAGCGAACCGCTTAGGGCGCGAGGCGACGATTTATGCAGGACGCGCCGCAGGCGGGCGGGCGATGCCGCCAGGCACACGCGGCGGCGCTGGCGTCTGTAGGGTACGCGGGCGGCGGGCGGGCGGCGCTGATTCTGGCTGCTTCGGGCGCGTCTTGGCCTTGCGGGCGGTAATCTGGCGGTGGGCGTATATGGCGTGGCCGCAGACCAAGCAAAAGGGCAAAGAAGGGGTGGCGGATGCGGGCGTGCATCCATTGCGAGCTACTTGGCGTGGCATTTTTGAGACGGAGTTCTTTTCGAGACGATCAAGTGGGAGAAATTCGAGACGTGTTTCTTCAAGATCAAGCCAAGAAAAATTAAACCATGACAATTGAATATTTTGTGCCCAATATGTTTTTTTTTCTGTTTTGTTTGATTTATTTGTGCTATCTTGTGCTTTATTTAATTTGTTTAAATGTGTTTGCATGAGAGTTGCCAAATGGAAAAATCTCACCTTCAAAATTACTAAGTATGTTTAAATAATTAATTGACAATTTTATTCCGGATAATAAAATTGAATTAATTTTGACCTCCATGATTTATTTATTTGTGAATTCTTTTGGAGAAATTCCCCCAACGGGACGGTCAAAAGATAGCTTTCACATGAATGAATTCCAAACGGATGATTGTGGTTTATTACTAGTGGCGACGATGACCCTCCCAACGAGGCTCGTTCAAAGCGAAATAATAATCCTGTATTTAATCATGGTTATTACTTAGGTATAAAATTGATATGCATATACTTCCCCGAAGTCCCTATCAATTTTTATATTGGTCAAGTGGGAGCCAACTATTAATCTGGATATTAAAGGTTTTGCTTGTTCTTGTTTTGTAACTCGCTTGAATGTGTTTAAATAATGACCCACCCAACGTGGCTTATTTAAACTGTTTTGAGATGTTGGCTGATGCATGTTCATATTTTTTGAGATTTTAATATGAAGCATGTGATCCAACCTTGTGATATATTTGTGCTTATGCATGTTATTATTTATTTCAGTTCAGCATGTCGTTACCTTTTAATTCACTGTTATTATACTTAAAAGTCAATACAATATGTATGGAAACTATATTGATTGGAAACGAAAAAAAAAATTATAATTGTCCTAACTGCACAAAAGCACAAGTGGATTCTTGACACACCAAAATCAGATGAGCCAACTGACGAGTCAAAACATGTGGGACTCGTCAGATCACCTTGCGAGAGATGTCGTCGCTGAAAATGGTGGAGGGCAAACCCGTAAGGGATTACGTCCTCAAAATAGATGGCTCATCAGAACAAACTTGAGATTCTGAGTGCAGATTATGATCTGGAGACTCAGATGAATTTGGTACTTCACTCTCTGCCCAAAAAGTTTTTGAGCATTTTGGCCTCGCTAGCTAATTTGTTGCAAGCTTTTGGTCTCGGCAGAAATGATGATAAGGCACCAAACTCAAGCTTTGACGGCAAGTGGTCCGTCTTCATCTTCTAGGCCAAGGGTAGGCAAGATAAAGAAGAGGACCAAAGGCCATAAGCAATAAAACTCAATTGTTGCCAAGGGCAATGGTAAGATGAGGAATGCTTGTTGTGTCAAGGAAAATCCAAAGAGGAAGTGCTTAAGCTGCGGTGAGAGAGGACAATGGAGGTTTTGCCTGTTCCAACCCCAAAAGGGACGGAAAGAAAGGTAATTCTCATGCACTAGTTGTTGAAACTTGTTTAGCGGCGTATACTTCTCATTCGTGGGTGGTTGATACGAGATCCACTAATCATGTTGGCTTCACGGGTTCAAAATGATCCGACAACTTAGTGGGAGTGAGACCCTCATCACACTGGGCGACGTTACGAAAGTAGAAGTCATTGCAATGTTACATAAGTGGCAGATATTGCAATGCTACGATAGTAACGATTATTGCAATACTACGCAAGTAGCAGACATTGCAAAACTACATGAGTAGTAGTTAAAGCAGTGGGAGAAGTGCACCTATCTTTTGAAGATAAAGTTTTTTTGAGGTTATCTTTATGTTCCCAGTTTTAGAAAGAATTCACTTTCGGTTTCTAAAATTCAATTAAAGGACACTAAGTTTCTTCTAATAAGAATGACATCATTTTTGAAATGATGAGTGTATCTGTTACGGGACATTGATGGAAAATCTCTATACAATTAACTGTGCACACCACTCACGAAATGTATCCTATAACACATCAACTATTTCAGAACAAAAGAAAAGCGTGAAGCTAAACACTTCTTTGGAATCTAAGATTAGGTCATATAAATCCAAAGAGGATCAAAGGTTGGTGAAAGATGGTTCCTTGGGGCGTCTCCAAGTTGAACAAATTCCAACCTGCGAATCATGTTTGGAGGGTAAAATGACCAAGAGGGCAATTGGAGCCAAGGGGAATAGGGCCAAAGAAGTGTTAGAGATTGTTCACACAGATGTATGTGGTTCAATGTCAACCAAAGCAAGAGGAGGTTATGAGTATTTTTATTGATGATTACTCAAGAATGCGGTTACATTTTCCTTATGAAGCATAAATCGAAACCTTTGAGAAATTCAAAGAATTTAAGGCTCAAACAGAGAATCATAGGAAAAAACGTATCAAGTCTCTACGATCTGATCGTGGAGGCGAATACCTCAGCGATGAATTTTTGAACTACTTATCTGATGAAGGGATTGTATCCCAGCTCACTGCACCCGGAACTCCTCAACAAAACGGGATTGCAGCGCGAGGAAACAGAACTCTTTTGGAAATGGTTTGATCAATGATGAGTTATGCGGATCTTCCCGAGTCGTTCTGGGGTCATGCCTTGGAAACAGCGGCTTACATTTTGAACTTGGTGCTATCAAATCGGTTCCCAAAACTCCCAAAGAATTGTGGACCGGCATGAAGCCTAGTATGAAACACATGAGAATTTGGGGGTGTCCGGCCTACATGTTGGACAAGGAAGGCGGGTAAATTGGATCCTCGATCGAATTAAAATTTGTTTGTAGGATACCCGAGGAACAAAAAGGGTGTATGTTCTATAGTCCCGAAGATCAAAAGGTGGTCATCAACACCCATTTTAGATTTTTGGAAGAAGACTATATGAACCAAAGAAAACCCAGAAGTGAGATTAGCTTAAATGAGCTTAGAGGGCAAGCCTCAGTGCCAACTGTACTAGATGATATACCAAACAATACGTTTTCACAACCAGAGCCTCGTCGTAGTGGGAGGTTTGTGAGACAGCCCGAGAGATTCATGGGAATAGGAGAGTCCTCGGACTTGATTCCGGACAAGACTTAATCAGACCCATGGACATATGATGAGGCACTCCAAAATAAGGATCTTGATTCTTGGCAAAGCAAAGACAATGAAAGCGAAATGGGTTCTATGTTTCATAATAGAGTGTGGGAGCTAGTCGAACCACTTAATGGGGTCAAACCCATTGACGCGCAAGTGGGTATATAAGAGGAAAAGAGGACTAGATGGGAAGGTTGAAACCTTTAAAGCAAGACTAGTGGCGAAAGGTTATACTCAGAAAGAAGGGATCGATTATGAGGAAATTTTTTTGCCCGTAGCCATGCTTAAAGTCCATCGTATTCTCTTATCGATTCTTTGCGCATTTCGACTTTGAAATCTGGCAAATGGATGTCAAGGCGACTTTCCTTAACGGAAGTCTTGATGAAGAGATCTATATGCAACAACCCCAAGGTTTCATTGAAACAGGCCAAGAACACCAAGTTTGTAAGCTCAAGAGGTCCATTTACGGACTCAAAGCGGACATCGAGCTTGGAACCAATGTTTTGATCATGTTATAAAGTCTTATGGGTTTGATCAAACGAGTTTGAAAAGTTATGTGTATAAAAAAGCGTGTAAACCGCATTGGTATTCTTAGTACTATATCGTAGATGACATTACGATCATCGGGAGCGATGTAAAGGTGTTATCGGGCGTAAGGGCATGGCTTTCAAAAGCGGTTTGATATGAAAGACTTAGGGAAAGCCGGACACATCCTTGGGATCAAGATCACTTTCGAGATCGCCAAGAAAAGGATGATCGGGTTATCGCAAGTTTCATACATAGACCTTTGTCTTTGAAACGCTTCAGGATGCAAGATTCCAAGAAAGGATTCGTACCTTTCGGGCATGGAATCCATCTATCAAGAAAATGTCCCTAAGGCATAAAAAAGGAGATAGATGACATGAAAGGCATTCCTTGTGCTTAATTTATCGGAAACCTTATGTAAAAAGATCTTTGTATGCGAGACCGGATATCTGTTTTTGTCGTAGGCATGGTAGCAAGATATCAAAGTAACCCGAGGAAAGAGCATTGGACTACGATTAAAAACATTCTGAAGTATCTGGAAAGAACTCGGGATAGAATGTTGATTCATCAGTCAGATACTCCAATCCCCATCGGCTACACAGACTCGGATTTCCAATCAGACTTAGATTCCAGAAACTATCTGCCTCGGTTAGTGTGTTTCCATTTGGAAAGTGTAGCCATCAAATGGGACGAGTGTGATAAATGCATCAACGACTCAACCATGGAAGTCGGGATGTAAGTAGGCTGCTTGTGAAGCGGTGAAAAGAACCGATTTGGCTCTAGACCTTCTTAGTGGACTTGGATGGAGTTTCGAATTTGTCTAGCAATATTTGCTAAGGGCAGTTGCAAATTCAAGGGAACCAAGAGTCCACGAGTCAAACGAGCACACTAAAGGAAAGACATCTTATCACGAGAAATCGTTAAGAGAGAGGAGATATAGATGTGGCAAAAGATAGCGTCGAGGACAACCTAGTAGATTCATTCACGGTGCGCCTCTGAATACATTCGAGAGACATGTGAAAGGAATGGGTGTCAAGACCGTTGCTAATCTGCTTTTTAGTATAAGTGGGAGAAATTATTAGGTTAGGTGTGTAGGTGACATTAGATGTCACGGACTACGCGAGACATGTTGTAGTATATTAAAAGCGGACTTTGAGTATAAGTGGGAGATTGTTGGGATTATCTTTGGAAAGTATGCTTTTTACTTTGTATAATATAAACCGAATTTTTAGACTTATTTACTGAATAAATTGTTTATCACTGATGCTTTAAATATTATTGAATGTTACATATATTTACTGCATAACTGTTCAATAAGTCGTACGTGTTACATTGTAGTTAATTTAGTGATACCAGATCACAGAAGATTAAATTAACAGTCCCTTGTAACTAAAATTACGTTATTCATGACCTAGATGGAAATGAACAACCCATCGTGAAAGGTTGAAGTGTAAGGCTCAGATTGGCTTGTCTTGACCAAGAGATTACACTAGTGCATGACTGATGCCTTTGAATAGGACCCTGAGGAGGATAAATTCTTCAGAACTGAACAAGGAAGAATTAGACCTCAGTGGTTCGTTATTTCTTAACCTTCGTCCCTTAAATAGGATCACGTGGGATTGGTAACTATTGCTTTGACTCATCATGGGTAGCGAATCAATGAGATTCAATACTTTTTATCTTGGGCAATATTATTGGTCACATGTGATTGCTAAGATTTAATACGAAGAATCGTGTGCAAGTACGCTTGTTCGATTTGCCCCTTTAGGAGGTTCATAAGCTTTATCATACCAAATCTTGCAAGTGGAATTAGTTTCCGGTATGGATAACAATGTTGAACCGTTCCTTGACCAAGGATAAAAGATATTAATTAATTAGAAAGCTATTTCAGTGGCTTGAATTAATTAATGGGCTAGATAATCTTAAACACGGGAAATAATGACCGGGAGCCATATTGATTGTAATATGGGTTAAGATGGATAGTGCAATATTAATTATGTAGTGGGATTAATTAATATTTATGGGCTTGAATTATATTGTGGCTCAATATTAGATATTCAAGGTCCATTAGAAGGTCTAATCTTAATTCACCTAAAGGCCCCCTGAGTAGCCCAACATATAGTCCATTAACTGAAAAGGTGATTAAAATAAAATAAATATTGTTACTTATTTTTCCTTGAGATTTTCGAAAATTATGGATGAAGTTGGGAGAAAGATTTTCTTTGAATTTTGTTATGGAATGAAGATATGTATTCTTGGAATACAGGATTATCTCATTAAATTCAAGAAATCTCCCACATGGTTTATCCATATGTATTTTTCGAAAAAGATGAAAATATAGGGCAAGAAAGATTTTCTTGATTTTCTTGAAAAGATATTATGGAAGATATGTATTTCTTGAAATACAAGAGTATCTCATAAATTCAAGAAGACCCAAATCTTGGAATCTTGCAAGGCTATATTTTCGAAAATTATCCATAAAATAGAGTAGGTGGAATTTTGTGGAATATTATAATTATGAGAAAAATAATATATGAGATATATTCAAGATTTCTTGAAGATCAAGAAAAGATTTTCCCACATTGTTTTTTGCCACAATTTTCGATCACCCTTGTCTCTATAAATAGGGGATGATTCTTTCATTCCCAAGTACAATTCCATGTGCTGGAAAAATTAGTAAATCCACAAAGGTGGTGCAACATATTTTATTTTCCTTTTGTTAAATCGTTCACAAGAATCCTTCCACCGGATAGTCGAACGAGGGCTAAGGAAATACTTGGGAAGCCCTTTCGGTTAGTCTAATCAGCCATATCGTTGCCATCCCAAGAGGTACGTTCACGTAAACTCGTAGAATTCCGCATGCGTAGGTTTTACTTGAATTATTATATGCATGATATATTGTTGGATTATTATTTGAATTAATATAGGATTAATTCATGCTAGTAATAATTACAGAATTAAATTTGTATTTAAATATTCACCCCAAATAGATCTGTGCAACCTATTTCCCAATGATTATAACCGACGGGTCGGTCCACGATAAAGTCTTACGATCTTTAGTTGTCTTAGCTTCAACTAGCGGACTCGATCGATGTAGGTCTTTCGTGCGGATCTTGATCTTACGGTAGTCTTCGATCTTGGTCTTACGAGCTATTGGCTTCATGTCTTCACCGATCATCGATTAAGCGATCGGTCGACTAACTGATTATCTGATCTTCTGACCTTGTCTTGTCTTCTGATCTCAACTGGTCTTCTGACCTGACCTATACATATTGAGTTTCCCCTCGATATGTGACCTACCTTATACATCAGCTGTATATACATTTCAGCTGGTCATCTTAACCTGATTCTAAAACATCGATTAACAACAGTCGATTTGGTCCTATTATAAATTTGTTTTGGAACTTCCATCAAAACTAAATAAAATTTCCCAACAATTTCCCCCTTTTTGATGGAACCAAAACATATAATCAGAAAAACAGATAACCATGCGAAATGTAAAAACATAAACAACAGAAATCAGAAGACAATGAGATGTTGTCTTAAGATCAGAAAGGTAACTTGTTTTATATATAAGAGATGAAGATTACATGTACAAATTTTACCTACCACCTGATCTAAGACATCTTCTGATTCCTTCAATAAGCAAACTTCTGAAGACTTTCTGGAATGTTGAAAATCTTGTACATTCTCTGCAGCAAGACCTCCAATCTTTCACTCTCAATAATGTCTCCTCTCTTAGCAAAATCATAGAAGAGTTGTTTGAATCCAATTGGGTCAAGAGAGTTATCAGCTCTGAGTGGTGGAATCATTGTCTGAAATTTGGGTGCAGAGGGAGTTAATGTCATGATTTTTCCTTCGTGCATCACCACTTTGAAGAATCTGGGGAATTTGATCTCCAGCCAGTTTTGAAACTCAGCATCAAATTCACCCTGATCTGCATGTTCTGGTATCTTCTGAATAATGTAGACGTTGCTCAGCCAGTCGATTTTAGACCTTGTCCATTCAGGAAGCAAGTCTCGTCTGGCCACCAGAATGCTTTCAACTTCCGCATGGAAAGCTCTCTCTTCCCAATCTACTTCTTTTACATCTGCTGCCATCTTAGATTTCCTTTTGACATATCTTTGGTCGGGCGGCTTCAACTTCTTCTTCTTCTTGATAGCTGCTTCAATGACCCCACGCCTCATCAGTTGTTCTTCTTTATAAGCATCTGATGTCTGCAACTGTGTCTGGGTCACGATTGGCTTCTTGATTTGCTTCTTAGCTTGTTTGCCTTTCCGCAGTTGTCTTTCTTCAGCAGTGTCTTCTTCTCTCTGCAGCTTCTTTGCTAACTCGAAACTTTTCGCCTGATCCACCTGATCAAATCTTTTTACGTGCGGATTGACGAGAAGTCTTCAATCTTGTCCACCCGGCAACAACTTCGAGGACGGTGGTCTTACGCTCATTGATTTCTTTTCCCTGAGCCTCGATCTCTCTTTCTTTGTGTTGATCCTGATTGTTTTAGTTCGTGATAGGAAGCGATCGAGAATGGGTGACTTACGGTAAATCAACGATTACCATCCGCAATTGTTTTTCATCTGATCTGTTTTTTCTTTATCTTGTCCTTCCCCTTTTTGGTTGCATCAAAAAGGTGTGGTTTTTGAGATTCAAGGCCCGAAACCGGCGTGTTATCTCCTCCTTAAGTTCTTCCACAAACAAGAGGAGTGATCCGAACATTTGCGAAGTAGTTGCGATTACCGAGAACCTATTTAATCGATTCAATAACTTTCTTGGCCCGAGTAATAGATTGATCAAGTCTTTTTTACGCTATTGTCCGACATTAATCGGTCCGTTCAAGGATCCCCGGACACTTTCCAAGAGAACTGCGTCTCTCTAAGCATATCAGTCGGGATCCTCATCTTGTCAGCAAGAGGGTCAATTCGTTTTGTTACCGATTCGAGAATAGAATCGTGCATATGTGTGATCTTCTCGATTGTTAACTTCCTCTCATTGTCAACCAGGTTTGAGATCTGGTCAACAGTTAGCTTCCTCTCTTTGTCAATCAGGTTGCTCTATGCTTCTTCAAATTTTGCATCAGATTTGCAGCAAGAGTCGTAAATTGTGTATCAACTGAAGCTTTTACCCCATCTTGTATTTTCGCTAGATGTCGGATCTAGGATATCAAAGACTTTAGCACGATGGTCGACCGGATGTTGAAACCTCGCTTTGGTCGGGTCTCATCTGCAGCACCCATACCTGGTTCATCGGCAGGTTGCTCATACTCAGTATAAGCATAAGTATCATAACCTTCTTCTTCTTCTTGAAAAATAAACCGGTGCACCGACCATCGATATCGACATCGTAGCCGATTAATTTTGCTTATTGGATACTACCCAAGATTCTGTTTTCGCCTTCTTCTCTAGGTCAACAAAGTAATCAGACTCAAGGCATTCATTAAAATTAGAAGTCTTCAATATCCTTGAGTCGATGTTCCTCCGAAGACTATCTCCTCCATCTGTTTGTCCGATCCCAATATGATCGATGAGTTAGGAAAGTGCTCATCGGATAGGTATTAACTTTGTCGCCAGTAGAAAATACACCGTAGAGTGTTCTTGTCACAGTGATTCGAGGGAGGTCCTCTTGTTGAAGGATTGTGAGACATGGAGACATACATGTCTTCGTTCTCAAGAACATCTTGCTCCTCTGGCGAGTTCGAGCAGTGTTGGAACAAGTTCTGAATGATTTCTTGAGCAGGTTCCCGAACAACTTCAAAGCAGGTGGATTTAAGCGAGAAGATTCGGGGGGAGTGGAGGATTTTTACGGTTGGTGGTTGAAGGTTGATCGGGCCGTGGTTACGATGTGGTTGAAGTTATTTTTGGGGAGGGGGTTCGAGAGGAGAGGGGCAAAACGGTTTCCGGTGGAAGGTTCGGTTGAAGGTGGTTTTACGGTTGATGGTTAGGGTGAGGGTGATGGTTTTTACGGTTAAGGGTTGGTGAAGGTGATTTTGAAGAGGAGGTGGGTGAAGTGGGGCAAGTGGGGTGGTTTCATGCCCTCAAAAAAAGAGAACTTATGTGAAATTTGGTCGATGGTTGAATCGGTGATTCTCTTCGAGGTTGTACATCGGCTCCACGGGTTTCCACCGAACGGGTTTTCCACCGGCATTAACTCTTGACACGATTCTTGGGTTGATCTTCGCTTGATTCGAATTTCAACATCACTTCCTTCGTCTTGAAGACCTCGAAGGCATACCATCCTTCTTAAGCGGCATTGTAGTAAGTGTTTTTCGGCGTTTTCACTTTTTGCATCGGAAGGCTTACTCACGACTGCTTCCTCTTTCTCGTTCCTCTCTTTGATGGAGTTTTGCCTTGAGATTTTTAGGAAGCCCGACACATATGGTGTTAGATCATCATCAGATAATCCAGATAGTGCCTCATCCTTGTAAATTAAGGCTTTGAATTTCTCCAAATATTGCTTCCGCCCATTTTGTGACCAAGGATAGTCTCTGGGAAGCTTATCAGCCAAAATTATAGACACCTTGTGAATATTACTGATATTCTTGGTCAGCTTCACTTTATTTTCTTCATCTGTGGCAATCTTATCAGTTTCCTGCAGCAAACGATGCTTGAATAACCCCATCCAGTTCATATTTGGGGCCTTCTCAATGATTGCGACCATAACATCTTTGCTTTTCTTTGGGTTAGAGCATCGAAATTTGAAAAAAGATCCCAAGAATGACTTTCGAGACAATTTCGAAAAGCAGTCTATACTTCCTTAGGAGGTAGGGAACTTTGACATGTGTGAGCTGATTGATGTTCCCAGGTCTCAACAACACTTTCTGCAGATACTCCTTATCTGACATTCCAGCAGTGAACTCATCAGGGTATTTCTTGCCCATTTGCAGACCAAAGATTCTTCTGAGATCATCGTTGGAGACATCGATCCTGGTCCTTCCAACGAATGAGAATAGTTCTTTGTTGTCCGTCTCCTTTAGTCTTCTCAGGAATTCCAATGATTCAAACATATGGAGAGTTTCCTAATGGCGATAGCAAAATTGATCAAGTCCACAGGCTCTTAAGCATTCGAGTATCTCCCTTGATTCTGGATCATTTGTGGTATTGAAAATGACATACTTTTCATCAATGACATTTTTGAGCATAAAAGCATAGTCACAAGTTTCCGATAGCACTATTGACGATTCCATTTTCTGAAATCATAAACCAACATACAAAGTGAGTGTTATGTGAAACAACATAATCAATCACACAACGTTATTCATAAAAGAGCAATTTTGCGAATTAATACACATGAATATCTATCCCCAATATGCATATAGTTTATTATGTATATAGAAATGACAATGACTGATTTAAATTCTAGTTGATCATGATTAACAGTAATACACACAATTTCTATACTCTGATCATGATATGCTATTCAAAAATAACAAGATGAGTAAGTTACCAGAAAAGCGATATGAGGGTTTTGGAAGATAGATTAATCGCTTGAATATTTTTAATGTTTGAGATAATTTTCTGGAACTGGATTGCGGTTTTAGAAAGTATGAAATGCGGAAGGTTTTTAGAGAAAATGTATTTAGGGTTTTAAAAGATGGGAGGGAAACATTTTGCACGATTATTTTTAAGGTACTTGAGTGTCCTTGATTTAAGTGGACGGTCAAGATTAAGGCGGTTGAAAAGTAATTCAATCGTGCGGTTAAGGTTTTAAACCGGAAGACTTTTGGACTTAAAGGTTCGGAATAAATGTATTTAATACACAAGCCCCGAGTTCGCATTTAATGTTTGCAGGCATGACATCATAAAGTAATGTGAGCAGTAATAGCTAACATAGAATAGGCATGAAGATAAATCATAAAACGTATCTGACTGACGGATATTGTAATTAGTCAGCTACCACTGTTGATCTTATCTGGTTGACCTGATTACTATTGACCTTACTGATGGTTGCCTAAACCATCGTATTTCCCAACAATGTCCCACTTATCTGATCAGTTTTCTGATGAGCCAAACTGATCAGGTGACGTTCCCTTTTCAACTGTTATCTCTGAACAACTCTTTGACTGATCCTTTCTGATCAGTTGAGATACCATACCCAACTGATCCTTCTTATCTGATCAGTTTTCTTCGGATCCATCCTGATCCACTCTTGACCTAGGTCAAGTCTTGGAATGTGCGCTCCTGCCAGAACTTAGTTCTTGAGGAGCCGAAGAGTCATCTCGATTCCCTAAGTCGGCGTGATTTGACACTTCTTAATGATGGTATGGATACGTTGTGATAATTCACACCATCAACTCATCCAACCATCAGTCGCGTGTTTCTTAAGCGTTGTCCTTGCAGTGCAAATTTCTCCTAAGGGTCTTGAGAAATTAAATTTGCACCTATACCCCTGCTTTTCTTCTATAAATAGATCTGGGGTTTTAGGCAAACAACACAACATAAACCATTCATCTTCTTTATTTAGCTTATACTCCATGTTTTCCGATGAATCCCTATTTCCGGTGAAACTTTCGGCAAAAACCTTTAACCCTTTTCAAATGAATTCAGCTTCTCAAATCAACCCTGTGCGTCCCTTATTACTGCTTTCGTCGTCATCGAAGATTACACATACAATTATTGCCAAGCTTCTCTACCACCGAGGCAGCGGATCTGCTATAGCAAATGAGAAGACACTTCTCCTAACCGTATGCACCTTGTGTGCCTATCGAGATGACGGAATTAGCATCAACAGACTCAGTCTGATACAAAACATGAGTTTGGTATTCGATCTTGATCAGACAACAGCTGATCATCCTATATCAAACTCAATATTTGCATGTGAAACTTGTGGCCATATGGTCTTTGGACCACATCTTTGGCACTTGTGTCCCATTTAACAGCTGGAGAGCCCATTAATTTTAGGAGTAGGGGCTCCTGGCCTAGAAATCCTTCAAGGCCGCCCTCGCTCCTCACTCCAAAGCTCTGAGGGTGGCTTAGGATTATTTCAAAGCCTCTCACACCCCTTTTAGGGTTGGGGGGAAAATGGGAGCATCAGGCTCTAAAAACTTTAAAGCCTCTCTCCCCCCCTTCTAGGGTTAGGCTTAGGGTTTAGGGTTTAGGGTTTATGTACTGACCTCCGGGTCCTTTTGTACTTGTAACTTGTAATGTAAATCTGACCTCCGGGTCTTTATCAATGAAAATTTCTATTATTCCATTGTTATGTTGTTTCTACTTTCTTATGCAATTTGTAGCCTTAATCTTATACAACTTGCTTGTTGAACATAGCTTAATCGACTTACAAAGTATAACCTTCCAATCTGATCAGTTCCCCCTTAATCTGATAATTCTTTTCTGATCATATCTAATCAGTTGAGGTATCTTCCTCAACTGACTCTTTCTATCTGGTCAGTCTCTTAACCAACTGGTCTTGGAGACTAGTCCACCAAACATTTCTGGTGCACTTCCTCCGAGATCCAGAAGCCCTAGCTCATTGCATAATTCTCTGAATCTGATCTCAGCTAGTGGCTTGGTTAGAATATCGACTTTTACATTTTATCAAGACGGATCTTTTCCATTACGATATTCTTCTTTTCAACATGATCTCTTATAAAATGGTGTCGACATCCACATGCTTGCATCTTGTATGTAGAACGAGGATTACGAGTGATTGCAATAAAGACTATTATCGCAGAATATAAATGCGTTAAGTAGCTATAATGTTATAATCCTCATTTGGCCGACTTAGCTAGAGCGGTTGGGAAACAACTTCCTGCGACCATGTATTTACCTTGATAGTAGATGTCGCGAATCGATGTCGCTTCTTTTGAAAACCAAGAGATCAGTTTACTACCTAAAAACTGACATGTATCTGAGGTTGACTTCCTGTCAATTCTCCAACCTCCATAATCAGAATCAGAATACCCACTAAGCTCTAGATTATCATATGATGGGTAAAATAAACCAAGGTTTAATGTCCCCTTCAGATACTTAAGAATCCGCTTATTTTGCTTCCAGGTGGCTTTGCATTAAATTTGCACGAAATCCGCACATACACCCCTCTTGCAAAAGTGATATTTGGTCTGCTGGCAGTCAAGTATAATAGAGATCCAATGAGAGCCCTATATTCTTTCTGATTAGTTTTCTGACCATTCTCATCTGGATCCATCTTGAATCCAGTCATCATAAGAATTATGGCTTCCTTACAGTTTTGAACTCCGAACTTAGCCAATAAACTCCTAGTGTACCGCTTTGACGGATGAATATCCCATACGTACTTTGCTTAACTTGTAAACCCGTAAAAGTAACTCATCGACCCATCATGGACATCTCAACTTCCTTGCATCGACTTCTGTGAATTTTTTCACATAAACTCTTGTTGGGAGATCCAAGAAGATGATGTCATCCACATAAATCTGAACCATCAGAATGTCTTCTCCATCTTCTATTCTGAATAAGGTTCTGACCACTATTACTTTAGTGAAACCACTGTCTATCAAGAACTAAGAGAGTGTATCATACCAAGCTCGAGGAGCTTGTTTCAGGCCATAAAGAGCTTTTCTTAAGCGGTACACAGTGGTCGCCTTTTTTCAAAAAATTTGGAGGTTGTTCAACATAAACTTCCTCAGCTAGTACCCCGTTTAAGAATGCACTCTTAACATCCATCTGATACACAATAAACCCTCTGTGGGCAACATATGCCAGAAACAGCCGAATGGCTTCCAGGCAAGCGACTGGTGCAAAGGTCTCATCATAATCAATTCCTTCTGATTGTGAATACCCCTTAGCAACAAGTCTTGCCTTATTTCTAGTTATGAGATTATTCTCATCTCTCTTGTTCTTGAATACCCACTTTGTGCCAATCACATCTTGATGGGTTGGTACATCCACCGATTTCAAAACTGATTCCTTTCAAACCTGTTCGATTCTTCTTGCATGGCTAGAATCCAGTTTGCATCTTGTAGAGCTTCTTCTACTTCAGTTGGTTCCTTCAAAGGCAGATAACAACAATACATGGCACTTTCACCAATCTGATGTCTATTTTTGACTCTATCAGATGTGTCTCCGATGATCAGATCAATTTGGATGGGTTACCACAGTCCTTCTTTTCTGATTTGCATCAGTTTGGAGAACATCATCCTCTTCTGATAGTAGTTCATTACTAGTGATTGGGAGTGGAGCAGAATTATGATCCACTTGACATGGACAAGTCTCAGCTGATGTTGGACTCATCATGTGTATCGATCGTCCATAGGAACCAGTGTTCACCACCGAACGGATGGTTCGATTGATCTTTATCTCAATTTGTATGCCGGCTTCTTCATTGCGGTTATGCGTACCTTAGGGTCCGATTGACTGGTGAATCAAGAAGATCAAGTTCGGAATATACATTGTTACATGTTACGATCCTTTTTCCTTGATACTTAGGCCGATCCATTTTACATTCATCAGTACGGTTGATCTGGTACTTGTTCGAGCAATGATTTCTCTGTTCAAAAGATGTCTCATCAAAGACCACATGAGGTGTTTCTTCCACAACTAGGGTTACTTTGTTGTAAACCCTAAAAGCCTTCTTTGGATGAGGAATATCCTAAGAATATTCCCTCATCCGACTTGGCCTCAAAAGTCTTCAACCCGACTCTTCCCATTGTTGTGTATGAAACACTTTTCCAAAAAACATGGAAGTAAGAAACACGAGGTTTTACGCCCTTCCACAGTTCATAGGGTGTTTTGTAGTGAGCCTTAGTCGGTGAGCATCCATTTCGAGTGTGGCATGCAATATTGATGTCTTACGCCGTAAACGGCTTGGTGTTGCATGTCAAACTAACATAGTCGCGGCAACTTCCTTGAGTGTTCTGTTTTCTCCGATTCGCTACACCATTCATTTGTGGTGTTCTTGCGGTGATGTCTCATGATGTATACCAAACTTAGTGTAAAAAATCGGTAATAAAAGAGTTCGAAATTCTATACCTTTTATCGTCCGATTTTCACTATCTCGACACCTTTTTCGTTTTGTAGTTTCTTGAAGCGACTCGGGTATCTTTGTTGTTGTCTCATTCTTCTTATACAAGAATACAACCCAGGTAAACTTGGAATAATCATCCACGATTACCAGAGTATATTTGTGTCCGCTGAGACTGACTGGTGTAACTGGTCCAAATAAGTCCATATGGAGCAGTTGCAATACTCTGTTGGATGTTGGTCCAGGGATTCCCTTGAATGAAGCTTTAACCTGTTTTCCCTTCTGACATGCGACACATGTCTGATCCTTAGAGAATACCTCATTCGGAAGACCCTCAACCAAAGACATCCTTGCTATCTTGTTAAGAGTTTTAAAGTTCAGGTGACTCATTCTCTTGTGCCAGAGCCAACTGCTACCTTTTGAACTCTTAACAATCAGGCATGCATTTCTTGGACAACTATTCCAATTTGTTGTATAAATCGTACCTTTCCTTGAACCAGTTAACAAGATCTGTTGAGTAGCTCGATTCTTGATAGTACACTGATCAGTCGAGAACTCAATACTGAAACCGTTGTCGCAGAATTGTGAAACTGATAACAGATTATGCTTTAAACCTTCGACATACGAGACTCCAGTAACTTGTACATCATCATTCTCTAAGGTTCTGAATCCTCTGGTAAAACCAAAGTTATCATCACCAAAGAGTACACGTGGGCCTTCTTGTTCTGTGTAAGAGCTGAGGAGATGTTTGCTTCCAATCATATGCCTTGAGCATCCACTATCGATGTACTAGATAGTTGCTTGTACACCTCCTTTGTTGGTCAAACCCACGCGAACCTGCAATCAAATCAGGTTTTAGGTACCCCTTTAGGATTGGGTCCTGAGGGGTTAGAGTTGGTTTTAGGGATCCATACAAACATGGCACTTGTATTGTAATCAGATAGATCAGAAGGCCTGATTTATCTCCCATAAACATCTACATAATCATACATCTCTTCATATGCATTCTGATCAGTATGATTATTTGTGCGAGCCTTGGGTGAATCAGAAGACTTAGGATTTTTCCTTGTTGTTTGTCTTCTTTTAACCTAGTGGGGCTCAGGTGCAGCAACCCTAGGTTTCTGATTATAAGGGTAGGTACGACTGCTACCATTAAAAGATTCATATCTTATTGGCATATCTGGTTTATTGGTTTTTTTGGCTGCTCGTTACTGTTAAGTGACTTGACCGATTAGGTTTCAGATCAGATTTCCTCTTTAGAGGTTGTCTTTTCTGATACCTAATCTGCTGATCAGGTAGAGGTCTCTTCAGAAGAACTGGGTTCTTCTGTTGATTCCTTGGCTGATGCTTAATCAGTTGGGGTCCATTTCTGTTTCCTTTCTGATTGGGCACTTGCCTTACTTGTTCAGCAGGTCCATTTCCCTTGTTAGATACAAATTTTGCTTTATGTGTATCTATATCAGAAACTCGTTTGATTACACCTTTTTGAAGTGAATCAGACGGGGCTTTTGAGGATGCAAAAGGATTTTCATACCCAATTCCCTTCTTATTAGTTGTTGTTCAAAAATAGTTGTTCATATCCTGAACGGTTTTCGCAGTTCTTCTGTTGATTCCTTGGCTGATGCTTAACCAGTTGGGGTCCATTTATGTTTCCTTTCTGATTGGGCACTTGCCTTACTTGCTCGGCAGGTCTCTTTCCCTTGTTAGATACAAATTTTGCTTTATGTGTATCTATATCAGAAACTCGTTTGATTACACCTTTTTGAAGTGAATCAGACGGGGCTTTTGAGGATGCAGAAGGATTTTCATACCCAATTCCCTTCTTATTAGTTGTTGTTCAAAAATAGTTGTTCATATCCTGAACGGTTTTCGAAGATTTCGTGAAAACCTATATTTTCTTACGTAAACTATCCTCATTTACTTTCAAACTCTCATGTAGTCGGAAGAGATCATCAAACTTGGCTTGTAGGATTTTAAAATCATCAGCTTGATGTCTATTAATAGCTAGATGCTCCTTAATCTGCTTCTCCTGATCAGAAGAATTAACTTTCAGAACTTTCAGTTCTTGATTTATCTTTCGGCGGCTTCAATCGATTTTAGTTAAATTTACTTTCTTTGTCGGCATTTTCCTTAACAAACTGAGTATTTTCAATCCTTAGCTTATCGTTTTCAGCTTCCACTATCGTATAAGTGTCTACTGCGTTAGAGAGATCATCAAGCAATTGCTCAGAGTAGAGCTGCAAGTCAATCTCTCCAGCAGGTGTGCTAACCATAGCTGGTGTGGAAACTGAGAGAGCAGAAGGTTTAGAGGTTACCTCAGATTGGTCTTCCTCCTTAGCCATCAGACAGATTTCATCATTAGAAGAGAATATCAGATCATCGTAGTGGAAGAAATCATCAGCGTTGCTTATCAAACAGAAATCTTCTACAGATGAGTAGCCTGAATCCTCAGAAGGCAGATAAGAATCATCAATTTCAGATGTATCAACAACCATGGCTTTCCTGTCTCTATAGCGTTGCTCTTTTCTGTTCCGCTTCTCTTCTCTTTCTTTTGGTGCCAGGTCTGGGCAATCTGCGCTGTAATGACCTAGTTTCTCACAGTTGAAACACGCTCCATGATCCACGGAACTTCTTCTACCAGGTGAGTCATTCCGTCTGTAGAATCTGTCAGGTGACTTACCTGTCTGATTGTAATCAGAAATTCTTCTTTCAGATCTGTTGTCTCTCTTTTCATCAGACCGATCATCTCTTTTCTTATCTTCTTTGCGATCCTTTCTGTGATCATCTCTTCGGTCATCAGATCTGGTCCTTTCTGGAGATCCGTCAGCTGGCCTCCTATCTCTTCCTCTGCTGTTTTGATAATCCCTGTAAAATCTACGATACTTGCCAAGTTGAATGTTAGATTTTTCAAGTTTTCTGGTTAGCAAACCAATCTGTTCAGTTTGGCTTATAATATTTCCAACAGGTTCAGTAGACTTTGAGTTGCTGCTAGCTGCTTTGAATGCAACTGATTTTGATGTGGCAGGTGTGGCTTCAGCAGGTGACTCGTCTTCTTCTTCTTGCCCTCTTTCGATCAGATCGAACTCATGGGCTTTAAGACTCAGGAACAGGTTGCTTGGCTTCATCTTGGCAATATCTTGACAATCCTTTATTACAGTGACTTTCATATCCCACTTCTTAGTCAGAGATCTCAAGATCTTATAATTTATATATTTATCTGACATCTCTCGTCCAAGTTCCCGAAGCTTGTTGACTGACATGGTGATTCTTCCATCGAGCTCATTGATGGTTTCATTTGGTAGCATCTTGAGTTTCTCAAATTTCACCAGTTCAGCTTGCAGTCTGCTATCTTTAATCAGATCATTTCCTACACACATTTCAGCAAGCGTATCCCACATTTGTTTGGCTGTCTTGAGATACTTTATCTTTTCTCTGGTTATCATGTCCATGGTCTTCATGATTATGTGTCTGACTATCGTATCCAGAGTGTACAGCTTTCTCTCTTCAGCATCCATCATGGCGGGACTCTTTCTGACAAGACTTCCAACTGCAAAATCTGGATCACCTCCAACAGCTGGGTTATCATGGTAGATGATGATGGGTCCTCGTTCAAGAACTTCCATCATCCTACTGCTTATTGATCCCAGATGATTGCTCATGTATATTGCTCATGTATATCGTCCAGTCTGCATACTCATCAATGGAAAATTTAGGCAAATCATGATACATACCCGAAGTATTATCCATGCTGATCGTGATTTTGAAAATAGATGAGACTTGAAAAGGTTTTTCAAGATCAGTTCAAGTGACCACAAAGGTTCTTCCTCAAGAACCGATGATATTCAAAGACAGTGGTCCGTAGAACCACTGCTCTGATACCACTTGTAGGTCCCAAACGGGTTTCGTGAGGGCAGAAGTCTAGAGGGGAGGGGTGAATAGACTTCTGAAAACTTTTTCGTGCAGATCAGGTGTGATTGCAGTTTGCCTGATCAGAGTGCAAGTGAATAGTTTGGACTGATATCCAACTTACTGATCGCCTGAGGGCAAATCAGTTCGGTGTCTATCAGTTTAACTGATTGTGCGGAAGCTAGTTTATACCCGTGTGAAAAACCAGTTTAAAACAAATCAGATTCCGAAGTTGTTTTCAATCAGATGACTATGGAGTCAAACTGATCAGATCAGTAGCTTGGTGTTAGCTGATCCTAACTCAGAATATGTATGCAGATTTACTAAAGTTGTGTGCAATAGTGTAAAGCAGTTAATCAAACATGTAAATGCACACAAGATTTATAGTGGTTCGGACAACCAGTCCTACATCCACTCTTCCCTATCACAAAGGGGCATCAACTTAACCAACTGGACTTAGATTATTGTGTTAGTCCAACACATTACACCAACAGATATTTATAGAGCTCTCACTCAACCGATCCCAGAAATCAGAACTAGAAACCCTAGTCTGAAATCTTACTAAACAAACTTAACCTAACTTTGGGTTTTGGGTAAGTTTTTTGTTTGTTCCAACTTTGAAATCTATCATAGTATTTAAGTAGCCTAACAGCTAGAGGATAAGATTTATGTGCTAAGAACTATGGGATGAACACTTAGAAAATAATCTTCAAGGTTGTGTTCTTCGTGCGGAAATTTTGCTATAGTATATGAGCTTCTTGATAATTTCCGTGTTTTCACTCTGAAGAGTAATCCCATATTTATAGACCTCGAAATCAAAGAGCCGTTGGAGAGAAATTTCAATTTCCGGCTATATTTGGTAGGTTTCCAGGATTTGATGTGACGTGCTTCCAGGAACGGCATGGCCGAAAGCGTGTATGTCATTTTTCTAGCCATTTGACTATGCAACGCCGAAATCCACAGTGTCAGCTCAGGTCATACGTGTCTTGTTCTTATTAGTTAACAAGTACAGCATGTCAGAGTTTGTTCACCAACTAAAGTTGACATTCTTCTTGTTCAGATCAACAACGTATGACTTGGTGAAACATTAGTTGACACCTAGTGTGAGCTGACCTGATCAGTTACAACTGATCAGTCTACCTGATAGAGTCTTCTGATGCCAGTTGTCTTAGCTTCAACTAGCAGACTCGACTGATGTAGGTCTTCTGGTCTTCTGTTCTGGATCTTGATCTTATGGTAGTCTTCTGATCTTCAGTTCTTCTGAGCTATTGGCTTCATGTCTTCACCTGATCATCTGATTAACTGATCATTCGACTAACTGATTATCTGATCTTCTGACCTTGTCTTGTCTTTTGATCTCAACTGGTCTTCTGACCTGACCTATACATATTGAGTTCCCCCTCAATATGTGACCTACCTCATACATTAGTTATCTATACATTTCAGCTGGTCATCCTAACCTGATTCTAAAACATCAGTCAGCTAACAGGTCTGACTGGTCCTATTACAAACTATTTGGAACTTCCATCAAAACTAAATACAAATTTCCCAACAAGCCTCTTTTGCCTCTATCTTCTTTGCAAGTTCAAGGTTTTTTGCTTGATCCTCCGAGTTTAATCGCTTCTGAACAGATGAGGAAAAGTCCTCAATCTTGTCTACACAAGCAGTAAGCTCCCCCACTGACGCTCTCTGTTCAGATAGAGCCTTGTCTTGAGCTTCCAATTGTCTGCTGTGTTCTTCAATAGTAGAGAATATCTCAGCAAGTTCAGTGTCGGGAACCTCAGCAGCAACTTGTTTTGGGACTTGGGCAACAATCATGGCCAGTGGGCCTTCAGGTGATTCTGCTTGTTTTTCTAGTCCACTTCCTTCCCCCTTTTTGGTTTCATCAAAAAAAGTTGCCAGTTTTCACTCAAGGTTGCCAAAATATCTCAGCATTTCTTGCTTCAGCTCATCAATTTCCAAAGGAGTGATGCGAATTGTCGTGTCTGACGGAGTTGGTCCCAGCATTCTGCTCATAGTGTTCTCCAGCGCAGTCCTGTCCTTAGACATAGATACCTCAAATCTTCACCACGCTGCATCGAAACTGGTGTCTGCCTTCATCAGAGATTTGTATAATTCTTCGAGCAAGATTCTGATTTCAGACAACGTAGACACCTCAGCTCCAAGTTTGTCTGCCAGCAGCTCAATGCGCTTCATCTCCCTTTCGGCAATAACTGTATGCATATCGGAGAGCTTAGCAGTTGTATGGTTCCGTTCTGACTCAACTAATTACCTTGTCTTTTCTTCCATCTGACTCATCAGGTTCGCCGCCAGCACGTTGAATTGAGCTTCAATGGATACCTTTACCCCATCTTGAATAGTCGTCGAAATCAGATCTAGGGTCTCAGATGTAATCATGACAGCCTTCTCAGATGTTGATGCCTCGCCATCTAGGGTCTCATCTGCTTCACCCTCGGCTGGTTCATTGGCAGCTTCCTCCTCATCAGCATACAACTCAGCTTCCTCCACATACGGGTAACCCATCTTTCTGTTAATCAAACAGTTAACATCAACATCTGATGCTAACTCCACTGCACTGCTGACTCCAGCTAACTGTTTCATCCTTAACTCCATGTCAACGAATGCAGGTTGGCCCAACACCTCCAGCATTATCAGAAAATCCTCAATCTCCTGCAACCTGATATCCCTCCAGAAAAGGATATCCGCCACCTGCTACCTGACCCCTGGGTGTTCCACCAGATAAGGGAAGTTCTTGTTCAGATAATTATCAACACGCTGCCTCAAGAACTTGACAGCAGGGTGAACCTGTTCTGGGAAGTCAGGTTCAAGTACTTTCCTGTGGTTGAAGGGGTTGTTGATCACAGAAACAAACATCGCCTTCTGCCAATCTGTTTGGCCAGGCGAATAGGATTCTTCTGGCAATTCAACCTATGGTTGGAGTGGTTCAGATATGGCTTTTTCTGGTTCCGGGTGCTCTTGTGTAATCTGTTCTGGTTGAGCAACATCAGGTTGAGGCGGGGTGGGTTGTCTGATGGGTGAGGGTGTTTTGGATTTTGCTGGGGAGGGTGATGGATATTTTGAAGTGGGGGTGGGTGATCTGGGTAGATGGGTCGGTTCGCGAGCTTTGAATAAGGAGCTCAGGTGAGCAGAATCGGATGGTTCTGACTCATCCTGTGCCTCTTCCAGCCTTTCCTCCTCTTCTCCACCTTCTTCATCTCCAGCAATAGTAACAACCTCTATCTGACCAGCTCCTACTTCTGCTGTCAGATCCCTTCCCGTGCTGACTGTGTGCTCAGAGCTCACACCAGTCTCTCCACCAGGTTCTCCACCAGCCGCCTCCACAACCTGCTCCTCAGGTTGTCTTTCAGCAGATTCCAAGATCTCCACATCACTATCTTCATCTTGTAGGCCTTTAGATGGCATACCCTTCTTCTTTGGAAGCATCGTAGTGAGATTCCTTTGCCTTTTCTCACTTGTATCTTCAGCTTTTCGAGCAGGCTTCGTTGCCATCTGCTTCCTCTTTTCGGATCTCTTGCGAGGCTGACCTTGTGCCTCAGATTGCACAGATGAAGCTTGTGCCTTATCTTTCTTTGCCTTTGGCACGTAGGGGGCAGGTTCATCATCCATTTGGCCTGATAACTCTTCATATTTTGACAGAAGAGCTTTAAACTTCGGCAGGTACTGTTTCCTTCCTTGTGCAGACCAATTGTAATTTGGAATTTTGTCAGCTAGGATGAGAGAGGCTTTGTGGATGTTGTTGATCTTCTTAGATAGCACAACATGATTCTTCTCGTTAATCATGAATTTGTCTGTCTCCTGCAACAATCTGTGCTTGAACAAACCTAACCAGTTCATATCTTGTGCTTTCTCGATAATAGCAGTCATCACACTTTGCTTCTACTGGGTTAGGGCATCAGGGCTGAATGTAATCCCCAATATTACCTTTGAGACAATTTCAAAGAGTAATATGTACTTCCTCTTCAAGTACGGTGCTTTAACATTTGTGATATGAGAGTTGTTGGCAGGTCTCAGAAGTACCTTTTGATGATATTCTTTGTCCGTCATTCCAGTCGTCACTACTAGAAAAAATGGTTTTAGTGACGTTCAAAAGCGTCACTAAAATTTGGCTATAGTGACGCTTTTGGTTTTAGTGACGCTTTGTCAAGCGTCACATGATTTGGCGTTTCAAAACCTTTATGTCATGACGCATGTAACTGTCACTACTAATATGTATCGTGACGCTTGTATGCGTCATAGTAGTGATTTTTAGTAACGCCAATTAGCGTCACCACAATGTGCATTAGTGACGCTTTCTCGCGTCACGTGAAACCTTATAACTACCTTAACTACCACGTATAGTGACGCTTAAATGTGTCATGAACTCGTTGTCTTGTGACACTATTATGTGTCATGATAAGGTCATTTTGTGACGCTTTGTTGCGTCATTAGGTTATGCATAACTAACTTAACTATCTCATTTAGTGACGCTTAAATGTGTCACAAGTCCGTTGTCTTGTGACAGCAATATGTGTTACGATAAATATTTTTTGTGATGCTTTTTTGAGTCACTAGAATATAAATAACTAATTTAATTACCTTGTTTAGTGACGCTTTAATGTGTCATAAACTAATTGTTTTGTGACACTAGTATGTGTTACGGAAAAAAAATAATTGTGACGCTTTCTTACGTCACTAGATTATATATAACTAATTTAACTACCTTGTTTATTGAACTTTTTTATGTCACGTAATATCAATTACAAAATAAGTATAAGTAAATTTATACATATATGCATATCTATGTACTTGCTCAAACATATATAATAATATAATAATTCAAATCATTTGTACCCGTATACATAAATATCATAATAATAAAATATTGTCATTAACTTGTAAACACGAAACAATCAAATGTATATCAAGAAAATATATCGTCATTCACATGTGACATCTAAAAAAGTAACATCACGAAAGTAATAGATATCAATCAAAACCAATCCAAACAAATGTACCAAAACTTTTAGTTCAATAATAAATTGCACTTAAATTACGTGTGACAAAATCCATTTTGCTGCACTCTCTTTATCTTGCATCTGCCAATTGAACCTATAATAACGAATAAAAGTGAAGTAATTAATGCTTGAACTTGAAAGGAACTAAGTTGAAACAAATGAAAGATTATCATTTGAAACTTACCAGATGCTTTGGCCAAACGATGCTATGTCCTATAGCTTGTCCAATATTTTTGACACCTCCAACTTTTCGGATTAATAGTTCGTCATATTTAATTGTCACAATAACTTTCACCTCACACCATTCAGGTCCTAATAATTCTCCATTTCCTAAGAGCTTAACTGGATCTAAACTATTAAAGGTGTCTTTCGCAACATGAGCTGGAGTAGAAATACCATTTAGGAGAACCTTTGCTCCCACCTGTTAAAACAAATATTATTATTTTAAACCCAGGTCCAAGATTCAAGAAATGGGGAAAACATGGAATTTAATTGGAACTATAAACCATATTTTTCACAACAAGAAACAACAGAACCCCTGCACGTCTTGCCAACGGTGTGTAAACAAGAAACCAAAATCAAGAAACTATCAAACATAATTCAACATAGTTTAAACAATAAATTTCTGCATTTCGGAAGATGTGTAGAATTAATTACACCTATATGTATCCATATTCAACAAAATCAGTATGAACTGATACAAAATCAGTACAACTAACAAAGTTTTCTAACTAATAATTGCAGCAACTAATAATATAACCTAACAAACTTTTCTAACTAATAAATTTAGCAACTAATAATTTCACCTAACAAAGTTTTCTAACAAACAATTTCAGCAACTAATAATTTCACCCAACAAAGTTTTCTAACTAACAATTTCAGCAACTAATAATTTCACCTAACGAAGTTCTAGACGAATCACCTTCATTATGTATAACTCTAACATGCCCCATTTGGCTATAAGCAGTCTAATGAACAAAGAATAGATAAAACTGCTGAAATTTACAAAATTATACGTACTTGCAAGGGGCGAGATTGGCACTTGAGGGCTTAGCAGATTGGGCATGTGCAGAGGGCCTAGCAGATTTGGCAGGGGCAGAGAGCCTAGCAGATTGGACAGGGGAAGAGGGCCTAGCACATTGGATAGGGGTAGAGGACCTAGCAGATTGGGCAGAGGCAGGGGCAGAGGGCCTAGCAGATTGGGCAGGTGCAGAATTGAGAGAGGTTGACGGGTCATTTGTGATGTTTCCTCTCACCTCCTCATTTCTCAACAACCTTTCAATTAACTTGTTCTTCTCTTCAAGTTCCTTTTCCAATTTTTCTTTCTCCATAGCCATACGTTGGATGTCATCCTGGCAAAATGAATTACTACCATATACATCCTTTGCAGTTACTCCGTAACCATACATGCGCACTCGTCCACCTTTATCTTCGCCAAGGACTTGAGAATATATATCACCGGGGCCTACGTCTCGTGCATCAGGTGGCAATTGCTTTTTTAGTTCTTGCATTTTTTCCTATATACAAATTTTACACAATAAAAATTATCACAAGAGAATAACTTGATTTACACTGTATTAAGAAAACAAAATTAGAGAAGTGAATAAGGAAGCTTCACCAATGCATTGGAAACTTTGGGATTAGATGAATTGCCATCTCGCGAGTAGCACTTTGAAAATATGTCTGCTCTAGTTATATCACTTATTTCCAACTCCTCGTTGTCCATATCATCCTCATCTATCCCAGCTTTACGTAAACGTTCTTCCTGCAAAAATATATATATATATATATATTATATCAACCATCACTTTAAAAGTCATCATGAGGTTTGCAAATGAAAAACAGTTACCTTGACATCTTCATACACTTGAGCAAAACTCCTTTTTCCAATTGTATCTTTGCATTTTCTTGAAGGTTCTATTTTTTTTTATTTTTTCAAGATGTTTTCTAGAATATGTAATAACACCAAGGTTTAAAAGTATTAACATTATTATAACGTGTAATGAAACAGAAAATATAAAAAGACCACATTTGACTCTTCACTACACCAATACTCTACGAGAGACTTCCATTGGGTTTCTTTCACCCTCTCATCTTCTGTATTGGTTCTCGTGCAAAGATTTTGTTCCATAGTTAACTCAGGATTGAAGAATTTTTTTTTTACTCTGCATTTGAAAGCCCTCCAACTTTTACCCAAAGCTTGTAAAATACATTTATCATATCCAACTGGAACAACAAAGCACTCCTACAAAATCATGTTTGACGACGTAAGAAATTGTAATAACAAAGTAACAATATAAATAAATTTTAATTTTTAAAATTATTACCTTCACTTTGTCCAGCATACCTTTTTTAAAAGTTGCTGGTACCTTATGCCAATCTTTAAAATCTAATGGCACTAAGTTTCCATTTCTCACAATTGATCCCAAGAACTCAACATACTTGCTTTTATTATAACCAATTGGCTTTCCATACTTATTGAATTCTACCTGTAGACGCTGAAGGTTCGCGTTGCTATAACTTATAGCCCAAAGGTGAGGCATATATGTATAACCTCTACCTCTAGGTTGTTTAAAGACTTCATCTACAAATACCAAAAAAATAAATTTGTTAAATTATTGAAGGTAAAGTCGTTCACATGAACATAAATTAAATTTCAGAATTATTAATATATATTTATATGCTCTTGAATGGTGTACCTTATTTGCCGTCATGTTGTTCCGTAGCTAACTCGTTTGCATTTTCACCCACCCGTTGGTTAGCAACATCAAAAATGGATTTCTCTCTTCTTTGATTAATATTTTTAACCCTTCTACTTCTTTTTCCCTTGGTAAGACCTACAAGATTCTCTTAAATATAGAATTAACACACTTTAATAAGACTAATATTCCATTGTTTCAAGTCTGGTACAATTTCTATTATAAACAAATACACAATTACATATTTCTTTCACGTACTTACACATGCCAACTAACTTAGAAATCATACCTTGAGGATCAATATGTTGCTCATGGACCTCATCATCAGTGTTCTGACCTCTATGTTGGTTATCTGATAAAGAGTCTTGTTCGTTCCTTTGGACATGAATTGAGTCAATATGTTGTTTCACACCTTGAGGATCAACAATTAAAGGTTAAAAAGATGTCTCATCCAATATAATAATTAAAGTAATAGCAAAAGCATGGAAGCACAGCGTATACTATTATATACCTGGAATGTTGGCAGGTACCTCAGGATCCGCAGTAACTCTTTGTCCCCGCATCATTGATACACCATAATCTTTAAAATGTAGAAACATTTGATAAAAGAGAAAGTAAAAATTAAGATAATTCTAAAAGCAATAAATGAGTACTATAAAAGATGATGCATGCTACCTCCACGATGATCAGCCTCACGTAAAGACGGTTGCATCCTTTGACCACTATTTGCATGAGTTTTTTTTAGTTCTCTAGCCCTTGCTTGAAGATCATTTACAATAATAGCTTTCCCGGCCTTTATCATTTTCCTGCAATCACAATTTTTTTGAAACAATTATTAGAAGCTTCTACATAAATATAAGTAACAATTCATTATGGACAAATATCAAAACTCATTGAAATGTAAAAGTATGAATTAGAATAAATGGTGAAAAAATAATAGAATCATGTCTCTCTATCCTATATAGAAAAAAAACTCTCCTACATTTAACAATATAGTGATGCCCATCTATCCTCTATTCTGCTAGAGTGGGAGGCACCCCTTCGCAAATCCAAGAAATGTCCTCCATCTCATCAACTGGTGGTTCATTGCATGGTGAGCATTGCAACATAGTGTCAACATCGCTTGTTATCAAGTTGTTCCCATCCTCAAATTTCTCTCTTGCTTTAGTTTTTACCACGACATGCCAATTTTTGTCAGAAGGATCCTCTACATAGAATACTTATTGTTGGTCCCGTGAAAAACAATGTAATGCATATAAAACACGGGTGAGGGAAAAATGATTCTATTTTTTAAAACGATGTGTTTTGCTTATAACATGTTCGATATAATTATTCAGCATTAATCGAACACGTAAGAGAGACACGTGTAATATTCAATTTTTAAAGTAATCATGCTCGATGGACAAGTGTGCTCGCCGTTTGCCGACCAAAGAAGTTTGTTCGCCAGCTCGCAACTCGCCTAACGAGCAAGTTTGCTCATTGGCTCCCCACTTACAGAGCAAACAGGAATGTTCGTCGGCTTAGGCGACCAGAGGGTGCTAGGCGTCAGAAGCCATCATACTGCAAAAGTTGTGTTTTCCCGGCAACCCAGTGACCATTCAACAAAACAGATGAACAAAGAAGGAGAGGGTAAGCCTGCATTTAATGAGAGAAGGAGAGTAAAAGCCTGCATTTAACAAAGAAGGAGAAAGGTTTTATTTAACAATGAATGAGTAGTAAGCCTCCGCATTTAACAAAGAAGGAGAGAGAAGTTTGCATTTAACAGAGAAGGAGAGAAGCCTGCATTTAACAAAGAAGGAGAGACGGACAAAGAAGGAGAGCGGACAAAGCCTGCGAGAATTTAATTTAGAAGAGAGAGAGCAAAAAGCCTGCATTTAACAAAGAAGGAGAGAGCGTAAGCTTTAACAAAGGAGAAAGGTAAGCCCTGCATTTAACAAAGAAGAAGAGCGTAAGCCTCGCATTTAATGAGAAGGAGAGTGTAAGCCTGCACAAACAAAGAAGGAGAGCAAGTCTGCATTTAACAAAGAATGAGAAAGTAGGCCTGCATTTAACAAAGCGAGAGCAGAAGCCTGCATTTAACAAAGAAGGAGAGAAGAAGCCCAGATGAAAAAAGAAGGAGAGTGAGAAAGAAAGTAATAAAGAAGGAGTAGTAGGAAGCCTGCATTTAACAAAGAAGGAGAGCAGTAAGCCTGCATTTAACAAAGAAGGAGAGAAAGGCTGTGATTTAACAAAGAAGGAGAGCAAAGCCTGCATTTAACAAAGAAGGAGAGAAAGGTTTGATTTAACAAAGAAGGAGAAGGTAAGTTGAGATTTAACAAAGAAGGAGAGCAGGAAGCTGGGGATGGACAAAGAAGGAGAGCAGAAGCCCAGACGAACAGAGAAGGAGAGCAAAAGCCTGCATTTAACAAAGAATGAGAGCAGAAGCCTGCATTTAACAGCAAAGAAGGAGAGTGTAAGCCTGCATTTAACAAAGAAGGAGAGTGAAGCCAGATTTAACAGAGAACAGAGAAAGAGAGTAAGTTTAGACGAACAAAAATGAGAAAGGAAGCTCATTTAACAAAGAAGGAGAGAGTGGCCTGCATTTAACAAAGAAGGAGAAAGTAAGCCCAAACGAACAAAGAAGGAGAGTGTAAGCAGTATTTAACAAAGAAGGAGAGCAGAAGCCCAAACGAACAAAGAAGGAGAGAGAAGCCTGCATTTAACAAAGAATTGAGAGGGAAGCCTGCATTTAACAAAGAAGGAGTGCAAAAGCCCAGATGAACAAAGAAGGAGAGCGTAATAATGCATTTAACAAAGAAGGAGAGAGAGAAGCCTGCATTTAACAAAGAAGGAGAGTGTAAGCGCAGAAAAAAAGAAAGGAGAGCAGAAGCCTGCATTTAACAAAGAAGGAGAGAGCGAAGCCTGCATTTAACAGAGAAGGAGAGCAGAAGACCCAGACGAACAAAGGAGGGAGGACACGCTCACCTCCAAAGGCGAGCAGACAGCAAGAACCAAAGCATTTGGTTAACAACAACGTTTTCCAGGCGAGCAAAATGTTTTATCGGGGAGCGAGCACACATACGTGGTTAACAGAGGTCCGGAAGAGTGGAGAGCAGAAGAGTGTGCTCGCCCACTAGGGCGAGCACAAAATCAAGGCCATGGTGTTTGGTTTCATGACACGCCTAATGAAGCGACCACAAGGGCCGAGCCTCATGAGTGCGAATAACCACCAGGCGAGCACAAGAATTGGGCCACCCACGACGTCACCATCACCACCTGGATGACAAGTCGAATACTTCTCGAGCAAGTAAAGACAAATGTCAACCAAGGAAGCACAAACAGAAACGTGGCAACACCACATAGATTCGTGCATGTTAAGAAATCGCCAGCTCGTGCTAGCCGGGACACCATCAGCTCAAGCCAGGACACCACCATCTTATCCAAATCTTATAAATAAGCCTAAAAAGAACAGAAGAAGGGTTCAAAAAATTTTCCTAAGATAGCTATTGTATCAATTCTCCCTCCCACGTAACCATTGTGCTCGTCACTAACATATTATGATCGACGCACTCCCCAAATGATAAATACTATAATCCTGGCTTGGTATGCCCCCAGACGTAGTCATTTACTGACGAACTGGGTAAACAATTGCCTGTTATTTACCGTATATCGTACACGTACTGATTTTGTTTGTGAGTTGTTACCAAATTAGCCACATAATACTCTCCGTAAAAAACGACTCGCAATAATTGGCGCTAGAAGGAGGGTACAGAGAAAACCAATCCAGACACAATCCTAAAAAACCGAGGCAGAAAAAATAAATATGATGCCTCAATCTAGGAATACTCAGATGGAGAGGTCGGGACAGAGCCGACCTCACGCCGAAAAGTTGCTCATCAAATTTCACAAAATCGGTCAAAGTGGAAACCATCAATCTTGAAGATATAGCCAACGATCCGACGGCCACAACTAAGGCCATCACTTTCTTATTGCGAGCACAGAAAGAGAGGGCCGAAAATGAGTTGGCCAAGTTGAAAGTTCAAGATGATGATAATCTACGCTCGCAAACACCTGATAGCGAGCAAGTTATGATGAAAGTTGAGCGGAAGCGGGCCAACAAAAAGGTTGTTGATATGTCGGACGACGAGCAACCTCAAGGGTCCAGACAATCGATGTTTGAACGTTTGAGGATCTCTGTTAAAGACCGAATCGGCGATCGTAGGCGTCAGGATCCCGGGAGGAAACATCCAACGAACATGCCGGCTCCTTCAGCTCCTCATGATCGTCCGCATCCCAAAAGACAACAGAAAAAACAAGAATCATCTAGAACTAAATTGTCTATCCATCATCGATTGGGTAGTCAAGGACAAGCATGGAAAGGGGGACTGCCCCATCACGAGCATGACCCACTGGGTCCTCATGGTGGGAAACAGCCCCGATCCAAGACTGTTAGTTCCACGAAATTTGTAGAAATGCAAAAAGCAATCGAGGGCTTACAGGCCGACCTCGCCACGACGAAAGGACTCCCTCGGGCGAGCACACTGCCGTGCTCGCCACTAACTCCGGCAATCATGGCAGCTGAAGTACAAGAAAAAGTAGTAAAATACCGACCACCAATCCCTATGTTCGATGTTGAGTCTGACCCACATGTTCACCTCAGCAAGTATTCAGATTATATGATCGCAATGGGTGCCATTGATGCAACGCAGTGCCGATCATTCCCCATGACTTTGGGAGATAGAGCACATAGATGGTTCTCTACTTTGCCCGCTGCGTCTATCACATCTTTCGCTCAGTTGGGATAGCAATTCATGTCCCATTTCTCATCCATGTGTGCTCGCCCAGCGCCGAAGCAAAGGTTGGCGCATTTTTCCCAGCTAAGGGGTGAGTCTGATCGGGCATACGTGGAAAGGTTCGATAAATGTTTGTATGATGGGGCTCCCGTCGAAGAGGATGCCAAGATCATCACGGTGGTCGGAGGCCTAACTCTAAATTCGGACATGTGGAAGGCCATGCATCAAGAATGGCCAAACACATATGCTGAATTCCGTGAGCGAGCAGCCAAGATCATAATGATGCAAGATCTGCTCGCCCAATCGCAAGCAGGCCAAGATGTGGCGACCAGGAAGGTGATCGCCGAAAAGAAACCAACAGGCGAAGGGGGGTACAAACCCCCAGGATCTTTCAAACCATTTGAAGCAGGGGCCGAAGCACATGCACTTCAAAGTATTCTTGGGGTCTCGGCCGAGACAGTATGTAATCAGATCAAGGATCATAACATGTTGGAAAAACCCCGACGTATTTTCAGGGATAAAACTCATTTAAATCCTTCCAAGTTCTGCTCGTTCCATGAGTTTATCGGGCACAATACAGACGAGTGTCGCAACCTCATGCGCCAGCTCTGGAAATTATACGAGGAAAATCGCCTTGCTCAGTATATTAAGAAGCCGGCGAACAGAGAAACCTGGCGCGAGAGGTCAGGCGATCAGAAAAGAAAGCGTAAGGCGGAAGAGGAGTCCGACAGCGATCAGGAGGAATTCCGCCAACAGCTGGGCTTACCAAAGAAAGGGGTCCCAACCACGAACAAAGGAAGGGAGGGGCAAGAAATTAACATGATCCGTCCGAACCATGGCCCTGGGTGGGGGTTGCTATCAAGTGTCTTCCCTATCAAACAGACGAGCACATCGAGTGAATGTGGCGAGCTTAATCACCCCCCACAATGACTCTCTAACCATCATCAGCGCTCGTCTTCTCGGTTTGAAGGTGCATCACCTCTTGGTCAACACCGGAGCATATGCGAACATTCTGTTCGTAAATACTCTACACCAAATGGAGAAGCATGTTGGCGATCTAAGTATGTATATAGAACTATGTAAACACACCATCATGGGTTTCGGGAAATCTATAACTCGGCCCTATGATCTGATCAGGTTAGGAGTCAACTTTAGATCCAGAGATTTGACGAACTAGAATGCTAGATATTGTAATCGTCGATTCTCTATCTACCAATAACGGGTTCTTAGGTCGTTCGTTCATCCAGGAATTTAAGGCAGCTTGTTCAACTTATTACTATTGTCTTAAATTTCCTATTTTTGATGGAACGGGCAACATAAAGGGCGATCAGGAAAAAGCTCGGGATCGCTTACTATTGTGCGTACCAAAAAGACAAAATATTGTCAGCTTGGTAGAACCAATATGGGAAGTCGGAGATTCAAGCCAACGAAGGAATGCTTCATTCCGGGCGGACATAACTCCCCGGGCGAGCAAGGTGCCCGGGGCGATCTGACAGGTCCCCATTCCCATGAGTATACATCTGCCCAAGGACAATCTGAATGCGGGTTACCGGACTTAGAACCTCGCATAGGATTCGACCCTGTGGAGGTCGAAGATGAGCACCGGAGGTCGAACATAGATCCCCGGTGGAAACAAAGGAAAAGACGGGAAACACTTGTTGAGCAGCTAGAGTCCGTCATGGCCGACCCGGACAGACCAGATTTAGAATTATTTATTGGTTAAGAAATACTGGAACCATTCCGAACAGAAGTGATTGCATATCTTCGAGCAAACTTGGATGGGTTCGCTTGATCACGAGCAGATGGTCAGAGAACCTTTGTTCACCCGAGATAAGCAGACCGACCTCAAAAGCCGAGCAAGGGGTGTCAAACACATAACCAGAAAACCTCTGCTCGACTGGCAAAAGGAAAAGACATCAAGGCATCAATAAGGTTTATACACGAGTGTAAATTTGTAAGCAAGTCTTGTTTAAAAAAAAGTGTGGATAAGAGCCTCAAAGATTAAAAACATCCTGCGTGATGTTTTATTCCTTATCTAGTTTGTTTGGCCATATGCCCAATCTGGTCGCATCGCAATAAGACGACCAGAATCCAACAAGAATTGGACAGAGCAGAGTTTGTGTTTGCTTGGCGAAAGAACATGTACTTTCCATGCTCGCAACAAAGCACGCATTGAGTACATAGGTCGCACCATAAATAAGACTACCAAAGCAGAAGCGATCGCTCGTTACGTAAGCCGATTGCGAACGATGGGTTGCACCTAACGTAAGCCAACCTTCATGATTGCACCAACGTAAGCCAATCATAAACCGAAGTCAAGTCAAACACAGACACATCCGATTGTTCGATTCTTATACGGAAAAACAGGCGCTAACGACCAAACATACAAGAAGACCAGCTAGGAATCAAACATCAAAAAGGTCATTCCGGCCAAATAGAAACAAGGTAATCCTAGCCTAACACAAAGATACTTCAAACTACAAACCAGAAAAGGCTTAAAAACTTCGAAGTCACCAGAGGAGGAGTAGTAAAAGGAGTTTTCTATCCTTGAATGCCTTGCTCGCCACCAACCCGAGCCTTATGCTCACCGACGCCCTGAGCGCTCTGATCGCCTCCAGCTATCGTATCACCCCTATGCTCGCCCACGTCCGTGTCCTCGTCATCAGATGGGGGGTCGACTATCTCGACTCCCTCTGACAAGAACAAGAAATCAAGGTTGAATACCTGGAGATCGGTAGATGGGAGATGGTAACCAATGACTCACACTAGTTTGGACGAACACGGACCTCCCAAGTTCGGACTTTGGTGACGACCTGTTTGCTTTCTCAGCGATGAGATCGTCGGCCTTCATTGGCGACAACCAGCCCGCCTTCATTGGAATTGGCACGTTCTCGCCAGAAGTGGTCGTCGACGAGCATAGAAAAGACTTGTACAAGAGGGTTTGCTATCTCGGAGTACGAGCATAAAAAAAAAATTGACGATGAACGTAGGAAAGATCTTCAACCTGAAGACTCACAAACGATTCGAAGAATCTACGGACAATCCTTTTTTACCCACCACTCCAGCACCGAAATATGACGACCAGAACAAGGAGGTATTATCAACAACAAGCATTGTGTTCTAGATTTGACATCAATTGAGTGATGGTAATGTTTCACTCAACGAGCAAATGGGAGATCGTCGGGGGAAGAAGGAATTATTACCTCAGGATACGCCCTACGGAGAACTTAAACGATGCCTTGATCTCCTCTCTAAGGCCTTCATCAGTCGGGCCCCCCCGATTTAACGCAAGCGCCCGACCGGGGGTATTGTTGTGTTCGATATAATTATTCAAAGATTAATCGAAAAACGTAAAGAGAGACGTGTAATATTCAATTTTTAAAGTAATCATGCTCGATGGACAAGTGTGCTCGCCGTTTGCCGACCAAACAAGTTTGTTCGCCAGCTCGCCACTCGCCTAACGAGAAAGTTTGCTCGTCGGCTCCCCACTTACCGAGCAAACAGGAATGTTCGCCGGCTTAGGCGACCAGAGGGTGCTAGGCGTCAGAAGCCATCATACTGCAAAAGTTGTGTTTTCCCGGCAACCCAGTGACCATTCAACAAAATGCATTTAACAAAGAAGGAGGAAGCGAAGCATTTAACAGAGAAGAGAGCAAGGAAGAAAAAGCAAAAGCCTGAAAGAACAAAGAAGGAGAAGCGAAGCTTCGGGCATTTAACAAAGAATGAGAGCGAAGCCTGCATAAACAAAGAAGGAGAGCAGAAGCCCAGACGGACAAAGAAGGAGAAAGGTAAGCCTGATTTAACAGAGAAGGAGAGAAAAAGCCTGCATTTAACAAAGAAGAGAGAGAAGGTTGCATTTAACAAAGAAGGAGAGTGTAAGCCTGCATTTAACAAAAAGAAGCGAGAAAGGTAAGCCTGCATTTAACAAAGAAGGAGAGTGTAAGCCTGCATTTAACAAAGAAGGAGAGTGTAAGAGAAGGAGAAGGTAAGATTTATTTAAAAGAAGGAGAGCAAAAGCCTGCATTTAATAAAGAAGGAGAAAGTGTAAGCAGATTTAACAAAGAAGGAGAGTAAGTTTGCATTTAAACAGAGAAGGAGAGAGAAAGGTAAGCCTGCATTTAACAAAGAAGGAGAGGGAAGCCCAAATGAATGGTAGAAGGAGAGCGAAGCCTGTGATTTAACAAAGAAGGAGAGAGTAAGCTCGCATTTAACAAAGAAGGAGAGAGAGCCTGCATTTAAAGAAGGAGAGAGCAGGCCTGCATTTAACAGAGAAGGAGAGAAAGTAAGACCCCTGCATTTAACAAAGGAGGGAGGACACGCCCGCAAGGCGAAAGGCAGACAAAGAAGAACTAAAGCATTTGGTTAACAACAACGTTTTCCAGGCGAGCAAAACGACTTATCGGGGAGCGAGCACACATACGGGTTACCGTAAGTCCTAAGAGTGGAGAGCAGAAGAGGCCCCTCCTCGCCTCTAGGGCGAAAGCACAAAATCAAGGCCGTGGTGTTTGGTTTTTACACGCCCCAATGAATCGACCACAAGGGCCGAGCCTAATGAGTGTGAATAACCACCAAACGAGCACAAGAATCGGGCCACCCACGACGTCACCATCACCACCTGGATGACAAGTCGAATACTTCTCGAGCAAGTAAAGACAAATGTCAACCAAGGAAGCACAAACAGAAACGTGGCAACACCACATAGATTCGTGCATGTTAAGAAATCGCCAGCTCGCGCTAGCCTGGACACCACCAGCTCAAGCCAGGACACCACCAGCTTATCCAAATCTTATAAATAGGCCTAAAAAGAACAGAATAAGGGTTCAGAAAATTTTCCTAAGATGGCTATTGTATCAATTCTCCCTCCCACGTAACCATTGTGCTCGTCACTAACATATTATGCTCGACGTACTCCCCAAATGATAAATACTATAATCCTGGCTTGGTATGCCCCCAGACGTAGTCATTTACTGACGAACTGGGTCAACAATCGCCTGTTATTTACCGTATATCGTACACGTACTGATATTTTTTGTGAGTTGTTACCAAATTAGCCACATAATACTCTCCGTAAAAAACGACTCGCAACATAACCAAATGCATATGATAAGTAAGAACATAAAGCAGTAAAGAACACACGATTTTATAGTGGTTCAAAGTCCAACTCCTACATCCACTCTTCCCTTCATGGGGCACCAACTAAACCAACAGATATTTATGGAGCTCTCACTCAAAGGGACTTATCTCCCTCACGGGATCGCCTATAGATGTTTAATGAGTTCTCACTCTCTCGGGACTTATCTCCCTCACGGGATTGCCTATTAACTACCTTACTTAATCACTAAGTCTCTCTCAAGAAAGGGTTTGAGTTTGGTGTTATTTCCAACTAGGTGAGATTTTCCCTTACATTGTTTTAGCCTTTAAGCTAAGGTTGGAAAAATCTCTCTAAGCTTATGATATGACATTTACGCTTAGATATAATGAAGAACACTCTTGGGTAAATTTGGATATTTAATGCTCTGTGTTCTTGAATGGAGATGCTTGAACATTTGACTTTAATCTTCACTTTGCAGCATCCTCCATTATCTTCTTTTGAAGATAGTGCAATGTATTTATAGTGTGAATTTGAATATTACCATTGGAGAGTAATATTCAAATACATACTAATAATCTTCCAGTTTTTCTTTGTCCTTTTGCACTGTTGTTTGCAGCTTTATGTCACATCCATATATGTGTTGTTATCTTCTTATTGGTCAGCTGCTTTTGTGTGTCTAACGGATCTGGTCAGCTCGCCAGATTATTGTTCATCTCTTCGATTCTCGTCGTCGCCGATCGGTATCTTGATTTGGTCTGCTGAAATGCTTTCAGAACTGGTCCGCAAATTTACAGTGCGATGCAGTACTGCGTCGGCTGCGTCAACCTTTGCATCAATTGACGTATCAGTTGTTGACTGCTTGAGATGCGATGCATTTAGTTGACTGTAATTAAACTCTGCCGCAGCCGGTCGATTTTACATACGACCGTCCCGGTTACGCGCCTGCTCGGTTCGGTTGTTCTGCTTGATGCGTCGGTTCCCTGCGCGCCAGTTGATTTACGCGCGGTCGGTTTACAGCGGCATATCGGTTACGCACGCCAGTCGATTCGCACGGTGATTAGTTCCTGCGCGCCGGTTAGGTTTACGCTGTGGTCGATTCTTGCCGCAGCGGTCAGTTTACGCATATCGGTTCGGTTTACGCACGGTAGATCTGTTTCGCTGACATCGCTTAACTTTCGGAACTCATTCTACTCATCTGATCTCGATCAACCTCGTCTGATCTCGATCATCTTCATCTGATTTCAGGAGTTTCGCCTTAACTTGTTCTCTCGTTCCCCCCCAACTTGTTATCTGTAGATTAACTTAAATAACACAAGTTGATAATGTTTTTGCATAATTCATCAAAACTAAAATATCCTAACAGTTGTTCTACTTGACATGCAAGAACAAATGGCTCATTCTGGAGCTTTATATTTGCAAATTTTGCTAAGGTGAACCCGTCACTATCTTGCTTGAGCCTTGTACCTTTTGTCACCCAATCACACTCAAATAGTACAACTTTCTTTTCTTGAGAATAACATAACTCAATTATGTCTTTCACAATTCCATAGTTTGTCAATTCACTAGAGATCGGACTTTTATCTTTTTTGCTTGCAAAGCTAGTTGTTGTTGCACTAACCACAACCCCACAATTTTGGGTTTTTCTTTTTCGCTATGTTTCCCTAGTGTGGAATCTAAAACCATTGATAACAAACCCCTTATATCTTTTCCCAGCATGAACAGGTCCTTTGGCAAGACATGCTATATCACTATGGCTTGTTTCCTCGGTGTCATAATTGTTAGCTCCAACCACCTAATAAAAAATGCATGTTATTAAATAAAAATCGACATGATACTAAACAAAGACATAATATATTTAACTTACTTGGCTAGAGAACCACGAAGCAAAACTTTCACTATGTATTCGTCTAATATCGTGTTCTGGACAGCGATGTTTTTTACGTCTAATCATTAACTCGTGTTCACTGCATAAACATAAATATAAGAATCATGTATGACAAAATGAAGGAATTTCTTTTATAAGTAAAATTTATGTGCTTACTCAATTTTAGATTTGATCACATCACAATTGAAGAGCACATATCTATGTGCTTTTTCCAAGGTTCTTTTGTCCAGAACTAACGGTTCTCCAGCTGACAAAGGGCGGCCAGCTATTGCAAAAACTTTTACTCCTTCACTAATTGTGTAATCTCCGTCCTCATTTCGACCAACTCGAGTATGCCTTGTTTCTACATTCTCAGCCAGGTATAACGAACAAAACGATAAACACTCTTCTGCTAGATAACCTTCTGCAATTGAGCCTTCAGGCCGGCCTTTATTGCGAACATAAGATTTCAGCGTGCACAAGTGCCTTTAACAATACATAAAAAAATATATAAGTATTGTATGTTTATCCTATTAAAAAAATAAAGGAAATAGAGAGAAGATTACCTCTCAGGAGGATACATCCAACGATAGCAGACAGGACCTCCTAACCTAGCCTCGGTAGCCAAATGTATAGTTACGTGGACAGTGAGATCAAAAAATGCCGGAGGAAATATTTTTTCAAGCTGGCAGAGTATAATTACTATATCATTTTCCATTCGAACCAAATCACTATGATGGAGTATTTTAGAACACAATTCTCTGAAGTACTTGCACAGACGAATAATAGGTGAACGAACATAATTTGGCAAAAGTTGGCACAGGCTAGAGGTAATAATTGTTACATTATGATATGACTGTCATGTGTTTTACTAATAAAAACCTTCGGAGGCTTTAATTGCACATTTTTTTAAATATTGGATGCATAACCATCTGGTACTTTTATGCTTTTCAACACTTTGCAGAATTGAAGTTTCTCGCGTTTATCAAATGTGAAACAAGATGCAGGTAACCATTCCTTACCATTTTCATCTTCAAAAGGATGAAGCCCTGGTCTTATGCCTTTATCTTTCAAGTCCATGCGTGAATTTCTATTGTCCTTTGACTTATTAGAACCCAACAATGTGTATAAAATCTTATCACACACATTCTTCTCTACATGCATAACGTCCAGATTGTGGCGTAATAGATTACTTCTCCAATATGGCAACTCAAAGAAAATGCTCTTCTTCTTCCAACCATAATCCAAGCCTTGATTACCAACTCGTTTCCCAAATTTATTTTGGATGTGCTTCACTTTATCAAACACATCAAGACTTTTTGGATAATCAGGGGCTTCTCTAGTCTCCTTCTTTTCAACAAATGAACGTGTATCATTTCAGTAAGGATGGTCATTAGGCAAGAATATTCTATGACACATGTAACATTATTTATGAGAATTTTTCAAATACTCCGATTTCGTATATTTAAGACAAACGGGACATGCATATTTTCCTTTAGTACTCCATCCAGACAAGTTCGCAAGGCCAGGAATGTCACTGATAGTCCATAATAATGCCGCACGCAATCTGAAATTTTGCTTTTGTGAAGCATCATATGTGTTGACACCTACATCCCACAATTCCTTTAGCTCCGTAATCAAAGGTTCTAAGTACACATCAATGTTATTTGTAGGTTCAGTAGGACCCGGAATAAGTGTAGACAACATAAAATATGACTTCTTCATGCACTCTCCAGGTGGTAAGTTATAAGGCATTAAAACGACTGGCCAAGTACTATGGTTAATCATCATGCTTCTGTATGTACTAAATCCATCAGCTGACAAACCCAGCCTTATATTTCAAGGCTCTTTAGCGAAATCTGGATGATTGTAGTCAAACGTCTGCCAAGCTGGAGAATCAGCTGGGTGTCTCATTATGCCATCCTCTATGCGCTCTTTTGAGTTCCATGTCATGTGAGATGCCGATTTAGCTGTCATGAACAATCTCTGTAGCCTTGGCTTTAAAGGAAAATGCCAAAATGATTTAGTTGCCACTTTTTTTCTGGTTTTTTATTCATAGCACTATCAACGCTGGGAATATCGCTACCATTCGGTTCTTTCCACCGAAATTCACCACAAGTATCACAAGTTGACTTACTTTTGTTTACGCCCCAATAGATCATGTAGTCATTTATGCATGAATCTATCTTTTGGTAATCAAGACCTAAATCTCTTAATGTTTTCCGAGCATCATTAAAGTTCTTCGGAAGATGGACTCCCTCTGGAAAAGATTCCCTTAGTAAATACAACATCATGTCGAACGACGTATTACTCTAGTTCCCAAGACACTTGATTTGGAGCATTCGCACAATGAATGACAACTTTGAGAATTTACTGCACCCAGGGTATAGTTCTTGTTCAGCATCTTTAAGAAGCCTATAAAACTTTCCAGCTTCTTGATTTGGTGTTTCGTCCTCAGTATGTGCTACATATCCCATATTGTTATCTTCACCAAACATTGGAAACTGATCATGAAGTAACTCCATCATGTTATCAGAAGTACCCACCCCACCAGCAAAACAATCAACTACGGGAACACTATTCGAAAGCGACTCACCGTGGAACACCCACTTAACATATCCTTTCACAAAACCTTGAGTTATCAAATGTGCTTCAACAATTTTTCGTTCTCTACATATCCCATTTTTACACACTTTACAAGGACACAAGATCAGTCCATCATTAGAATTAGAAAGTGCAAAATTCAGGTAGAGTTGAACTCCATCCTTATAGGCATCCATTAACCTTGGGAAGTCCATCCAACTTATATCCATGTTCATACTTTTGTAAGCTCAATTCACTTTTAAGAATTCTATAGAAATTCAAAAAGTTAAAAAACATAAGTGTAACACTCAAAAGGGGGAAGGCCAAAATATAATAATTCTATGGAAACCTAGCAACCAGCTGATTTTTATATGTAATATATTGTTAGACAGTGGTTCGGAAAGGGTAAGGCCAAAAGTATATGTTAACTAACAAGGATTAATCTGATCTGGAATTCAAATTGTGATTAATTGCATATTAACGTATTAAAATATCATGGCAGTAATTTAAACTATAGGTAAATTAATCTGATCAAAAATTTAAACTACAGGTAATTAATCTGATCATGATTTTAAACTATGGCTCTGTTTGCTTGTAATGACTTATTGGGCCAGATTAAAAGGCCCGCTTTTGCATTGGCTATTATTATATCTATAGCCTGTTTGCTTCAATTTTTTTGGGTCCATTACAACACATATTATATCTCATATTCGTATTTGGTTGGAACAGAAAATGATAGATAAAAATATATAAAGACGAACTTGCCCTCCATTAACAAAACCCCCATTTTCGTGTTCTCCCAAATTCCAACACAAGGAATTGGCCCTATCTCAATCTGTTGCTCTCGATGGGTGAAATGAAAATATAGTACGACACAATTCTTTCTCCTCCGGCAACGACACCGGTGCTGGTAAAGGTTAGTGCGCCATATGTATTAATCGGTTCACTCTCCTCCATTCGACCTCTACAATCGCAGTCCAGATCCGAGTATCTAGTGGGCCTTGGACGGCGTTGGACATCGACGGCGGTGGACTACCACATTCCGAGTGGCGGAGGTGAGCCGATTAACTTTTGGTTACAAACTTCAACTTTTCAGTATGCAATTCGAACCAATGAAACTCTAATTTGGTTCAATTTTTTTTGTTTCGTGTATATCTACTTCAATGTAATTCGCATATATCTACTTCAATTTTATTTTTATCTACTTTTATCTGGATGGGCTTTCACCATTTTGTTTTTCTTCTCTGAATTTTAATTTTAATTTCTATTTTGTTTTTCTGATTTTTGCCTTTGAAGAATATAGTTTAAGGAGTTGTTAAAGTACTACCTGAATTTTTGTTTCTCTGATGGGCTTTCACCATTTTGTTTCTGTTTGGGTCACGCCTTGCTCAATATTATGTGGTAGATGTTTTGTGTTGCTCAACACAAATCATCTACCACATAAAATTGAGCAAGGCCTGAATTTGTGTTGAAATTTAATTGAAATCCAGCATGCCTGAATTTGATTATTTTCTTGTCTGTACCATCAAGACAGGTTGTTCTGTTTTCAGAATTATGCCTGGTTTGATCACTACACAAGAGCATTTCGTATTTTGTTTGGTTTTTTGAATACTTTGAAGTAAACTGCTGTGTATTCTTGACCACAAACGAGCAGTGGTCCTCATCTTTTGATGATAATAAGACTAACAGCCCGAATGGTCCTACTGCACATGAGCACAACATATTTGGTTTGATTTCAAATGAAATTTCTACATCAGCCTGAAAGATATTAATGATTCTCTATTGGCAGATCATTGATAACACTTAGGTTGGTATTTTATTGTGTACTATCATCACTTGGTACTTTGTTGGTGATTTATAGAACTTATTTATTTTATTATGACGTTCATTTACAATTTTAAATATGTACTTATCTGAGTTCTTGTATCCATAATTGTAGATAATGACTAACTCTCTCGAAGTTTACCAGGATCACCATTTGTATCGTAAACCATGGTCCAAGGAACTTACAATTTTTTTAGTTGAATATCTAGTCAGTGAGAGAGTTAACGGGAATTGGAACCCGAGTATCTACGACCATAATGTCAGTCAAGTTGGGAATGCCACTGAGCGACTCAATGCTTTCTTCAACATAGACATCCCCCTAGAAAGGGTTCATCATCGAATTCGTTTCCTGAGAGACAGATATCTTCTATTTAAACGTATAATAAATTACCCAAGTGTACATTGGGATGATGTGAACAACATTGTGATTGCAACAAGTGCTACTTGGGAAGTACTCAAACAAGTAAGGATTAAGTATATTATTATATAATTTTCACAAGAAACAACGTATATCTCACAAATATTTTGGTGCTAGGAGGATCGTATGGCGAAGGCTTACATGTATCAAGGTGATCCACTGTATGATGAGTTGGGTTTGCTATTTGAGGATCGTCCAGTTGGACGTGACATGATGTTCAACAATCGAGCAAACGCGGTAGTTGCAGCTGCTGTTGAGGAGCCTGTACCAATCCCAATCCCACGGCCAAGTCATACCTTGAATCCTAACTACGCCAATGTGAACTTCTACAATGAGGACAGCGATAGCTCTATTGATTAAATTGTAGTACAAGGTCATTGTTATTGTGTGTGATTGATCCAATTGGGGTCTTTTAATATTGCAGACAATATATTGCAAAGTGATATCATTATTAGCGATTTTTGTTGGTGTATGTTAGTGTCATTGGCCAAAAGTGAAAAAGTAAAGTGCTTTATTGATACTCTAAATTGGTATTCTTCACGCCATGACATGATTAAAGTGTTTGTAATTTATTCCATAAAGTGTGCATGAAAAGAATACATGTAACGAATATATTCATATAGGTGTGGCTATTAGTGTTTGGACTATATTCTATACAGTATGCATGCGAGATTCTTGCAAGATTTGTAACTTGGTTTGTCTTATAGCAACACCAAAGTTTATATATAAATAGGACATAGAAATACAACATTGTTTAATATCCTGAACACAATAGCCAAACATCAAAAGAAAGGAAAAAAAAAATGGCTGGTGCATCCAATAAAAACGAGATATCAAAAGGAAAAAACAAGGTGTTGTATGATAACGGGTGGTCTGTTGAGTTAGAAAGAAAGTTCATTCATCTTTTAGTGAATGAGTCCCAAGTTGGGAGCTTCTTAGCTGCACGATCTAACAATGAGGCGGCTATACGTACTGTGATGCAGGTTATCAATGAGGAATGTCATAAGAATTTCGACTATAATTTCTGCCTTCTTCAAATCCGAAAACTTCGTCTTTGATATCAATCTTTTCTCAATATTACGCAACTGAGTAGGGTGACTTTCGACTTTGAAACTGGCAAGATACATTGTTCTGAACATCAATGGGATTACATTTGCAAGGTAAATTTGTAATTTACAGTATTTATTTCTTGTATCTCTATTAATATTGACCATATGTAATTGTAATTTTTGTAACTATAGATTGAAAAGTGTGGGTTGGTGTATAAAGAAGTTGGTGAACCCGAGTTTGGATCACTGCATAAAATATTTCACAATGAGGAAGGCCAATTTGAATTTTAGGGTTATGTATTTTGTTTGATTTAGGTTTTATTATGTATGGCATTTGTATTAAGCATTAAGATATTTTGAATTTACAATTTCTTTTTGGGCCAATAAGTAAATACTTTTTTTCAGTTAACTTCTATCTCATTTGTAGTAGCAACCTGTAAAATCCATGATAAAATGATGATAAAAAGCCGAACTGAAATACAAATCCATGATAAAATATAGAATCCCTACAAGTAAAAATCAGCAGATATGTTGCTTAAAAGATCTAATGCCACCTATTCAAGATAAACATCTAAATCATCACTCTTAAAAGCCTGGATACCACAACAATTTAAAACCAAGCATAAATATCATATGACTACCGTTTAATATGTATGTCAACATACATCAAAATAAGTCATGTCTCCACATACAAATCCCAGAAACACAAATAAACCATACCAAGTTTTTAGTTTCTACCACCACATAATAAGATAATTAAAGTATCTAGTTCCATAAATTAAAGATATATAGCCGCAAAAAGTGTTTTGAAACAAGTTCAAACTTGATCCCGAACTAACATAAGGACCCACTCCACCCGATCAGCTTCAGGCAAGGAAAAGAACACATCTGTATCCTCAGCACTAAGTGCAATACAGGCAGTGCCACGCAACATCTCATGCTTGGTTAACACGTTCATTGAAGAGACCGACTTGTAGATTTCGCGTCTAGCAGTAGCAATGTCTTGCTCAAATCCGAACCGTTGTGCAATCTCTCCTAGCCTGGCAGTGGCAGTCTCACAGAAACTCTGCATCACGGAGATGAATGGGTCGGTTGTAGTACGACTCTTCCTTTTACGAGCAGAGCTTGCCTTTCCCATCTCACTACTTTGAGTATTTCCAGTTGGAGTCTGACTTTCACCTTCATTCTCTTCATTCACCCTAGTAGAACCATCATCCATGCTCAAGTCAGGAGTATCGTCGTTCGGTGGAATGCCTGCATTAAAGAAATCAGATGCTCCCTCTCCAGTGGCCCTTGAGACTCCAAATATCTCACACCGGTCATCGTACAAGGGCCATGACTTGTGCTTCATCAATCTAGCATTAGGGTCCTTCTACACATTATACAACAAAAACCAAATAACAAAAAAGTCAAAAAAATGAGTAGTTATAAATTAATTAGGGCCAAAACAATAAAGTATTAAAACAGCATAATAGTTGTTTTAACAACTATACACTAGCACTGTAACAGTTTAATAGCAAAAATTAACAACAGTTTCAATACCACAACACTTTATAGCATCATTTAACAGCAGTTTCAGTACCACAACACTTTATAGCATCATTTAACAGCAGTTTCAATACCATAGCACTTTATAGCATCATTTAACAACAGTTTCAATACCACGACACTATCTAGCATCATTTAACAGCAGTTTCAATACCACAGCACTATTTAGCATCATTTAACAGCAGTGTATAACGTCATTTAACAGCAGTTCACATCAAAAAATTACCACAGCAGTATTTATCATCATTTAACAGCAGTTCCTAGCTTCATTTAACAGCAGATTCCAGCATCATTTACCAGCAGATTCTAGTATCATTTAACAAAAATATCTATACATCATCAGATTCTAAAGCATTTAACAACATCAGCAGATTCTACATCAAATTCTAAACCATTTCTCACAGATTATATACAACTACAGTTTATAGCATGTACAAGTCCAAGTATCATAGTTACAAGAAGTAAGATGGTGTTTACCTTAACAATGTCAGCCCACTGCTCATCAGTTGTTTCAATCATTTTGGTGGTGTCATCCAAGCCTACTCCAGACTTTGACAGCATCTCAAATAGGGTATGGTAGTTCTTTTTCCACACAGTAATACGCGATGTGATGTGAGGCTCAGGCTTGAGATCAGTGTTTGGGAAAACCTCCCTCATGGAGTTGGCCAATACAGCAAGATAACCAGTCCGAAACCCATTTTCAGACTTCCACCCTTCTCTAACAATCTTTTTCATTGCCTCAGCTAAAACTTTCTCCTCCCGAAAACTCCAACTCCTACGGCCCTTATCAACTCTGTTGCGAATGGGCACACCAACACCGGATGCAGCACCTCTCTCCATGTGATCTACAGTAGAGGGGACAAAGAAATAGTAAAACCCAACATTACAAACTCAAGAAGTTCAACATAAATAGGTACACACATAAAAATTGAGCAAATAATTACACACATGTAATAGCAAACATCACATAGATATATTGAAAGATGAAGATGTTCATAAAAAATTAAAAAAAATAAAAAACAAAACAATTGTTCACAAACATTAATTATCCTAGGCATAACAAGTTTACACAAAGTCAAACAAAATCAAACACGTCACATGGCGCCCCTCCAATTAGTATACATCTGTTGGGCTAGAGTATCCCTCCAATTGGTCCAAGCTTGTGAAGTGTTAATGGAGTCTATGAAACCTCCTGCGTCGTTATCCTCATTGTTCAGCTCAACATCCTCATCATCAAGCAATAAAGGATCATCCGGCATTTCATTACGAATGAAATTATGGAGCAAGGCATGCGAGAATCATCTGGTTCTGAATCTTGATAGGATAAAAGCTTGGGCTTCTCAACACAGCACAACGTTTCTTCAACAAACCGAATGTTCGCTCTATGACATTGTGAGCCTTTGCGTGGTTCATGTTATAGTACTCCTTGTAATTCTGAGGTGTTGACGGACCATTTCCCCACTCGCTCAAATGGTACCTCACCATCTTGTACGGAGTCAAGAAGCCATCTCCGTTTGTATAACCATTGTCACACAAATAGAACTTGCCTACTATAAAAGTACACATGAAAACATACATTAATAAAGGCTCATGTTCTCATCATAAATATGGAGATATAAGAACAAAGTCTGTTATCTTACCCTGTGGGACTTTGAAACCATTTGTCCTAGATATTGCATCTCTTAGGACACGTGCATCGGCGGCAGAACCTTCTCAACCAGTTAACATGTAGATGAAACACATATTCCTATCACAAGCAGCAAGAACATTCACAGATAGACTTCCCTTTCTTGTTCGGTACCTCGGTTTATCAGAGTCTGGAACTGTAACGTCAATGTAGGTGCCATCCAAGGCACCCAAGCAACCCTGAATTTAACCACGTTTTATAAAATATATCAATGTGTGCATAATGAAAGAAGATATAAGGATTAATCTAAAACGTTTAATACCTTGAAATGTCTCCATTGAGGTTGAGTACAATCATCTTCCACTGGTGTTGGTTTAACAAGAAGTATTTCATGTAATGAGAGTATAGCTCTTAACACCTTATGAAAGTGTTTACTAACTGTTTGACCACTACGTTTGAAGGCAAATTTTACACACCTAACTTTGTCATGATGGGCTAACACACTCAAGAAGTAGGCAACCTGTTCTGCAACCGATACGTATCTACTATCTACAAGCCCCCCCGAAGTTCTTAATAGACAACACAAACGATTAAAAGTAGCACGATTCATCCGCAAATTATCGAAACAATCAGTGTCACTCAAACCAACTAGGTCATTCATGTGGATAATCTGTTTTGGAATTTTATCAGCCATTCTATACCTAACAAAACGCCTCAAATGAGTACCTCCTAGTCGTCTATACCGGGTATACATCATTGCCATCATAAAAATCATTTGGAAAATAATTTCCTCCAATACAAGTACAATCTCAACTTTTCTTCTGCATAGACGTGCCATGGATACTGCACCAAATTTTTTACGGTAAGACCAAATAATGCACCAAATACATGGAAAACCAGACCACCAAACCAGATTTAAAAGTATTTACCATCACATATTTCTCATTTCTTTTACAAAAATTCTGAAATTAAATGGGAAACAGATGACAAACTCAGTCTCAAAGTGCATTACACAGCAACAATCATTCCCTAAAACAAGATTTCAAGCCAAATTGCATAATTATAGCTCCCATAATCAAGATTTCAAACCATTCTCCACATTATAGCAACAATCAGACCTGAAGAGAAACTGTATAACCGACAAACATTATATTCTCCACATTTACTGAAATTTTCAAACCATTCTCCACATTATAACTCCCTAATTCAAAATTAAAAGTCACACATATGTTATCCAGATTTTAAGCCAACCGTATAACAAAATGAAATTAATGTGAACACAACAAGAACTCATTTATTACGTACTACAGACACACAAAACTACTGAATATTAAACTTCTTCAACCAAATAATAGAGAAGATATAGTACCTTTTTTGTTTTTCCAGTGAAGTCGATCGGGAAAAGGACACTTCCAAAATCAGACCTGAAAAGAAATCAACAAAAAGATTAGACCTTGATATTATGAATCGGAGATCCCCACTTCGACACCGCAACAAACCCTAACAACATAAACCAAAATATCCGCAACAAACCCTAACAACATAAACCCACTTCGACGGAATTCACCGCAACAAACCCTAACAATATAAACCCACTTCGACATATCAGAATGTAAGAACCTTAAATTTTTCTAAAAAATGAACCCTATATTTTTCAAAAAAACGAACCCTTTAATTTTCGAAACCCTATTTCAACAGATTCGAAATGAAATGTTTGGAATCGGACCAAGATTTAACCTCTTAAGCTTGAGGGACTCTTAGAATCTGCTGTTGGACAAGTACTCCCAGATCTTTCTCAAAATCCCAGGACGGACGCTATAAGATCAGAAATGACGAGGATTAGTACACAAAAAAAGTGTTGCGGACAATCAAACGAAACACAAAAGGATAGAACAAATTTCTTGGAAGAGAGAATGTTTGATTTGAACCGATTAGGATTTTTCGCATATGGAGGACGACTCACGAAAAGCGGCGGATTCTGTGAATTGTGTTTCTAGGGTTCGCGTTTTTGGGACGAGTGGATGGTATATATAATAGAGGGGTATTTTTGTCAATTTCACCTAATCCAGACCGCCCTTAATCGCATGGATTAGAAATCGGCCCTTTGTGGCCTGATATGGTATCTGCTGAGCCCGCTAAAATGGACGCGGGCCAGTATTATTTCTCAGGCCCAATCTTGACCAACCAAACAACTTAATCGGCCTCATAAGACCATTAATAAGCTGTATTCTGGGCTAATAAGTGCAAGCAAACGGAGCCTATAGGTAACTAATCTGAACAAGATTTAATATTTTAATGATTAACTATTCATATATTTAATACTTTGGGAAAACAAGACTTCTCTATTTCATAGGTTAAAAGAAAGAAATTAATTATTGGGATTAACTGCATGTTCAATTGCAGTATATACATGGACATATTCACGTGTGGGCAGCACTGAGCTCTAGCCCAGTGCAAAACCAGAATAATTACCTATGAATATTTATGCCTTAAGTTAATTTAGTACTCTGAGCCCAGCTCAAAAAAATTACTAAAGCCCACTGGAATATGCAAATAAATCAGTAAATTCAATATAGTAATTTAGTTTTCAATTAGTAATTTCAATTATATTAAGTAGGTTAGATTATTTGAGGGTTATTATTCAAGATAACGTAGGGAATTAGACCAGATGATTAAAAGTGGTATTTGGGGTTAGTATAAAAAAACAGGGCAGTGAACTAGGTTAGATTATTAAAAAAATGTATTTGGAGTTTGTATAAAAGTTATCACGAGCTTCTTAGCCATGTTATTAGCTGCTGATATCTACTTTAATTAAGCTCAGAACCTAATATATAAGTATCCATCATGGGATAGTTGACTTATTTATTGGTGTTGGCAGATCAGTCAATCTAGATGTAGAACATTGTTATCAGTCTAGTAAAAAATGTTGATAGGATTAGGCCTCAGCTAGTTAGCTTATAAATTGTGGTTCTGTTAACTCTTGCTCATTTGCAATTGTAATAATCTATTTATATGAGGTTTCTGTGAGCTAGCGCATGTATGTATAGACTAGTACCTAGAGCTGATCTCCTATCTCAAACTAGTGTAGCGATGCACCACAGAATTACGCAGCTCAACCAAAAATGACTCAAAACAGTGAAAAGACTGGAAAAACCAACACAGAAGACAGAAAACAACAACAAATAGAAATACACCCAGAATCCAATGCTGATTTAGCACCAAAAATGCGACGAAAACCCAAAATAATACAAAACTAACCAAGACAGATCAGCAGGCGAGAACCCCTACTGCTAAACACGAACAAGCAGATTGACAGATAACAAAACCCTTGGCAAAAAACCATATCCAACAGTAAAAACGAAGACCCCAAAACACCTTTTTACCTCTGAAAAACTAAAGCGAAACAAACCAGAGCACGAACCAGGAACCAGGCAGAGGCTGTCTACAAAATAGAAAAATCACAAAACACCAAGAACCCATCAACTAAAACCAGCAACATACGAAATAACCAAAACAAGAAAGAACAAGAGACGAATCTTCGACCCAGGAACCCGAAAACATACAAACACCAAATGCATACAACAAATATATTCTTTTGAATGTGAACTGACAAATTATTGTGTGAGACGGCGTAATATCTACAAGTTGTGATCAGATCTATTTAAATTTAGTAAAATATCAACTTATCTAGTTATCACCTTTTTGACTAACTTGATTTTTGTTTAACTAATTGTTGTATTTTGAATCTTTTCACCCGATACGATATTAATTGTCCCCATTAATAAAGAATAAAAGTCGCAAATCTAGCTAGGAATAGTTGTAAATGGAACAACCTTTCTGCTCCCTAAAATGGAGCTACAAAACTAGCATGGGTATCTAACATCTTTCTATGGGATTTCATGAGTTGGAGTGCATTCAACTTAGGTTCTGCAACCTTTTTTGCAGTTACATCGTTTTAGTGAAAAGTCAATGAATCAATAAGATAACTCTCTAACAAAAAACTAATTCGTCACCAAATTTTGGTCACAAAAACTAATTCTGCAACCTTTCGTAGTCTATTCTCTATACTTCATCACCAAAATTTTCTTACACTCGTGACATCCAATCCAATCCTAACAGCATTCCAATCCCAACAGCAATCCAACAACACAAGCTAATACTCAATGAATGTAACTGTCCTGAGGCATAAAAGTGACCTAATTCATGGATTAACACCAATCCACCATATCTACCATAATTCTCAATAAAAAAAATTAAAAAATAATTTTTTTTAGCGTCAAAGTATTACGGACACGGCGGCCAGATGAAGAATTAATTACCATCGTATTGTTCAATTCAATTAATCATCCAGAAGAAAAATCACATGTATTGATCTAAATTGAATTCATAATATAATTCTTTAACAAAAACTAATTTTACGCAAAATCAATCATCAAACAATTATCAAATAATTATTGTGCACCTTATTCAGAAGAAGATGCTTTGAGGGACGTTGCGAGACTGAGAAACGACCGTTGCGGAACTGAGACACAATAGGGCGCGCCGACGAGAGGGAAAAAGAGTTAATTAGACACGAAATTGGGGGCGCGGCGAAACTAGGGTTCCATCTGCGAGAAGATTTGATGAAAGGGAAGATTTCAATCAATTGTTCTGTTTCGTTTTGCCTTAGTCGATCACGTATGTGAATTTGGGGGGAAAAATGAGGGAATGGGTATTAATTAGGGTTTTTGGCTCACATAATACTTACTTAATAATAAAACGAACTTTTTGGCTCTAGAATATTACTTAATTGGTGGTTGATTAAAAATTTGGCTCTCTCATGTGTTTCAAAAATTAAAAGAAAATTTAATTGGCGGAATTGATTGAAAATTTAAGAGGGAAGTAATTAATTAGGATGGAAGATTAATGTATTATAAGCGGTAATTTGTTTTCTAAGTGAATTGAAATTTTAAAGCGTCACTATATATAAATTAAATATATTTTTGCACTCTCTGGGAATCGAACTCGGGTTTTAAAGAGATGAAAATTATTATAAGGCGTCACAATAAGTAATTAAACAATAGGAGCGTCACTATACTTATACAATGTGACACTTATTTATATCTACATGGGGTTTTTTAGTAGTGCGTGAACTCATCCGGAGAGTTCCTGCCTGCTGGTAGGGCAAAGATCTGTTACAGATCATCATTAGACAACTCTATTCTTGTTCCGCCAACAAAAGAATAGAGCTCTTTGTTGTTTGTCTCCTTCAAGTTCCGAAGGAATTCTAGGGATTCAATGGCATAAACACTGTCCAAATTTCTATAGCAGAATTGTTCTAATCCGCTGGCACGGAGGCATTCCAAAATCTCTAGGGATTCTGGATCTTGTTGGGAGATGAATTTAATAAAAGATAAAGATTTTGATTAGATCTCAAAACCCCTGAGTATGACATGTTCAGAATGATCTAAGGTAGAATAGAAAACATGTTTCAATATAGATTAGCTCAGGAAATATCTGCAAAATGTATAGTCAGCAGATATCTATAAGTTTATAGGATAGACACACACTGAGGGGGAACTCAGTAAGTGAACCAATATACCTGAAGACTCAGAAGACTTCAGATGAACCTGAGTTCACATCAACCTGAAGACTCAGATCAACCTAAAGATTTGAAGACCTGAAGATTATCTACCTGAGGACAAATAGACTGAGAAAGTCTTACACATTCATGAAGAATAAAAGTTGTCCAAATATTTGATTGCAGACAAAAGAAACTATAACCAAGTGTTGTTTAAGGTTGTCTCATCCAAAGAGATTAACCTAAGAGGGTCGTTTTGTTTGTCTCCATTCACTGAAGACAAGAACCAATCAAAGAATGACAACATTGTACTTCAATGACACAGAAAGCGACATGGCACTGAGAATGTCAGAGATGCTGAGTTCCAGACTGCAAAAACGTGGTGATTGGCTGCATTGGTTACTTGTTACCCAAACCACGCAAGGGTGTGTTCAAACCCTAAAATAGTCGTTCATCACTAACCAAATAAGGAAACCCTTGATGTTATCTCCTCCAACGGATAGTTTTTCAAGAGTGACCTTGGTGAGTTGTCTATAAATACCAGTGACCTTCATCATTGCAAGGTTACGGAAAATCAAGCAACTCCAGAGCTCATTCGTATTCTTGCATTTGAAGCACTCGAAAACCCTAAGATTTCCCAAGTTTTTCACATTGAAGAGAGCTCATTTACTAAGCCTAGAGTCTGTTACAATATCCAAAGCTTAGTAAGAGATATCCTAACCTTTGAATCTGTTCTTATTGTAAGAGGATATTTCACCTTAATTGGAAACCAACCAAACCCAAACCCTATTGCTAGGTAATTTGAGTGTGTGATTGTTGGAGAGTGAGAGTTGTAAAGAGTTAGTAAGTTGCAGTTGAGTTCAGCCTGAAAACTCTTAGAAGAAAGTTAGTAAGCTGCTGAGTTCAGTCGGAAAGCTTGAGGAAGTAGTAGTAGTGAGTTAAGGAATTTCTCTGAGGATCAGAGAGAGTGGACGTAGGAGCTTTGCCTATGAACCACTATAATTTGCTGTGTTATTTGCTTCTGCTTTGCATTATAACTGTTGTATATTTTCACTAAAAGCATACTGAGTTTTCTGATATTCAGTTGGAATCAATCCACTGAGTTTACATTAAACTGATTTCAACCTTAACCACTGATTTACTAAGAGAAAAAGATTTTCAGCAAGTTAAAACGAGTATAAACTTAGGGCCTACACATTCCGCACCCTAGATAAGCTAGTATAGATAGTTGTCAAACTGACCAAACTCATCTGAGTAGTCAGTAAGGTAATTATCTACTCCAAGCTTATTTGGACTCTGATTTCAAAACCTCAAATCAATTGGGCTAATTTGAAGCTACTAAAAGCCACTCAGTGTTATTGTCTCAGTAGGCTTTGACTCAGAGTAATTTGTGCTTCTCAGGGCTATTTCTCAGGACATCTTGACCCACTGATTTCAGTTCTGTGAAAAGTTTTAAAAATCACTGAACAAGTGTATCCCCCCCATACACGTGTAAGACTCGTTTATACCGGGACCAACAAGTGGTATCAGAGCAGTGGTTCATTTTGACCACTTGCTTTGGTAGCCATAGTATTGCTTACTGAGAAACTTTGGTGGTCTACTGAATAGATCTTACTGCTGATATATTACAAGGCTCATCATCATGCCTTCTAAGAAACTACCTATGTTCTCTGTTGAGAACTATGACTTATGGAGATTGAGAATGCAGACACATCTGTATTCTAAGCATGAGAGAATGTGGAGAGTTATCTCTAAAGGACCATTTGAGTACACTGTTGTGAATCCTAGAATTACTGATGCTGAGAGAGATGATCCCAGATATGAACTTCCTAAGTCTGATGACCAACTTACTCCTGAGGAGAGAAAGTTAGTCAACTTAGACTATATTGCTAAAGATACTCTATATAGCACTATTGATGATGGTGTTATGGGGATGATTTCTCACTGTGAAACTGCTAAAGAGATTTGGGATACACTTGCTAGCATGTGTCAAGGCATAGATCATATCAAAGAAAACAAACTATCTGTTGACATTGCAAAGTTTGACAACTTTGAAATGGAAGATGGTGAATCCATTGATAAACTGGAAGTCAGATTCACTAGTATCATGAATGATCTGAATGCTCTTGGGAAAAGATACCTAAAAAGAGAAGTGGCACTGAAAATTCTTAGAGGACTATCTAAGAAATGGGATATACATGCTGTGGTGATTGAAAACACCAAGAACATTGATTCTATGCCATATCAACAAGTTTTCTCTGAACTGAAAGCTTATGAATTTGTGATTGATAAGAAAACAAAGAAATCTGATAGCAAAGATGAATCTTCATCTAGCAAGAATGTAGCTTTCAAAACTAAAGAGAAATCTTGTAAAGCTAAATAGTTTGATAACTCACCAGCCAAAAATCAGGATGAGCAAGAGGATAAGCTAGTATTGTTGGCAAGAAGGTTTGAAATACTCAATAGCAGATATGGAAAGTACAAGAAGTACTACAAAAATACCAGATACAGGAACAGGAATAACTCAGAAGCTGAGGACAAGTCCACTGAGAAGAGAAAAGACCACAAAGCTGAAGGGTCTTCATCTAGAAAGAAGAACTCCAAGACCAACGAGGGGAGTGATCAGGATGAAGATACCAACAGATGCTACAACTGCAAAAAGAAGGGTCACTTCCAATATGATTGTCCTGAGCTAAGTGCCAAAGAAAGAAAGGAAAGGCAAGCCAAAAGAGACAAGAAGAACTCAAGCAAGAAGGATATGGTTGCTGAAGAAGAAGAACACTCTGAAGAAGGATCCAGTTCCTCAGAAGAAATGTTCTCAGATAGTGACAGTGATGATGTTTGCCTTGTTGCCATTGAGGAGGTAAATTCTTCTATCTCTGTTGCTGCTCCTACACAAGCACCTGAGTTATCAAGTTCATCTGTAACCAGTAATTTTGACCTGATGGATTCTTTTGAGAATTTTATGAAGGACTATTCTGTGTTACAAGAACTGTTCATAGAAACTCAAGAGCAGAATGAGGAACTAACTGCTGAGAATCTGAAGTGGAAAAATTCTAATGCTGCTGAGATCACTTCTCAATTAATGGGAGCTACTGATGAACTAGATGTTCTAAAAGTACAGCTCTCGGAGAAAGAAAGAGTGATAGAGGCCCTGAAAGGAAAGTTAGAGAAATCCACTGAGGAAAATCATCTTATTAGGACTGAATTCAATGACCTCTTTGAGAAACATGAAACTTTAAAGAAAAGTGAGGATAGCTTGCGGAGACATAGACCAGCTTCACCAAGGCCAAATCATTGGAACAAGAGGCATGAACCCAAGAAGAACTCTAAGGCTCATGTTCATGCTAAGGCTGGCACTCATACACAGGGTACTGCCAAGGCATCTAGGGTGGTGAATGTGTATGTAGATGTTTATGGAAGAAAAATCTTCCACTCTAAAGTAATTAGAGTTGTCAGCAGATTTGGGTTCCAAAAGGTACAGCTAACCTGGTAGGACCCTACACCAAATGGGTACCTAAGGCCTGATCTCTTTTTCAGGTGAAGGAAAAGGACACAGAGCTGAATAAAGACAACATAGCCCTGATGAGTAGAAGTGAAATGATACCTGCTGCATGGTATCTGGACAATGGATGTTCAAGGCACATGACAGGATACAAACAATTACTCACTAACTATGTTGAGCAAAAAGGCCCCCAGATTACTTTTGGAGATAACTCCAAAGGAAAGACTGGAGGATATGGAACTCTTGAAGTTGATTCTGTTCATATTCATGGTGTATCATATGTTTCTGGTTTAAAGCATAATTTACTTTCTATCAGTCAATTCTGTGATAAGGGATTCAGTGTTGAGTTCTCAAAGAACTTATGTTATGTGAAAGACAATGCTACACAACAAATACTATTGACTGGTACTAGAAAAGGAAATGTGTATCTTGTTGATTGGAGATTAACTCCTAAAGATACATGCTTGGTTGCAAAAAGTTCTACTGACACCAGTTGGTTGTGGCACAAAAGGCTGAATCACTTGAACTTCAAAAACCTTAACAAACTTGCAAGATTAGCACTTGTGAGGGGGTTACCCAATGAAGTGTTTAGTAAAGATCATTTATGTGATGCTTGTCAGAAAGGAAAACAAATCAGAGCATCATTTGAAAGCAAAGTAGAAGTTTCTACTGATAGAATACTTCAATTGTTGCATATGGATCTATTTGGTCCAGTAACACCTGTGAGCACTAATGACAGAAAATATACACTTGTGGTAGTTGATGACTACTCTATATATACTTGGGTTATATTCATACTCAGTAAGAAAGAGACTTAGACAAAACTGCCTGAATTACTGAAAAGACTCAGTATTGAAAAGAATCTGAGTGTGGTCAAAATCAGATCAGATAAAGGCACTGAATTTATAAACCATATTATATCTGATTATTGTGCAGCAAATGGAATAGCTCATGAAACATCAGCTTCAAGGATCCCACAACAGAATGGTGTTGTAGAAAGAAGAAATAGGACTCTGAAAGAAGCTGCAAGAACAATGATTGCTGAAGCTGACATTCCTAAGAGATTTTGGGCTGAAGCTATCAACACTGCATGCTACTCTCAGAATAGATCCATGCTGACAAAGAATCAATGCAAAACACCTTATGAGTTGTGGAATGAAAGGAAGCCTCTTGTTTGTTTGTTTCGTGTGTTTGGTTGTAAGTGTTTCATACACAATAATGGTAAAGATCAGTTGAAAACCTTTGATAGCAAAGCTGATGAAGGAATATTCTTAGGATATTCTGAAGTCAGTAAATCCTTTAGAGTTTACAACTATAGGACCCTTATTGTGGAAGAAACACTTCATGTTGTTTTTGATGAATCTACTTGTGTTCAGAAGAAACATGAACATGACTCAGGATAATTGACAAAGAGGATCACCAGACTTAGCCTAAAGAAAACTGATAAAACATCCTCTGAGCCTGAAAAGAAGAAGCCCAACATGTTCTATGAATGGAGTGAGTCAGACTCAGACAAACATGCTCAGGATGAAAATACTCAGGCTGGTGAAACTCAGGATGATAGTTCTCCACTGAAGGAAAGCCAACACACTGGCCAATCTGAACAAACCCCAGTTCAGACTCAGGTATGTAATGCCGATGAAGATGTGGTCACAGCTGAGGCAAACTCTGAATCTATCAACCAAGGGGGAACAAATGTCCCTGACAATGTTCTAAATGAAAACTCCCGTGAGGAAGATGATTCTCTCTCTCCTTTTCTGTTGTTCCCTGAATTTAATGAATTACATGAACCTAACATTTCTGATCTTGAGGATACTACTGAAGGGGGAACATCTAGGAGAAAGTGGTTAGATAGTCATCCCTCAAGTCAGATTGTGGGTGATCTATCAGAAGGTGTTAGAACAAGAAAGTTCCATGGTGAAAGTGCTTTATTCTGCTGCTTCCTGTCTGAAAATGAACCAACTGAAATTGAAGAAGCTCTTCAAGATTCATTCTGGATTACTGCTATGCAAGAAGAGCTAAATCAGTTTACAAGAAATGAAGTTTGGGAGCTAGTGGACAGACCTAAGAGGCAAAATGTGATTGGAACTAAGTGGGTATTCAAGAATAAGAGAGATGAAAACAATAACATTGTAAGAAACAAGGCAAGGCTAGTTGCACAAGGTTATTCCCAAGAAGAAGGCTTGGACTATGATGAAACATTTGCACTTGTTGCAAGACTAGAAGCCATTAGATTATTTCTTGCATATGTTGCTCACATGAAATTCACAGTCTATCAAATGGATGTGAAAAGTGCATTTCTGAATGGTGTGCTTAAAGAAGAGGTTTATGTGGAACAACCTCCTGGATTTCGTCAGAATGACCAAGTTTACAGGCTCAGAAAAGCCTTGTATGGTCTGAAGCAAGCACCCAGAGCATGGTATGATACACTTTCTCAATTTCTTACTGACCATGGTTTTACCAAAGGAACTGTTGATAGAACCTTGTTCAGGATAGAAGATGGGAAGGATATCTTACTAGTTCAAATCTATGTGGATGACATCATATTTGGATCTCCAAATCATCAGATGTGTGAGAAGTTTTCTGCCCTGATGAAAGGAAAGTTTGAGATGTCAATGATGGAGGAGATGAATTTCTTTCTAGGACTTCAGGTGACACAATCTAAGGAAGGAATATTCATCAATCAGGCAAAGTATACCAGAGATCTGATTGCTAAGTATTGTATACAGAATTGCAATGCAGTTAGAATTCCTATGAATACTAACTACAAGATGGATCCTGATCCTGAAGGTAAATCAGTTAATCACACTTATTATAGAGGGATCATTGGATCATTGCTATATCTCACAGCAAGTAGGCCTGATATTACTTTTGCTGTTGGAATATGTGCAAGATACCAAGCTAATCCTAAGGCTAGTCACATGGAAGCTGCCAAAAAGATTCTAAGATATCTTAAAGGCACAACAAATAGAGGATTATGGTATCCAGCTGATGATAACCTTGAATTAACTGGTTATTCAGATGCTGATTATGGTGGCTGTAGAATTGACAGGAAATCTACTACAGGAACTTGTCAATTTCTTGGAAGTAAACTGATATCATGGTTTTCAAAGAAACAGACCTCAGTAGCAACCAGTACTACTGAAGTTGAATACATGGCTGCAGGAAGTTGTGCACAGATTCTTTGGCTCAAACAACAATCGAGGGATTATAAGGTTGTAGCCAATGAAGTACCTATATTTTGTGATAATAATAGTGCAATAACTATTACACAAAATCCGGCATTGCACACCAAATGCAAACATGTTGATATCAGACATCACTTCATCGGAGATCATGTTGAGAAGAAGGATATCATAATGGAAAAAATTCATACTGATAAACAGAGTGCTGACATTTTGACAAAACCTTTGGCTGAGTCAAGATTTCAAGAACTATCAGTTGAATTGGGTATGTTGGATCTAGGTGAATAGTCGTCTGAAAAATTGAAGGTTTTCAGATGCATGAAGTTTTTCAGGTCTCACTGAAAAACTCAGGGTAAAAATAAGGTTTACATCACTGAATCTTGGGAAACTCAGTAACCTTAGTTAAGTTATCAAAATTACACTGAACATTTTATCAAGGTCAAAACTCAGTAAGACTGATATTCCAAATTAGTCTGAAGTAGTTATTAACTCATGCAATACATTTATTGTCTAAATTGATTGCTCAGAAATCATTGGGCATAAATGATAAAACACCTGAGGAAATAAATGGGCGGGACGTTTGAAATTCTCGGGCAAGTCAACAGTCTGAATGCTATTTTGGATTTATGTAATAAGGGGGAAGATCCTACTCTGTATATGGCTGGTCGAAAGCAAGAATATTTAGATAAAATTTCTATATGCTCTGTGAAGTTTGAGGCAACTTTGAACAAGAAGCACTTACAGCCGAAGTATCGAGTACTTCTGGACATTGTAAGCAAAAGTTTGATGTGTGGATCTGGGAGTCATGAACAAGTTAGCAAGCCTAAGTTGCGGTTGATGGCTGCTATTGAAGATTCTCCCTCAAAAGATTTCAACTGGCTGCAGTATTTGATCAATGTGATCAGTGATCAAACCAAGCACATCAAATGGAGTGGTGATGTAGTGAGTATCAAGGGGGAAATTCAGCATGCCACGAAGATTTCATTCATTTTGGAAGCATGCATTGAGGAAGAGGACATGTTTTCAAAAAGCGATGAATTTCCCAGGAACAAGATAATGTTCAGGAAGAAACCCAAAAATGGTCAGAGAAAGTTGAAAGAGAAAGCTGTTACATCTCAGGAAGAGACAGCTCAGGAAGAAACCGCTGAAGAAGAAACTGAAGAAGATGCTCCCTCACCAATTCAGATCAGAAAAGGAAAGCTCGCAAGTCAGAAAGTTACTGAGATCAGCTCAGTGGAAAATAAGCAAGAAAAGGACAGAACCCTGCTAAAAATGAAGAGGGAAGCTGGGGAGAAGTTAAAAACAAAGGCCTTAGCTCCTCAGAAGAGAAGAAGACTTCAAACAATTGCTGAGAGAGAGGCTAGTGAAGCTGAGGAAATGCAAACAAAGGGGCAGACAGGGTTAAAATCACCACTACAAGTTCTTGCACAAGTGGTGAAGAACATTGAAGAGCATGAGGCAGAGGAAAATGTATTTTCAGAAGTTTTGAAAACTTCTATTGGGTCAGATAAAATTTCTCAGGAAATTTTTAAAGGTTCTCATATGAGTACTAAAGAGAGCCAACCTCAGGCCACAACTGCTCAAACTTCTGAACAAGCAGAATCTCAGGAACCTGCTGATCTTAGTCTGTAAGAATTATTGAAGGAACCTTTTCTTGATCCATCTGATCTACAACTCGTCCAATCTGATTTCAATATTCCTAAACCACCTAGTTCTCCAATCTTGAAAAAGGGAGAAGCTGGAGAGACTGAGTGGAGGAGTAAGGGGGAAAGGTTCATTCTAGATCGATATCCTGAAATAGCAAACTATCCTGATCTTCAGGACATGTTCATACGATTGAGAACAACGGTCTATATCCTGAACCAGACTCTTCCAGATATGTTGAACATAGCATCTTTCAGAGGAGAAGAGTGGTGGAGTGCTGAGACTGCTGCCTTAACTGAGTTTTTGGGTTTCAGGAAGACAAAACTCAGGATCAAAGTCACTGAGTTTGATGAGCTTGTGAAGAGGAAGATTGCTGAGAGAAAGATAACCGAGGAAGGAGAGCCAAGTTCACAAGGACAAGGAGATGAAGGAGATCAAAGAGGACAAGGAGAAAAGGAAACTGAAAGAGAACCTGAGTTAGAGAAGGACACTCAGAAAGGAAAAGAGTCTGTACAAGAGAAAGAAGCTGAGTCAGAACAGGCCACTGAGACAGATACCAGACAACCTCAGACTGAAGTTAGCACTCTTCAGGTACCTTTTGGCACTATTATAAATTATGTCAAAGCTACTGAAGTCTCTATATTTAAATCTGTTGATTGTGGTATGCAGACTGAGGCTCACTTGGAGCACACAACTCAGTTGGAGAAGGTGGTACAGACACCAGTGATTGACTTTACACCAATCCTGGATAAATTCAAAGATGTAGAGCCACTGATGGAAAAGATTACTCAGATGGAAATCATGTTTGCTGAACAATCTCAGAAATTAACAAGTCTGAGTTCATCTGTTGATGTTCAGAATGCTCAAACTGGACTAGAAGAAAAGATTGCAGCTCTTGATGCTAAAGTCGGTGAAATGGGAAAAGAGCTTGCTGCGGATCTGGAAAAGAAATACCAAGATAGGTCTATCTATCTTGAGGCAAAGCTTACTGAGAAGAATCAAGAAATGATTCAGGCAGCTGTTCAAGAAATGTGCTCTATGCTCATGGGCAAAATGACAGAACTAATGCATGAAACTTTCTCTGCTTAGTTTGCACCAGTTGCTGAAGATGTCTCCCTGGCCAAAAATTATCTAAGGAGAATGGAGGATGAACATGATCATTTGGCAGGAGAATTCAGAACCTTGGGCAAGGAACAATTTCATATGAATGCAACTCTATCTCAGATTCTCCCAGAGTATGATGTCAAAAAGGGGGAAAGGACAGTCTACTCTTCAAGAGGTGAGCTAGACAAATTGATAAAGAAAACCTTGGAGAAAAAGGCTCAGGAGGAGATTGAAGTTGAGAAAATTCTGATGGCTCTGAAGGAAGTTGAAGCAACTGAGAAATTGAAGTCCAGAGAGCCTGAAGAACATGACTATGTTAAGATTGATGAGCAAGCTGCTCAAGAAGCACTTGATGCAAAACTGCTTGAGAGAAGAAGAATTGAGTCAAGCAAGATTGGTGAAGCCCATGCCAGACCTGAGAAAAGAAAGGCAGTAGCCTTTGTTGAAACTGAGAAGAAAAGAAAGAAAATCTCTAAGCCAATTCAGAGAAAATTGGTGGTAGATTTTTCTGAATCTGAAGAATCTGAAACTGAGGCTGAGAAGGAACCAAGAGTTGAAGCAAGAACTCAGCCTGGAGAATTTAATGTGAAAAGAACTCTGAAAGCTCTTCAGATTGAGAAGGAAAAGAGAACTGTTGCTTCCGTCTCAGGTGTTCCACTGATCAAGAAGAAGAAAAAAGAAGAGCAGAAAAGAATGGGATGATTCAGGAAATTCATAAGTAAAAGGAGAGGATCTGTGAAAATTCAGAAATGGCCACACATTGATAAGTGGATTCCAATCTAAATCAATGATGCTTGGGAAGAGATCAAGAGAACATTCTGGTTCTACTATGAGATTCTAAGGGAATAGAGAGGAAGTAGTTCAGACAAGAATGAAGCCTTCATAGAATATCTTCTAACATTCTATCCTGAGTATCTACAGAAGTGGATCAATCTGGCAGGTGAGAACAACACTCAGATTGTTGCTCCAGGGCCATACATGTATCTTGCTCCTAGATTTAAAAATGGTTTTGTGAATGAGGCAGCCATCTCTCAGGAAATTACTGGTTATTGAACTCAGCTAGGATTAACTGGAAACAATCCTGAGATCATCAAAGCCAGAGATGACCTGAAAAGAAGATACTACGGAATGTTCAACCTAGAAGTTCCTGAAGATGAAATCGAAGAAGACTGATGTGTGGAAAACTCAATTATTTTGTTTTTATTAATCTTTTGTTGCTTTTCATATTTTCATTGTAAAATGTAAAACTCTCTATCTTACATCAATGAAAATGTTGTTATGTGTGTTGATCAATAAGATAATATCTCAATATCTTTTATTCTAAAATGTTTGTCTTACTAACCTGATGGTATTTCCTCTAGAAAAAATTGAAACCTGTAATAGGTAAGGTTTTCTTAAATTTGTAATAGATGGTTTTGACATCATCAAAAAGGGGGAAATTGTTGGGAGATGAATTTAATAAAAGATAAAGATTTTGATTAGATCTCAAAACCCCTGAGTATGACATGTTCAGAATGATCTAAGGTAGAATAGAAAAATTGTTTCAATATAGATTAGCTCAGGAAATATCTGCAAAATGTATAGTCAGCAAATATCTATAAGTTTATAGGATAGACACACACTAAGGGGGAACTCAGTAAGTGAACCAATATACCTGAAGACTCAGAAGACTTCAGATGAACCTGAGTTCGCATCAACCTGAAGACTCGGAAGACTTCAGATGAACCTGAGTTTACATCAACCTGAAGACTCAAGACCTACCTGAAGACTCAGATCAACCTGAAGACTTGAAGACCTGAAGATTATCTACCTGAGGACAAACAGACTGAGAAAGTCTTGCACACTCATGAAGAATAAAAGTTGTCCAAATATTTGATTGCAGACAAAAGGAACTATAACCAAGTGTTGTTTAAGGTTGCCTCATCCAAAGAGATTAACCTAAGAGAGTCGTTTTGTTTGTCTCCATTCACTAAAGACAAGAACCAATCAAAGAAAGACAACACTGTACTTCACTGACACATAAAGTGACATGGCACTGAGAATGTCAGAGATGCTGAGTTCCAGACTGCAAAAACGTGGTGATTGGCTGCATTGGTTACTTGTTACCTAAACCATGCAAGGGTGTGTTCAAACCCTAAAATAGTCGTTCATCACTAACCAAATAAGGAAACCCTTGATGTTATCTCCTCCAACGGATAGTTTTTCAAGAGTGACCTTGGTGAGTTGCCTATAAATACCAGTGACCTTCATCATTGCAAGGTTACGGGAAATCAAGCAACTCCAGAGCTCATTCGTATTCTTGCATTTGAAGCACTCGAAAACCCTAAGATTTCCCAAGTGTTTCACAATGAAGAGGGGTCATTTACTAAGCCTAGAATCTGTTACAATATCCAAAGCTTAGTAAGAGATATCCTAGCCTTTGAATATGTTCTTATTGTAAGAGGATATCTCACCTTAGTCGGAAACCAACCAAACACAAACCCTATTGCTAGGTAGTTTGAGTGTGTGATTGTTGGAGAGTGAGAGTTGTAAAGAGTTAGTACGTTGCAGTTGAGTTCAGCCTGAAAACTCTTAGAAGAAAGTTAGTAAGCTGCTGAGTTCAGTCTGAAAGCTTGAGGAAGTAGTAGTAGTGAGTTAAGGAATTTCTCTGAGGATCAGAGAGAGTGGACGTAGGAGCTTTGCCTCTGAACCACTATAATTTGCTGTGTTATTTGCTTTCTGCTTTGCATTATAACTGTTGTATATTTTCACTGAAAGCATACTGAGTTTTCTGATATTCAGTTGGAATCAATCCACTGAGTTTGCATTAAACTGATCTCAAATTTTAACCATTTGATTTCTTAAGAGAAAATATTTTCAAGCAAGTTAAAACGAGTATAAACTTAGGGCCTACACATTCCGCACCCTAGATAAGCTAGTATAGATAGTTGTCAAACTGACCAAACTTATCTGAGTAGTCAGTAAGGTAATTATCTACTCAAAGCTTATTTGGACTCTGATTTTGAAACCTCCGATCAGTTGGGCTAATCTGAAGCTACTGAAAGCCACTCAGTGTTATTGTCTCAGTAGGCTTTGACTCAGAGTAATTTGTGCTTCTCAGGGCTATTTCTCAGGACATCCTGACCCACTGATTTCAGTTTTGTGAAAAGTTTTAAAATCACTGAACACGTGTATTCCCCCCCCATACACTTGTAAGACTCGTTTACACCGGGACCAACAGATCTGTAGTGGCGGTGAAGATCACATATTTCTCATCAATGATCTCTTTCACCATTGAAGCGTAATCGCAAACTTCAGGGTTGCTTTTGAAGTTGCCATTTCTCTGAAAAATATACAACACTTTAGATTAAGTTTTCAACAACTATACAATTTTAAGCAACATGAAACACAACAATATGTGAAGCATTTACACACATAATATCCCCAAATATGCATATTGTTCATAGTTGCAGAGTGTTGAAACATATATCAAATTAAATCGTTTTAAACCACATACATATGAACAGTACAACATACATATACAACCTATAACCCTAAAGCATAATATTCGTGAGCAATAGATTCAAAGTAGACAAATTACCAGAAAAATAATTTAAGGATTTTGAAAAGAATTTTAATCGTTGGATGAGTGTTTGGAAAGCGTTCTGGATAAGTTTGAGTTTGGAATGTTGATAATGCGAAAGGTTTTTAGACAATGGGATTTAGGGTTTTAAAAGATGGGAGGGAAAACATTTTGCACGAATATTTTTTAGAGTACTTGAGTGTCCATGTTTTTAAATCGGACGGTCAAGATTAAGCGGTTGAAAAGTAATTGAATCATGCGGTCAAGGATTTAAAAGCGGCAGACTTTTGGACTTAAAAACTCGCAATAAATGTATTTAATACAAAAACCCCACGTCCTCATTTAATGTTTGTAGGCATGACGTCACAACGTAATGGGTATAGTAAAGAGTAGCATAGATTAGCATAGGCTTATATAAAGATAGATCAGAAAATGTATCTGACTGACTGATATCGTAATCAGTCAGTTACCACTTTGTTATGATCTGGCTTGCCTAATTACTGTTGACCTTACTGATTGTAGCCTAATCCTTAGTATTTTCCCAACCATACTCCACTTTTCTAATCAGATTTCTTCTGATCCTATCTGAACAGTTGAAGTTCCCCCTTCAACTGTTATCTTTTTTTCGATCGATCCCCCGATCGATCCTCCCCCGATCGATTGAGGTTTCATTTCTCAACTGATCATTCTTTCTTGGTCAGTTTCTTAACCAACTGGTCTTGGAGACCAGTCCACCGAAGATTTCTGGTGCACTTTCTCCCAAGTCCAGAAGTCCTAGCTCATTACATAGTTCTCTCAATCGACTTGACTAGTAGTGGTTGGTTAAGATATAAACTCTCGCTTATCAAGATGGATCTTTTTCCATTCCGATATTCTTCTTTCCACATGATCTCTTATGAAATGGTGTCCCGACGTCCACATGCTTGCATCTTGTATGTAGAATCGATTACGAAAGTGATTGCAATAGACTATTATCATCACATAATATGGGCACATTCGTAGCTACAATGTTATAGTCCTAAATTTCGCCGACTAAGCCGAGTAGTTGGGAACAACAACTTCGGGCCATGTATTCTACCGATGTAGATGTGGACGGATATGTGTTGCTTTGAAAACCAAGAGATCCGCTTTGCTTCCTAAGAACCGACATGTACCGAGGTTGACTTTTCTATCTATTCTCGCAACCTCCATAATCGTAATCGTAATACCCACTAAGCTCTAGATTATCATATGATGGGTAGAATAAACCGAGGTTTATTGTCCCTTCAGATACTTAAGAATCCGCTTAGTCGCTCTGGTGGTTTTTTGCATTGGATTTGCTGAAAATCGCACATACACCTACTGCGAAGGTTATGTCTGGTCTGCTGGCAGTCAGGTATAGTAACGATCCAATGAGAGCCCTATATTCTTTCTGATTATTTTTCTGATCATTTTCATCTAGATCCATCTTGAATCCAGGTCATCATAGGAATTTTGGCTACCTTACTATATTCGAACTCCAAACTTAGCCAACAAATTCTAGTGTACTTTTGCCACGATAGATGAATATCCCTTCTTTACTTTGTTTAACTTGAAGACCCAAAAAGTAATTCATCTGACTCATCATGTACATCTCGAACTTCCCTTACACCAGTTTGTTGAATCTATCACATAAGCTCTTGTTGGGAGATCTGAAGATGATATCATCCACATAAATCTGAACCATTAGAATGTCTTCACCATTTTCTATTTCGAACAAGGTTCATTTATGATTCCTTTAGTGAATCCATTTGTTTATCGTGAACGGGATAGTGTATCATACCAAGTTTACAGGAGCTCGTTTTTCAAAGCCATAAAGAGCTTTTTCTTAAACGGTACACTGGTTTGTTAATTTTTTTCAAAGCCGGAGGTTGTTCAACATAAACTTCCTCCGCTTAGTACCCCGCTTAAGAATGCACACTTTAAGTCTATCGTCTGAGTAAACCCTCTATGGATAAAAGATATGCCGAAACAATCGAATGGCTTCCAGTATCATATTCCGATCGTTGCAAAAGGTCTCATCATAATCAATCTCTTCGACAGGAGTACCCATCGCAACAAGTCTTGCCTTATTTACGGTGATGACATTATTCTCATCCTCTTGTTCTTGAAGACCCACTTAGTATCAATCACATCTTGATGAGTTGGCCTGTCTACAAGTTCCCAAACTTGATTCCTCTCGAACTGCTCCAGTTCTTCCTGCATGGCTAGAATCCAGCTGGCATCTTATAGAGCTTCTTCTATTGTGGTAGGTTCCTTCAAAGACATATAGCAACAATACATAGCACTTTCACCAACGATGTCTAGTTTGGACTTGGGCATTAGGATTGCCAATTATCTAGTCGATTCGGATGGTCTTTCAACTAAGTCCTTCTTCCCCGATGTATATCATTTTTGGACATTGTCATCCTCATCTGATATTGAGTCATTAGAGGTTGGGAGAGGTACATTAATAGGATCCACTTAGCATGGACATGTCTCAGCTGATGTTGGAATCATCATAGGCTGATGTCTGTCTGTCGAAACATCAGGTGTTCCCCCTGAACCAGATGGTCCAGTTGTTAATGTCTCAGTTGTACCAGCTTCTTCATCGACAGTTGTACGTACCTTAGGGTCTGATTGACCTAGTGAATCGTCAAGATCAAGGTTAGGAATATACACTGTTACGTGATCTGATTCCTTTTCTTTGATACTTAATCGATCCATTTTCCAAATTATCGTACATCTTGTTTCGCATGCGGCTCGCTCGAGGTAGATTTCTCCTGATCAGATGTTGACTCATCAAAGACCACATGAGGTGTTTCTTCCAACTAGAGTTCACCTGTTGAACACCCTGAAAGCCTTACTTGTTGAGGAATATCCTAAGAATATACCCTCATCTGACTTGGCTTCAAAGGTTTTCAACTGACTCTTCCCATTGTTGTGAATGAAACACTTGCACCCAAAAACATGGAAGTAAGAAACACGAGGTTTTCTGCCCTTCCACAGTTCATATGGTATTTTGAAGTGAATCTTAGTCAGAGAACATCTGTTCTGAGTGTGACATGCAGTGTTGATTGCTTCTACCCAGAAACGGTTTGGTGTTGCATGTTCAGCCAACATTGTTCGAGAAGCTTCTTTGAGTGTTCTGTTTCTCCGTTCTGCTACACCATTCTTTTGTGGTGTTCTCAATTATTATTTGGCCGATGTCTCATGTTGAATACCAAGCTTAGTGCAAAAATCAGATATAAAAGAGTTCAAAAACTCTGTACCTTTATCTGATCTAATTTTTACGATACTGACACCCTTCTCATTCTGTAATCTCTTAAGCAACTCAGGTATCTTCGTTGTAGTTTCATTCTTCTTATACAAGAATACAACCCAAGTGAACTTGGAATAATCATCCACGATCACCAGAGTGTATTTGCGTCCGCTGAAACTTAGTGGTGTAACTAGTCCAAACAAATCTATGTGGAGCGGTTGCAAATACCTATTTGGATGCCGGGTCCTAGGATCCCCTTAAATGAGGTTTTTAACTTTTTTTCCGACACCGACATCGACACGTATCCGATCTTAGAGAATACCTCATTAGGAGACCCTCAACCAGGACATCCTTGCTATCTTGTTAAGAGTCTTAAAGTTCAGATGACTCATTCTCTTGTGCCAGAGCCAACTGCTGCTTTTGGAACTCCTAACAATCAGACATGCATTTCTTGGACAACCGTTCCAATCCGCAGTGTAGATCGTTCCTTTTCTGGAACCAGTTAGCAAAATCTGTTGAGTAGCTCGATTCTTGATAGTGCATTGATCAGTTGAGAACTCAACGCTAAATCCGTTGTCGTAGAATTGTGAAACCGATAATAGGTTGTGCTTTAAACCATCAACATACGAGACTCCAGTAACCTGTACATCATCATTCACTAAGGTTACGAATCCTCAGGTAAAACCAAAGTTATCGTCACCAAAGAGTACACGTTGGCCTTCTTGTTCTATGTATGAACTGAGGATATGTTTGTTGCCAGTCATGTGCTTTGAGCATCCACTATCGATGTACCAGATAGTCGCTTGTACACCTCCCTTACTGGCCAAACCCACACGATCCTGCAATCAAATAAGGCTTTAGGTACCCCTGTAGGATTGGGTCATGAGGGGTTAGTGTTACCTTTCGGGATCCAAACAAACATGGCACTTCTATGGTAATCATCAAGATCAGAAGGTCTAATTTGTCTCCCATAAGCATCTACATAATCATACATCTCTTCATGTGCTTTCTGGTCAGTATGATTACGAGTGTGAACCTTGGATGAATCAGAAGGCTTGGGATTTTTCTGATTAGTTTGTCTTCTTTTAATCCAGTGTGGTTCAGGTGCAGATGTCCTGGATTTCTGGTTGAAGGGATAAGTACGATTGCTACCATCAAAAGATTCATATCTCTTTTGCACAAATGGGTTCAGCAGTTTACCCTTAGCATGCTGGTTAGGCAGCTTGACCTGATTAGGTTTCAGATTAGACTCTCCCTTGCGAGATTGTCCTTTCTGATTCCTAATCTGCTGATTAAGCTGAGGTCTCTTCGGAAGAACAGTGTTCTTCTGTTGATTCCTCGGCTGATGCTTGATCAGGTGAGGTCTATTTCTGTTTCCTTTCTGATCAGGCACTCGCCTTTCCTGTTCAGGGGGTCTTTTTCCCTTCTTAGATACAGATTTAACATATCGTGTATCTTGTACAAAAACCTTCCTAAATCACTTTTGGAATGTGAACCAGGTTGGACATATGAGGATCCAGAAGGCCTATCAAACCCAATACCCTTCTTATCAGTTGGCTTCCGAAAATAGCTTGTTATTTCATCAACATTTTTAGATCATCAGCTTGCTGCTTGTTGATGGCTTGATGTTCCTTAACCAGTTTACCCTGATCAGAAGAGCTGACTTTCAGAAACTCCAGTTCTGTAGTCATCTTCTGAACAATCTCAACTTATTTCAGTTCAGCAGCTCTACTTACAGCTTTATCCTTGACAAGCTGAATGTTCTCAACCCTTAGCTTATCGTTCTCAGCTTCCACTATTGTATAAGTGTCTACTGCATTAGAGAGATCGTCAAGAAATTGCTCATTGTAGAGCTGCAGGTCAATCTCTCCAGCAGGTGTGCTCAGCACTACAAGTGTGGAAACAGAAAACACAGAAGGTTTAGAAGTTACCTCAGTTTGATCAGCATCCTTGGCCATGAGACAGATGTCGTCATCAGATGAGAACATCATATCGTCGAGGTCATCGACATCATCAGTAGTAGTCATCAGGCAGAAGTCTTCTACAGATGAGTAACCAGAATCATCTGAGGGCAGATATGAGTCATCGATACCTGATGTATCGGCAACCATGGCTTTTCTGTCGCGGTATCTTTGTTCTCTTCTGTTACGCTTCTCTTCTCTCTCCTTTGGAATTAGGTCAGGACAATCAGCACTGTAGTGACTTATTTTCTGACAGTTGAAGCATGCTCCAGGTTCTTCATAATTTTGTCTGCCAGATGAATCATTTCTTCTATAGGATCTGTCAGGTGACTTCCCAGTTTTCATGTAATCAGAGTTCCTTCTATCTGATATGTTGTCTCTTTTATCATCACACCGATCATCTCTATTATCTTCTCTGCGGTCATCTCTATGATTATCTTTTCTATCATCAGAATGATTCTTTCCTTGTGATCTGTCAGTAGATCTCCTATCTCTTCCTCTGCTGTTCTGATAGTCTCTATAAAAAATTTTATACTTACCCAGTTGAACATTGGATCGTTCAAGCTTTCTGGTCTGCAAAGCAATCTGTTCAGCTTGACTCATGATATTTCCTATTGGTTCAGTAGACTTCAAACTGCTGCTAGCTGCCTTGAATGCAACTGCTTTTGATGTGGTAGGTGTAGCATCAGCAGGTGACTCGTCTTCTTCTTCTTGACCTCTTTCAATCAGGTCGAATTCATGAGCGTTTAAACTGAGAAACAGGTTGCTTGGCTTCATCTTCGCAATATCTTGGCAATCATTTATCACAGTTACTTTCATGTCCCATTTCTTGGTCAGGGACCTCAAGATCCTGTAGTTGATGTCTTTGTCAGACATTTCTCGTCCTAGTTCACGAAGCTTGTTGACTGACATGGTGATTCTTCCATCAAGCTGATTTATGGTTTCATTTGGTAGCATCTTGAGTTTTTCAAACTTTACCAGTTCAGCTTGCAGTCTGTTGTCCTTAATCAGATTGTTTCCTTCACATATCTCAGCAAGAGTATCCCACATCTGCTTAGCAGTCTTGAGATACTTGATCTTCTCACATGTTATCTTGTCCATCGTGTTCATGATGATATGTCTGGCTACAATATCCAGATTGGACAATTTCCTTTCCTCAGCATCCATCAGTGAAGAACTCTTTCTGATTCTAGCTCCAGTTGGATGTGCTGGATCACCTCCTTCAGTTGGGTTATTATAATAAATGATGATGGGTCCTTGTTCAAGAACTTCTGTCATTCTGCTGCTTATCGCACCCAAATTGTTGCTCATGAGTATGGTCCAGTCAGCATACTCATCAATAGAGAACTTCGACAGATCATGATACATTCCAGAAGTGTTATCCATGCTGAATAAGTGAGTTTAAAAACAAATGAGTTTTTAAAAACAGGTTTTTCAAAGATCTGTTCAAACGACCACAATGGTTCTTCCTCAAGAACCGATGATACTCAAAGCCAGTAGTCCTTAGAACCACTGCTCTGATACCAGTTGTAGGTCCCGAACGGGTTTTAATGAGGCTGAAGTCTAGAGAGGAGGGGTGAATAGACTTCTGAAACTTTTTCGTGGGATCAAGTGTGAAAAGTAAGTTACCTTATCAAAGTGCGTATGAATCAGTTTGGACTGATATCCAACTTACTAATCGCTTGAAAGAAGATCAGTTCGGTGTCTATCAGCTTAACTGATGTGCGGAAGATAAGTTTAACCCGTGTGAAAAACCAGTTTACTAAATTAAATTCTAAGTTATATGTATCGATCAGATGACAAAGTGTCAAACTGATCAGATCAGTTGCTTGGTGAAAATATGATCCAGACTTAGAATATGCATGTAATACTTAAACAGGTAGTGTGCAAGATGTGTAAAATAGGTAAAACAGATAAAAGCACACAAGATTTTTATAGTGGTTCGGACAACTTGTCCTACGTCCACTCTTCCCTATCAGCAAGGGCACCAACTAAACCAATTGGACTTAGATTAATGTGTTAGTCCAACACAATACAACAGATGTTTCAAGAGTTCTCACTCAACCAATCCCAGAAATCAGAACTAGAAACCCTAGTCTGAAATCTTGTTAAACAAAACTTAACCTAACTTTTGGTTTGGGTATAAGATTTGAGTTGTTCCAACTGGAAATCTATCCTAGTATTTGGGTAGCCTAAAGCTAAAGGATAAGATTTCTGTGCTTAGAACTAAGGGATGAACACTTAGAAAATATTCTCGATTTTGTGTTCTTCGTGCGGAAATTGCGAGTAGCTTAAGCTTGATAATAATTTTCGTAACCTTACTATGAAGGTTTGATCCCATATATATCGGCACGAAATCGAACTAGCCGTTAGAGAGCAATTTGAATTTTGATCTATTTAAGGTAGTTTGCAGGATGGATATGACGTGCACAGAGGTGGCATGGCCGAAAGCATGTAAGTTTGTCCTTTCTAGTCGTTTGACTGTGATCCGTCGAATCCCACACTGCCAGCTCCATACATACGTGTCTTGCTCTCATTGGTTATCAAGTACACTTGTTAAGTGTTTGATTTACCAACTTAGTTTGACATTCTTCTTGTCTGATGGACTCGTATGACTTCGGTGAACCTTTGGTTGTCACCTGATTGAGCTGACCTGATCAGTTAAAACTGATTAGTCTACCTGATTGATTCTTCTGATGTAGGTTGTCTTAGCACAACTAGCAGACTCTTCTTCATTCTTCTGATGTAAGCAATCTGAGGTCTTCTTGGTCTTGTTCTTCTGGTAGTTATCTAATCTTCAGGTCTTCTGAGTCTTCAGCTTCATGTCTTTATCTGATCATCTAACTATCTGACTTGTCTGATCTTCTGATCTTTCTTGTCATGTCTGATCTTCTGATCTTCCTGACTTGTCTGATCTTCTGATCTTCTTGACTTGTCTGATCTTCTGATCTTTCTTGTCATGTCTGATCTTCTGGACTTGTCTGATCTTCTGATCTTCTTGTCATGTCTGATCTTCTTGACTTGTCTGATCTTCAGATCTTCTTGACTTGTCTGATCTTCTAATCTTTCTTGTCATGTCTGATCTTCTGATCTTCTTGAATTGACCTATACATATTGAGTTCCCCCTCAATATGTGACCCATCTATTACATCAGTTGTCTATACATCTCAGCTGGTCATCCTATCCTGAATTCTAAGTCATCATTCCACCAACAGTCCATTGGTCCTATTATTTGTTTTTGGAACTTCCATCAAAACTACAAATTTCCCAACAGGTTTAAAGCAATCCCCTAAACGAAAAGAAACGATACATGACTTACTCGTGGGAATCATTGAGTATACAAATAATACCTTACGTTGTGTGATTACGCAATTTTATCAAAACATAGAATTGTTAGTAATGGTGCCTTTGTAAAAAACAAGTATGCATAGTAAATTTCTTTTCAACTCTAAAATTTTACCTCTATCTCGCTTCTATTGTTTGTCTTGATGGCGATGAAAGAAAAACATATGGACGTCCTTTTTAGAGTTGAAATAAAATAAGAAAGAATTTTTGAAAAAAGGAAATATGATCTTGCCACATAAATAATTAAGATCAATTTTTCTTACATGGAAAAAGATAATTGACATTATTTTCTTATTAAAAAATATTGTGACTAGGACAAATTACATAAATAAATTTAAAAAATGAAAGAATAAAAGCCTCCGAGAATCCTTATTCTCTCATATTCTTGTTCGAAGCAGTGACAACAGCATGCTTTGGTAGATAACTCTCACTCTATTCTCAATGTAAATCTTATCTAAACAATAAGAGCAAGAACCCTTTAAATACGACAAAAGGACCATGATTTCCGGCCATGACACATAAATTTCGGTGAGTGCTAATAGCTAATTTATTAAAAAAAAAAATCTAAAGCCATAAAACCCCTTTATGGGTTGGTGAGAGGCCGGAGCCCCACTAAAAACATTGCCAAAAAAAAGCAAGAACACACTCTTTTATTTTCACCATGCTTGCCTAATTTTACCATGGTCATCCAGAATATTTACATCATTGTGCTCTTGTCTTGTGCTTAATATGGGCTTGTGGTTATATGTATTATATAATTATGAGTCATATGATGTGATGATTGATACAAGGTGTATGCTTGAAGAATGTCCACGAATGGTGTCTATATTAATTTTAAAGAAAATATAGTTCTTGTTTTCTTCTCTAAATCTCTATATTTCAACATCTATATTCCTAATAAGTATAATAATGGAACATTGGAGTTTTGCTGTTAGAGTAATGAATGGAAATCTGGCGGTATTGCAATGTTGGATTTTTATGTTTTTACTTCTTCTTTTTCGTGCCTTGTATGCTCAATTTCTATTTCAAATCATAATAATTAATGAGTCAAACATACAAATCAAAATTTGAACTTTCTATTTTATGTATGAAGTTTTTTCAAGTAACCTGTTGTTGAAACTGGCAGGAACCTCAGCCTTTGACTTCCTTTCCTACATCCATGTAGTGAGGAAGGAATTTAAATAATTAAAAATAATATAACCTCAAAAGGCCTGTATATGTTCTATTGCACAATTTTGTAACTGTAAAATAACATGATTTTGTTTGACTATAGGTAATATCTTCTATCATATGTAGTGGGAGCACGTGTGTTTAAATTGTGATTTGTATGTTCAATCTGGGTTTCTGTTGTCTCACATTCAATAAGAGCGTGTTTTTCAATTTCTCAGTCCAATTTTACTTCAAATAGAGAGGTATATGCATTATGACAGTTAATATCTTTGACATGATTACTTGTAACAAGTTTCATATAGGCTTTATGAGTAATTTTTTTTATTTTTTTATCTTTGGTGATATTTTTTGATAGGAAGCAATGTGTAACTTTTCTACCATTAAAGATGCAGCAGGTGGTGTTACTGTAAATAGGCTTTTTGGTATACAGATGAGGTTTTTTTCACTAAAATTGCTATTATTCTATGCATACACCATCTATTGTTTTCATATAATGGTCGAATTTTATATACCATTTCCCCTTTCAATGTTTTTTTAATGTAGCTTAGTTTTTCCTTCAATTTCAAAGTCTTCTGCTCTTAGTACAGTTGATGTGAATTTTAAAAGAAGAGCTACTTATTAGACGGTTATCGTTTCTTTGTCAATTCCTTTAAATTTTGTTATTGTATTGTTTAATGTAGGCATCAAGGGTGAAGCTTTAGGGTGAAGTCAAGTGAGGGTAATTAACATAGCTAACGGGAAAAATTAGCCTGAAGCCCCATACATGTATCTTTTGATAACTACCTATACATGTATCTTTCTAATTTAAACTCATCAACTTATCAAAATATATCTATAAGCTTCAAATAGAAGGTGATGGAATACAGTGGTTATTGTTCTGCTACTAAGCTAATTTTTTATGTCACTCTTGACTAGATAACAACGGAGGCACTTTGGACTTGCTTTTTCCATGAAATTAAATTTAGAAGCAATTTGTGTTATACATTTTATATGAGATATGAATTTTATTTTCTGAATATATCTATTTGTGCTATGTATAATGACAAACCTTTGACAGGTCAGTTGCTAACATTTTGTATTGTCTGCAGCATTTTGTATTGCCTGCATATGACATTCTCCAGTCTCAGGGGTGCATTTTAACAAAAAATGAGGTTTATGCGTCCGTCCTTAGCGTCAACTCTCTCCTGGTTTCTTAGAGGATGCACTTGAAGAGGATTGATATTTTATTTTACTTAATTTCATTTCTAAAGAAATATGGAGTGTTAGAGCGTTTTTTAGTGTCATGATCTTTAGTTTTTTTCATGTATGTGAATACCTTATGAATGATTATATTTTTACTGCACTATTATTGATACAATATTCTCTCACACCTGTTTATCTTCTTTCCAGAAATTTAAGTTTTCAAGTGCATATTCCATCTAAAGGTACATAATAATCATGCCTTCCCTGGTCCTTTTTAAAAAAAAATTAATTTAAAATGCGATTAAAGAAAGATATCGCCTATTTATTTATAATTTATTATATATAACACCTAAATATATATATAAATCTAAAATTAAAGAAACAAAATGTATGCAATTCAAATTTTTATCTCCTCAAAACTTGACAATATTCAATAATTTAATCTAATTAAGTAACAAAACAACAATTCAAATACCATCAACCCAATATATAAGTCATAATAATGAATTCAATCTAAAACGAAAGTGTCATATTATCAATTTAAGTTGCATTACATAATAAAAGTTCAATTAAATAACATATCTAATGCTTAATAATATGACCATATTTAATGATCATTTAGCATGGATCACAGACGATTCGTGTGTCCGTTAATTTATTTTATTTTATAATTTACCGATTCGTCAAGTGGCATCCGGGATCGCGGATTGAAAAAATCGCACCCCTTTTAGGGTGCGGGTGCGAATCCGATACTGCATTGTGATATTTTAAGAAGAATCAGTGCATCATAGGTTACTATGAATTTTGCATATATTAGTAATGTGGGCTTTTATTTAGTTTTGGGCTATATTTGTGACTTCTAAGCCCAATGCTTATTATGTAAGAGTTTATATATCTCGCGAACGAAAATATAAAAATAAACAGAAAATTATTGTTATCTTCTTCCTTATCTCTCTCTCTCTCTTTGAAACTAGTTTCTCCCTCTTGATTTCTCATTCTCATTCTCATTCTTTATATCCAATTTACTTTACTATCTCCAGAAAATTATACAAAAAATATGGCTTATAATGTTTGTGGTGTTGGGATCACTACATATTCATAAGAACATTTTACGTTTAACACACTACAAGAAAGTTGTTGATTTACAACGTTGGATGGACAACATTTTTTCTTGAAATGGTTGTGAAAAGATGAAAACATGTTGTTTAAAGAACAATCGTTGTCTTTCAACGCATGTTTGTGCTGATATACAACGGTTTTGGAGCTCCGTTGTCGTTCCACGTTGTAAAAACAAGAAAAATCTATTGATATACAACGATTTTATCACCGTTGTTGTATGTCGTTGTTGTTTCAAAATTTTCGCCGAAAGACAACGTTTTTAAATTGTTGTTTTTCCATGTTGTAAATAGGTGATAATGCGCCGAAAGACAACGTTTTAAAAACGTTGTTATTCCCTGTTGTTTTAAAATCAACATTTTTTATTTTTTTTATTTTTATAAAAACACTCTTATTATTTAAAATAACACTTTCAACATATTACAGTAGCACTTTTGACTATTTGAATGAACACTTTTAACTTAACACTTTTAGTTCATTAATAAACATTTAATCAACACTTTTGATTCTTTTTGACACTTATTATTTAGAATTATTTCCAATCCGTCCAATTAATTTCACTCTCCCGCTCACCTGCTTGCCCTAGGTATAACACTTAGAATTTTTTTCCTTCTCCTTCTTCTCACCGCGACACCGCACGCCAAACCAGCCCCAGATTCTCCTTAATTGCTCGGCGACGTCGTACGCTAGGCTGCCGTCGAGTCTCTCCGCCACCACTACAGCCAGGCTACCGTCCAATCCCTCCAATTAATTTCACTCCCTCCCGCTCATCTGCTTGCCCTAGGTAGCAACACTTAGAATTTTTTTTCATTCTCCTTCTCCTTCATAGCCGCCGACGCCGCACGTCAGAGACCAGCCCCAGATTCTCCTTCATTGCGCCGCCGACCCCGCACGCCAGGCTTCCGTCGAGTCTCTCCGCCATCACTACAGCCACAACCACTGTTGAGCGCCACCACCGCTCGATTGTTGTATTGGAAAGGACTTATTCTAAACCAGTTTTCTTCAATGTCAGGTAATATTTACGGCTGTTCTATTTCTTTTGCACAGGAAATCCCTTTATTAATTATTTTGGTAAGTTGGGAGTTTAGAGAGAGCTCTTATATTAAGTTGGGGAAATCAAATATGCTCCCATTGTTAATGGTATACATATGATTTTGTATGAGATACTTTATTCTATATAATATTCTTCTTGGATTTAATTAAGTGCCCTGTTCCTCGTATGAATATTATACAAGTTGGTATGAGCTACATGGTCTTTTTTTTTTTTTTTGACGGAAAGCTACATGGTCTGATATTTACTGGAATTAATTTAAATCTATTGATGCTATATTGTTGTGGCCTAAAACATGATATAAATTGAGTAAGCATCTATTTGTTGTTGTTATTATTATTATTATTTTGTCTAAGTAGCATGATGCAAGTTGTGAAGAAAATGAAAATTGCAGCTGGATTTAGGATCATGTTTCTTTGATTTGAACTTGTGGTTGGTATTATTATTTGACAGATAAACATTTCAATAAGAGACATCAGACATAAGTACAAAACAAGGTTCTCTTGTTCTAGATTTTTGTCTTCTCAAGAATCAATTTAGACCCCATTCCTTGCCATTTTCTAGCAACCCCTCAAGAATATATATTTTTTTATATATTTTTTAATCCAAATAAGCTAGTATAATTTACTGTATTAATTAAGTAAGAACATTTGCCAATCAAAATCTCTACGTCTGCTTTCGATGTCCATTTTCGTGATATGCTCCCATTGTTTACTTAGCTATCTAGTTCATTGCTCTAAAACTGAAATAAATTGTTGCACCTCTAATTTATATAGACATGTGAAAGAACCTGAACTTTCTTTATTCTATATGCTAGTTCATTACACATCAGACCTACCCACCCCAAAAGAATTGGTTGAATATGAGATTTCTTCAAATAATATTGTAGGTCCCGATTTTTTATGAAAACCCATGTGCGTTCGCGGAAGACTTCGTGTGATGCATATAAAACAGGGGTGAGGGCAGAGTGATTCCAAATTTTTGCTTTTTAAGAACGATGTGTGTTGTTTTGCTTATAATCAAATGCATATGGCAAGTGAGAACATAAAACAGTAAAAAACACACAATTTTATAGTGGTTCCGACGAAACCCGTTCTACGTCCACTCTTCCCTTAACACAGGGGCACCTACTTAACCGACTGGACTTAGTTTTAACGTGTTAGTTCAACACCCAACAAATGTTTACCGAGTTCACACTCAAACGGGACTTATCTCGAGTTCACACTCAAACGAGCCCAGAAATCAGAACTAGAATCCCTAGTCTGAAATCTTGCAGAACAAACTTAACCTAACTTTTGAGTTTGGATAAAGATTTGTTTGGTTTCCAACTAGGTTGAGATTTTCCCTTACATTTGTTTAGCCTCAATGCTAATGTTGGGAAAATATCTCTAAGCTTAGGATATTACATTTGTGCTTAGATCTAGGGTAGAACACTTCTTGAATATATGCGTGTATTTCTTGCTCTGTGTTCTATGGTGAAAATGCTACATGATTTGGCTCTGTAGCTTCAATTGTGTTTTCACGCATTTCACACACTTCCACACATTTTCACCCTTTAGAATGAAGGAAGAACTTGTATTTATAGTGTGGATTTGAATGTTACCGTTGGAGAATCACATTCAAATCCATACTATACTCGTAACTTCTTGCGAACTTTTTTAGGCTTGTCGTCTTCTTCCTCCTCATTGGTCTTGTCGTCTGCCTCTCATTGGTCCACGTCGGTGATTCTAACAATACTATATTCTTGAGATCTTCCGAGTCTCGGGATCTTCATTTCTATCCGAGCCTTCGGTTTATCTGACTTATCGAGCCTTCAGTTATCCCAGAGCTATCTCGAGCCTTGAGTTATCTGTTGAGCCTTGAGTTATCTGAGCTATCCCGAGCCTTGAGTTTCTTGATTCAACAGGGCTTTCTCTTCAAATGACCTTATCGTCGAGCTACATTTGACACTTTCGCTTATCGGGTTAATTTCTTTCGAACCAGACATCCCGACCTCAGTCGGCATTTCAAAGTATCGATTTCTTTGCTTGATCTGATCAGCTCGACTGATCAGATCAACACTTCTTCAGATCAACATTATCAGGATAGCATCAGGTCATCATATCAGGTTAGCATATCTGATCTCGATCACGTCGATCTCGTCGATCCCCTTTCCTCTTCATATCGATCTCGATCACGTCGATCTTGATCGGTCTCATCTTTCATCTTCGATCCGCAACATTTTTTCCGACGGTTTGGCTTTAGCTTTTCTTCACTTCGATTTGCATACCGATCGAGTTAACTCCGAACTCATCGACTCAATTGATCTCGACTCGCCTTTCTCAAGTCTGCGCCTCGATCTCGATCATCTTCTTCTGATTTCGTGAATTCCCCCTCAATTTGTTCTCTCGTTCCCCCTTAACTTGTTATCTGTAAAATAGCTTGAATAACACAATTTGATAATGTTTTGACATAATTCATCAAAAAACAAATATTGATTTTAAAAGATCATATGACCTTGTTTGATTCAACTTTTTAGGCAATTTGTAGAAAGAATAACTTGTTATGTAATTGAATAAATATATACTTTGTTGATATAAGTATATTGATTATATTCTTAAGAAATAATATAAAGTACAAAATAATCATTTAAGCAAATGAAGGTCGAAAAGAGATTAGTATGATTGAGTTTAATTATGAAATGCATTTTGAAATAATGGTTATTACTCATATAAAATACATGTGTATTTTTACTCCTTTTTTTTAGTAAAGTAGAAACTTAAATCAGGACCGCTTTACGTTGGGCCCACTTTCTAATTATGCCAGCCAAATATCTAATAGGCAGTTGTAAGATTGTGTTTGGACCATTTTAGCATGGACCAATTTCATCACTAACCTCTTTGCAATTGTAGTTAAGTATAAACTTTATCAATGAGTTTATAGTTTGCATCTATAGTTGTAGTCTATAATCATTAACTTGTATCTTTTTACGGTTTATGTTAACCACCATGTTTCCTTACCCTACTTGTTTCCTTACCCTACTATTATCCTTAATTTTCACCATAAATATTAGTTAGTGCAACACTCATTAAAAGTTATTTCTCATAACTATTATAATTCACTAGATTCAGTGCAACCAATGGACAAAGAATGGATGTCCAAGGATAGGTTGTTAGTTGAGTATCAACTAGGAGTAGAGTCCTTCATGCGTTATGCAAATGAAAACGTGGTTGATATTTTTAATATGTGAAGGGCTTTAAGACTATATGATGTGGGGATGAATAAGAACAGTAGGAAAAGCATAAATTGGAAAGTAATCCAGGTCCCTAAACAACCTGATGGTTACCAATGTGGTTTATTTGTTCTTTGCTATATGAAACAAATTATGGAATTTAATGGATAAGTGAACATGCGTTCATTGTAGTCATTGGTATGCTCTTATTCTTTTCTATTTTTATATTGCATATATGTTTTATAATTGTTTCTTATATATGTTTATAATGATGCAATTCTTTCTTGTTTAGTAGTTTTCAAAAAGTCCTACTCAGTAGAAGAAATCAATCAAATGCGAATTTGAAATTTGAATGCATCCAGGAACATATGTTTGAATAGATTGAGGTTTTTTTATGTACTGTATTGTTTACACATGATTTTTATATTGTTGGGAAGTCCCTAATTGCATAGAGATTCATATATCCTATTCATATATGATTAAGTTGTGAAACTTGGTTGGTTGCTAGGTTAATCTCATCATTTATAGGCTTGTATGGTATACTCATCTCCTTCATGCTTTTATTTTGGAGTTTTAATTAGATTAATCTCTTCATTTGTAGGCTTGTATGGTGTACTCATCTCTTTTTCAATCTATAATTGATGAATTTCATTTTTTTTAATTAATCTTCTTAGTTTCTTATAAGCTCAGTTTTTTGGTGTTTATATTCTATTTATGATATGCTATTGTATTTTATTTTACTTATTAATTGTTAATTTATTTGATGATTCAAAGTTTGTGTCTCTTACATTGATTATGGTGGCCATTAAAATTAGGGAAGCAAGATGGAGTTCGGTAGCAGTAGTTGCATCAAAGATGAGGTTTATTACATGTATATTTTGGTGGTGTAATGATCAGTTGGTGCAAAGAAACTTGTTCGTGATATTGAAATTATTTTGTAAACTTTTATTTGTATGATTGTGTATGCTTTTATTTGACCTTGAATTATGGAATTGTGAATGAATGTTGAGATTGTATGAATTATTTTGTCTGATATTTGATTGAGGTTTGGTTGAAATTATATAAATGAAATAGATATATATGAAATAACGAAAAGACAACAATTTAATATTAAAAAAGACAACGTTTTTAGAAGTTGCATTTTATATATAGACAATTCCTACAAACCGTTGTAGAAACTCTAATATGTCACAATGTTTTTCGACCGTTGTATATATGAGTAAGTTACCAAATAGAACGACGACTCTGGATGGATAGACAACGGTTTTAAACCGTTGTGGAAACATAGATAGACAATGGTTATAAATTGTTGTCTGTCCGCTCAATTGTAACGAAAAATGGGCCATACAACAACGGTTTTCAGTTGATAGACAACGGTTTCAACTGTTGTGGAAACATAGATAGACAACGGTCATAAGTGATTTGTCTATCATTTAATATGACGGAAAATGGACCATAGAACAAGCGGTTTTTATATGTAAAGACAACGATGTAAAACGTTGTAGAAAGTTGAAAAGACAACGGGTGCATAACCGATGTCTATTGGCACCCTTTTTTAACAACGATGGATACAACAATGTGTTTTTTGTTAGAAAGACAACGGTGTTCCACCGTTGTTGTTCAACGTTTTTCTTGTAGTGACACATGCACACACTTTCAATAAATCTAACTAATGTGACAAGACATGTTATATCATAAGCAGAACATAAGATCCCCACAGACTAAATACCCTCTCCTAAGAAAGACAAAAAAAATAAATACTACCTCTCTCTACAATATTTCCATCTCCTAATATGAACTGTACTACTTTCTCAATGATTAATTCTTTTGAATTGAAGAATGGATTCTTTGTGTATGATGAAGCTTTCCAAGATAGATATTGGGTCATTTTTATTGTAGCTCCATTTAAGTGGTTGTCTTCATATATAACTAAAGCCCATGGACATTTTTTTTTTGGCCCACTTGATCTTTGGCCTATACTTAGTAGTATCGAGCACGGTTCATCCACAAACCCTAGAATCACTACTAGAAAAATTGGATTGTGCGCAAAAAAGTGTCACGAAAGACTACTTTTAGTGACCTTTTTTTGCTATAGTGATGCTTGGACAAGCGTCATCTGATTTGGCATTTCAATAACTTTGAGTCTTGAAAGCGTCGCTATAGTCTATTGTGACGTTTTTAGGCGTCACGTCTACATCCTTTAGTAACACTATTTGGTCACACTAATTGGTGTCACGACAGTATGTTTTTACAAGAAATTCACAAGACAATTTAATCAAAACATAAGCTCAATTCACAAGTATCACATCATCTAAGAACACTAAAAGTTTAGCTCATGATTTTACAATCCAAAATCAAATGTTAGATATTAGAATGCAAATACCACAAAGCTAACTACTGAAAAATACAAGAAATAAAGAAAATAGTGAACCCTAAAAGACATCTTGTGCGAGGCTCTTTCTTTATTCCGAAACTCCCCCAAGTAAACACCCCACCTAGTGGGTGGGAGTGGATATAGAAGACACTCAAAACCCTAGCTAATTTCTCTCCAAAATTTGATAAATGTCGATCAGTTGAATTTATAATGTTATGGTCGTTGGCCCTGTTTATCTTTCTCCACAATTAAACACAATTAGTCAATTAGTATAAAAAATGTTTGACATTCTATTAAATTAGTTAACTTAAACACAAGAATTTCGAGCAATTTTCACACTAATCAACCCCCTCAAACTTAAAGTGTTGCTCATCCCCGAGCATCGAAAGAAAAATAGAACAAGTGGAAAGATTGCGAAGAAATTCACTCAAGGAAGAAAAAGTGGTTGTAGAGTTTCTTCCATCTAGCTAAGCTATTTGGTAGAAATCTCAAAAAGCAAATTCACAAGTTATGCTCAAATAAATGCTAGTTCAAGTGCTCAATTCACAATTCCTCATTAGTACATATATCTTCACTCAAACTGTATAAAGGATGTGTATGCTCTCAAAATCTATTCACACAAATGCACAACCATAAGCTTGCAAAAAGTCTACGTTCTCCACCACAAGTTAAGTGTTCAATCAATGAGTCAATAAGGATTTTATATTTGGTTGTAGTGTAGGCTATTTGGTTAAGGTGTGAAGATTTTGATAAGTAACTCACAAACTAGTGGAGCGAGAGGTAAGAACGTCTCTAAACTTCTCAAGAGAAAGTTGCAATTGGCCGATCACAACTCAAAAACCAACTCCAACAATTTATTTATCATCTTTTAAACACATTCTTCACCACTAAAAGTATGAAGCCCTTTTAATCTTGAAGCTTTACCAATTACTTGTGCACAAGAGAGTTTCAATTTTTCATCTTTCGTTGATTTTCTTTTCAACTCAATCTTTTTATGCACAACTCACAATTCATTTTCTTTCCCTCTTTTTTTCTTTCCTTTACTCCACTTAGGCACAACTAGTCTCCCAAATTTGCAATTAAGCTCAATCCAATCAATATTTATCAATATTAGAGTTCCGCTAATTCATAGGGACACAATAGACTCAACAAAAAGGGTAATTACGCTAAATTTGTAGGTTGCCAAAAAAATATAAGTCAATAGGCTCAAAGTGGCTAACTACGGAAAAATTTCATTTGGTATGAAAATTTTGGCCAAATGACTATCAAAACAAAGATGGTCTTATATCACTTTCAAAAATTTCACACTAAAAGTAGCATCAAACAAGACAATTGACAAGTTTTAGAGCACACAAATATGAATGATACTCACAAGAAGGAAATTAGACCAAAACATATGAAAGTCTAAAGGCTCTAAAGCTCACGGGCTTGTCTAATCCTGAATTAGAGCACACAATCAAGCACAATCTTAGCATAAACAAGTAAGTATCAATCAATACCATCAAGCTCAACCAAATATCAAAAACCAACAATCACCAACATTTAATCCTCAAACATCATGATCCAACCACAAGATATCTAACTGCCAAAACAAAGAAAAGAGGAACAACGGTGCACTAAGAATAAAAGGTAAACACACAAAAATCTTCCCCCCCCCCAACTTAAATGAAACTATCTAGTTGAATGCAAAGTTTGGGGAAAAGAGTGTTACCTAAGAAATTTGACACCAAGTGAACTCACGAAAATGCAAGCCACTGAAACCGGTTCATCCTCAAAAGCAGTGGGAAGTGAGCCATGGATAGCCTCTTGAGGTAATGTTGATCTCTAAATCCAAAGGCTCAATGGGATCCTTCCTTGACCTCTTGTGCATATGACCTAAAAAAAAGCCTCCAAAAAGCATCAACGTACCCACAAAAATAAGAACTATACAAAAACAAAAAGAAAGCAAGTAAAATGCAACTAGCAATAACACTCAATGAATACTAAGTCACACCTAGTGTACTCTACTAAATCTCTGGCAACAGCGCCAAAAAGTTTACATGTATTTTTCAAATACTCACCTCTCAAGTGTAAGAGGATCCTCGTAGTAGAAAGTAAGTGCCCGGTTAAATTATCGAACCACGGGAAATAGTGAGTACGATGTGGCCCTAGAGCTATGTGTCGGCATGTTATTATAGTTGTGGAGCGATAAGTATGAGAAACGAAAGAAATCCAAGTAAAGAAAAATACGAAAACAATAAAAGAGGAACCAACTAGGTGGAGTCAAGGGGGGAGAATCACAAACTTAGATGATGATCAACTTACAAAAGTTAAACAAACGAATTAATAAAACTATCCTAGTTCATTTCTTAATCGAGACATAAGGACAATCACTTAAAATCACATCAATGTATCAAATTAAGCACCTAGGATTGAAGAAGATGAATTGACCAGGGTAATCACACAACTAGGGGGTTTCTACCTATCTATTCTATCTATCTAGCTATCTATTTATTTTAACCCGTATCCATGTTTTTCTACATGTATACTAGAACCCAAGCTCCTATGGTCCCTTCACTAATTACTCAAATTCTCATTCAAATAACCAATGTAAATTGATGGGGTTCTAATGAAATTTACCCAACTCTCGTTGCGATAAATCAATATCACTCAAATTACACAACCTCAACTCACATCCATACATATTAGCACAACTATCCAACTCTCTTGCAAAAATCAAGCCTCAATATATGAACTAATAGAATAAATCATGCAACTGAACAATGAAAACCCACAAACCTAATCAAACAATTAAGAAATTGAACCAAGACAATTAAATCAAAACATAAGCTCAAAATTCACAAGTATCACATCATCTTAGAGAACTAAAAGTTTAGCTCATGATTTTACAATCCAAAATTAAATGATAGAGATTAGAATGCAAATACCATAAAACTAACTAATGAAAAATACTAGAAATAAAGAAAAGAGAGAACCGTAGAAGACATCTTGTGGGAGGATCTTTCTTTATCCTTGCACCCCAAACTCCCTAAGTAAACACCCCTTTTAGTGGGTGGGAGTGTGTAGAAGACTCACAAAACCCTAGCTAATTTCTCTCCAAAATTTGACAAATGTCGATCTGTTGAATTTATAATGTTATGACGGCTAACCCTATTTCTATTTGTTCTCCTTTTTAACACTGAAATCGCTGAATTGGATTGAAGATAAGCCGTCTGATTGGAGAATAAAATAAAATGGGCCCAATTGTTTTTCTTAAAGTTGCTCTCGGTTTCAGCTTCATAAAAACCACAAATTGATGAATATCACTTTTAGCATCTTATTGCCTCGGGAAAATGGATACTGATTTGCAATTCTTCATTTTAACATCAACATGGCCCTTAAATAGAGGCCCACCAACATGGCCCTTAAATAAGCTTGAATTTGGGCCTTCATTTTCCTTTTCTTTTTTTTTATCTTCGGTCAAAATCTATTTTTTTTTTTTTTGATCTCATTTTCTCGATTCTGCTTCTTCGATTGACTTCAATTAATTAGGCACGTGTTTTGTTTCAAACTTTCTCCATTTCCTATAAAATAACAAAACACAATCTTTTTCGACAATTACGCACAGTTAGTCAATTTTAGTATAAAAAATGCATGAAATCCTATTAAAATATGTTTTAGTGACACTTTATTGCATCATGTAAAACTTTATAACTGACATAACCACCACGTTTTAGTGACACTTACATGTGTCACGATTAAAACTTATCGTGACGCTTTATTGTGTAGCTTAAGAGTATATATAACTAACATAACTACCCCATGTAGTGACACCTGTGACTAAATGATTATTTTGTGATCTCTCTTTTTCTCTCTACCTATAGTAGTAATTTGCAAATTGAATTTAAAAAAACAAGCAAAATTTATATAATGTCAATCAATCATCAAGTAATTTTTGATACATTAAAATTCAAATTCATTGCATTACACATCTATAAATCCAACTAAATAAAGATATTTTACAACATTACACGTTCATAAGAGACGTGAAACAATGTCTTTCCTCTTCTCCATCTTCAAAGATGCCTGAAACAATGTCCAAAACCATAATTAACAACATTACAAAAAAGAAACAATTTTAATAACACAAAATACAATATAAAAAAAACAATTGACATGTCAACTTCTCCTTAAAATTCTACTATCTCTAATGTAGGGTGGTACATAGTCCAGGATAGTTGCTTGCTCTCTCTTCTAAGGGTCCCAAATTTGTGTCATTAGTAACAACCATATTCAGCTCATCAAGTTCACTATCAGAAATCGTTTGGCTCGTTTCAGCATCAAAACTTTTCCGATCATCTTGATTTAACATTAGATACAAATTACACATACAACACCAATACTTTAAACACATTGTATATATGCAACTCTTGCTGATGGAGTAACAAGACTTCCACCACAAGTCAACAAGATAAACCTGATGATCTCGTTGCGAGTGCGGGTCATATTTCGAGGCATGTGATCAAGATCCTACACATCTCCATTACATTATCCATAAAAACCATACACATCACAAATCGCAATGTTGGATCCTACTCATTAAAATTAGTTACTATTGTGTTTAGCCCACTTGAATCTTAATGATTTAGCTCCTCTATGAGAAAATTGTATTTCGGACTTGAAGAGCCAAAGACAAGTTCTACTAACCCAGGCCACCACAGGCTTGTTGATTTTCCTTTGTTTAACAAATCCAGTAATTACAAGAGTTCCAACACAACATAAAATTTGGGTTGTTTGAGACCTTTGTATCCAAATCCACCATCTAATTCCTTGCAGCTAACAACGTACTTTATAACTTCATCAACATTTATTTTATCCAAGTGACATAGTAAAGCAAGAGAGCATATTTTCAACCCAATTGACTGTAATCGGCTTACCTTGAATAACATTTAGGGTTGTGTCAATTTCCTCCGGGGACTGCGTCAAATTTCACAGGGGTGTGAGCAATAGCATCCTCCAAATCACTTGAATCATTGCAACTTGATTGATCGATTTTCAAATCCATATTTGAACTACATACTCCCATCTCACTTTTAGACCCAGTAAAAGGTTCCCCCAAGAGAGTGTTCTTCTCTAATTCTTAATCCCCTTTTCCTTTTATTTAACAACTGTAATTGAATAATATCAAGAATTTTAGGAACATGCTCAATCTTACCCATAAATCCAGACATATGCTCTTGCATACGAGTACTCAACCCAGTAATCTTCCGTTGTAATTTGATTTCACTAGCTTCTCTATTTTGTGATAGAGTGTAGAATAATTGCTCTAATCTTTTCTGGTCATCTTCAAGCTCTGTTAAACCAATTTTCTAAGGATCGACAACTTTGCTACCAATTGTAGTGATCCCAACACTACAAACATTATAAGCCATAATTTTTGTATAATTTTCTGGAGATAGTAAAGTAAATTGGATATAAAGAATGAGAGTGAGAAATCGAGAGGGAGAAAGATAGTTTCAGAGAGAAAGAAGAAGGTTAGAGAGAGAGAGAGAGTTGAAGAAGAAGATGACAATAATTTTCTGCTTATTTTCATATTTTTGTTCACAGGGTATATAAACTCTTACATAATAAGCATTGGGCTTAGAAGTCACAAATAGAGCCCAAAACTAAATAAAAACCCACAGTAAATAATAATCTAAATGGGTTAGCCCTTTAACGAAAATAATAATTAAAATCAGTCAAACTCTATAAATGACCCCACTCATGTTCGTGACAAAATAGTGCAACATTCAACATAAGAAATGATAAACAACAGAAAATTAAACACAAATTGTAAGCATATAAAACTTTTCATAGACTAAATCAGTGTATGAATGTTTTATGGCCAAAACTTCACTATAACAAAATAATAATATAAATCAACATCTCATACAAAGTATTTCGATTCAAATGGTTAATAAATTCTATGTTGCTAAGAATATTACAACACCAACAGCAACGTAACTTAAGGAGGCATAAACCTAACACCTAAGTATGCTCATTAATATGTTTAAGAAAAAAGAAAAATGTTTGAATCCAATAAAAAAAATAGTTTGGAATCACTCGAAATTTGAATAACCTCGCGTGTGAACAAAAGGTGTTCCATTATTAAATGATTTCATTTCATTTGACAAAGAATTATTTTAAAAATTCCATATACATACTTTTGTTTTGGGATTGGTGATTCGAACTTATGGTTTAATGGTATAAGTAATGCTGCTCTAATCACTTGAGCTATTCCATTTTATCATATTTTCTTTGGGATTTAATATGATAGGATGGTAAAAAAATTGATTAATGTTCTATTATTATATCATTATTATGAGTGTATTGAGAGAATAAAAAGATAAATGCTATAAAAATATTGATAAATAAAAAAAAGAGTACTGATAAATGATAAAATAGATTAAGATTAATAAAATTTCAAAATCTTTATTTTGAGTTATGAAACAAAAGTAGATTTAAATATCAAAACCAAAGTTCGAATGGAATAGTCGGGGAACAAATATAACATGCATAAGATATTGTTATTGAACTAAAACTGTATTTTAAAGAGTGTTATTTAAATAATAACTTATGAAGGAAGACTTTTTTTAATATGAATTGTATTGACTCGACCTTTTAAATTAAGATTCCGTTTTTCTTAGAGTAGATCCCCTGTTAATTCGAGTTTACGATAAACTCTATCATTGTTACGTACAGACACTATCACTATTTAAAAAAAATTATTTTTTAAACAGTGATAGTGTATACGCATAATACTGATATTTAAAGAAATAGAGTTCACAGTCACACAAGTTTTTACTTTTTTCTTTAATCTACCAATGAAAATTAAAAATTAACTAACTAAATAAGTTAAAGGTTTACCCTTATATATATAGGGAATATTTAGGCAATACTGTTATAACAACAAAACTGTCCGCTCATAATTACTAATTAATACGACTTCATTATTATCCACAAAGCAAAATGATAATTAGTTTTATATATCTAATTGTAGATAGGTGCTAATTAATTTGAACGATTATTAAACAACACATGTACATGACCGATTAGTCCACTTAAGTATGAATAGTAATAGCTTTGATTATCATAATATATAACTTTTTTAAGGCACACTTGCGTGAAATGGTCTCACGATGAGATAAGATATAATTTGAGCACGATACTTTAACATTTTAAAATGGATGAATGTTGATTTGTGTTAGTTTGCACCTTGTTTCATACTAGTTTTTGTTAACTTCTTTTTCTTGTATCCCAAATTCCAGATGGTATACATTTCTATCGATTGGTATGCACCAATAATATTGGATTGATTTCAAGTTATTAATTGTATGAATTTTTCAAATTCGTACTTTAGGTGCGCACATTTTTTTTCAATTATTGGCACTTATATTATGAACAAGAAAACTGATAATTAATAGATATGTAGTACTAAAAATTGTGCTACATTGTTTGTAAATCTAAAAAAAATAAACCCAGTTCTATCAATTCACTGCAACAAAAAAAGGATTTCTAGACACTGAAAAGTGCCCCGAAATGTACCCTATTGGGGCACTTATGATTTTTGGGGCACTTACCATACGTGCCTCCATGTATCGTGTCCCAATAGAGTTAGACACTTTTTTAAGTGTCTACATAAATTTACAAGGCATTTATATGTGCCCCATGATTGATTTCTCAAGACACTTATTTGTGTCTTCAAATGGGATGTTGCGACACTTATTTGAATCTTCAAACGAGATATCGAGAAACTTATTTGTTTCTTCGAATGAGATATCACGACACTTATTTGTGCCTCTAAATGTAATTTTGGAGCACTTATTTGTGCATTTAAATAGTGAAACAAGAAGTTCCATATCAATCAATACACATTGCCTAGTGTCTTTAATTTTATTTTTCAATTTTACAAAAAAATTAAATACGAAAGACAATATAGAAAGTTGGTAATACTTGCATTACTAAACGAGAAAAACTAAAAAGTAAACAATCCAAATGGCAACTCATGTCATATCCTTCACATTCAACATATACAAGAAAAACTAGATAGAGTCATAGTATCGTTTCTATAGAAAACAAAACGTAAAAATGACACGATCTAAATTGTGAAGGGTACTTTGAGGTTGAATGTTCTTGTTCCAACAAATTCTTGCATCAATTTTCATCTTCGTCCAAGACAATCTGCATATTGAATAGAGACGAAAAAAATATATCAATTGTTAGGTAAAAAGATCATTTCTAAGTACACAAAGTAAAAATAAAACTAAATTTAGCATCTACATCACTTAAGAAATATAATCAAATACCACAGGATTTACTAACCCTCCACCCTCCCCTCCAAATGCCTCATCACTTTCCATAATCTGATTAAAAAAGGATGCAACTCAAGACAAACTCAATATGCCACAAGGGATGATTACCAAATAACGGCTTTTATAGCTAACCACAAGATATTCCGGGTCTACGTTAGTTGGCTAGTAGATAGGCATCAATCTTGTTTATTTCCTAGACAAAAAATTGCCAACATGAAATATGCAACTCAAAATCCAGCCTTTGGATGAAGAGAAAAGAGAGACATTAGATAACAACAATAGGTAAACATTAGATAACACATTCAAAGATATGCCTTAAAAGGAAAAGTGACCAATATATGTCATCCCCGTACTAACGCCTTACTTAACAAAAAAGTCTAAAATAAAAGTCTTAACATTGCTTCTTATTCTCTGTTACTTTTCCTTCATATCTTTTTGAGATGGTGCTAATGAAAAATCACTTACTTGGATGAACTGACCAAGGAAGAAAGTCCCATCATCAAACTTATGGAGAGCAGTTTCCAAGTAATCAATTTCAGCACCTGATGCAAAAATATTACTATCATGTTAAAGTTTATAAGCTGAAAGGAAACCAAAACGTTCATAACCAGAAGCAAATCATTATGATCCAGTATGAACTTGGTCGAATTAGAAATTAAACAACCATTAGGTTATGCAAAGAAATAGTAGTATCAACCTTTAGCATCAAACTTCAGCATTTTCTCAGCAAGCTGGCCTTGCTTTTAGGTCCTCTGAGTTCTAGAAAGATGACCTTTAGTTGGCTTTAGTGGGAAGGCTTGATCCAATACTTAAGGTAAATACATAATACTATTCAACATAAATCCTAAAATATTGCCACAAAAATGAGATCCTATTATTATAACAATATGTACTTCAACAGGTTCCAGGAAAGGTAACTTAGAGTGGACGTGAAATGGAATTTAATAGTTTGAAACCAAATAAAGTGGCTTAGAATAGCCTTCACGCCACCTTCATCACAGATCATACCAAGGAGTAGTAACAGCTTTACAGGGATGCCCCAAGATGCATCATATCACCCTCGTTTAGTTTAACACGGAGAAGTGGCTCGATTCTTCTGCTAGAAATCCAAGACTCATGCATTGAAAAACAGAAATGCCAAATCATGTACCTGGACCTAATTACGGCTCTTGTCCAGTACAAGTGGTTCGCCTGAAACACCATCATCACACATTGGGGTACAAGTGAAAGATATAAATTTACCAATGACATCTTTTGGAATTCGTTATTGAAAAGACCTGAGACCTCAGAAAAACATTTACATCAGAAAATTGCATAGAATGGAAACTAATACAATATGTTAGACTTCAATGCTTACTTTTGATCAGTTCTTTCTCGCGAAGCCACTACTTTTCGTAATCGTTCACACTTAGCTTGCTCCTCAGACTCTCTCACTGTATGAACATGTTTCCAAATCCAAAGAGCAGAAATAAGTAAAGAATAGAAAATATGAAGAGATTTAGTACAAAATTTATACATAGGTACATAAATAGAAGTAACTGAAATACATGAATACAAGGAGAAAGGAAGAAATCTCACACCTATCAGGCAAAAAGCTGGTTTCTATTGTAGGATCTTTTACAATTTACATACTGAAAAAATTTTAGGAGGGACACTCTCAACGCCTTCATCTTCTTGAGATAAAAGACAAAAATACTATATCAGTGGCAATATAAAATTGCAAGTATTTTATATTTTCAAAAAAACAAAGTCCATATAAACATAAAACTTCCTTAGAAACTTCAAATAACTTAATATTAGATAGAATATGATCATCATGACATAAAATTGGTGAAAGAAGAATACCATTTACAGTTGATAACTTAAGTAAGCTAGCATCATAAATATTAAATACATGCATGAAACAAGTCTTTTTCTGAAAAAAAAAACATACCTTAGAGGGATATAATAGGAGAAGAACTGAGGAGGTCTACCAGGGTCAAGGATATGTAAGCAAACATCAAGCGATAGCTTATCTGAACAGCAAGATAACGACATGATCTGAACAGAAAATTCTGAGAATTACAAACTTTTGATAATTCCAATTGGCAGGTTATTTTCTTTTGTTATCTGGACTCTGAATAATACTTATACATATTAACCTAGAAATTGCACACCTATTCCACAAAATTTAAATAGAGATCGTACTACTACAGAAAGCTAAATCCTCTATTAATTGCAATCCTGCTACCTCACTCAGGCGAATGCTATTATACAACAAAAATTCACCAGAATCAGAATAACATTTGAAAAATAACCAAAAGTCTCATTAAAATTTGTACAGCTCAGATTATCACTACCAAAGACCAGAGAGCACAAACCTTGGGCAGCGGGTGTTCTGTCTCAGAGAAAATTTAGTACAACATTTTTTAGAACTAGTCTACATATCAATATGACAATATAAAAAGTTACTACTCCTCCGTCCCCCAAAAGTATGCTCCAGAGGGCTGAAACATGTTTTTACGGAATTATAGATTAAAATGCGTCTATGGACACAATTTTTTTTATCTTCATAGTCCAACGAACACTTAATTACTCAAGTTATCATTATACTTACTCACATTTAATAATGTAATTCATAAATGTACTTAATCTATCTTTCCGTGAAAACATGTTTAAACCATCTCGAGCATACTTTTTTTGAGGTAGTATAATATAATGATGTAACAGAGCAAATAGGACAGTAAAGTGCATCAATGGATAGATCTTTATACCAAAAAAGAAGGTAGAACTTTATACCAAAAAGAAGATAACGTTATGATCTTACACACAAAGAACTCATGCATTAACTAACATATTAAACACACAGAAAAACGCAAACATATTCAGGAATGAAATATAACCTTGAAATAATAAAAAATTTTACTGAAAAATCAGTAAATAGATAGCAGAAATTGCATTGAGGATCTGAAAACTATATATGTCAAAGGCATATGTACTTTCTATTGGTATAAAACATACCTATATTCAACTGTTACATTAATTTAAAATCACAATATATAGAGAAACTGGACTTACACTAAGTACAAACAAAATATAGGCTACACAGAAGATGCATGCACACCTTGTGGTATAAACCATCTCAATGAGAGAGTGTACATCAATCTCCATATCCCAGTTCAACCAGCATTGTTCCAATACCTTGAAAATGATTAGATTTAGTTATGAAGGAGGGGGGGGGAATGGAGGAGTTGTACTACTTTAAATATGTTTATCCTACTTCACTGAAACTAAATAAATGAAAAAAAGAAACAATGTCTAGCCAACAATCTCACATAACTCAAATTTCACCAGTCAAGCAGATCATTCAGTAACTATAAAGGAAATATAAGGAATTTTCATTTGCTAAATACAAATTCAGGCTAGTCAATGCCATCTATCAATCTTTCAGACAATTCATTTTACAGTTTTGATACTTTTTTATTAACTGAAACAGAAATTTGTTATATATAAACCATTGTTTAAAGGTATACAATGAAAAGAAACAGTACATCAGCAATTGCAAAATAAAGCATCACAAGGAACACGAAAATGATAATTAAAATTGAACTGTCAAATCTAGGGCTTGGAAATAGAGACAGAGAACGGCAGGCACTAATTATACATTAATTTTTCAGGAATCAAGTGCATGTACACTGAACAGTACCTTATTGTATAATTTTGCATGAGCTTCCCATCTATTTATTAGTTTATTTGGTAATGGTCGAGCATCATATACTTTCCTGATTCTCTTCATCTAGGGAGAGAGTGGCATCAAAATCAATTGTTGGATATAAGCTAGATGTGAAGAGCTAACTGAAGTTAAACAGTGTCACTTTAAAACTAAATATTCAAAGCAGGGAAATATAATTGAGATAAAACTTTAAGAGTCCTTTTGATAAAATTATTATCATCCTAGAAGAAAACTTTTTTGTCGTCGTGCTATATGATTAACTCATCTAAATTAGTCAGAAGAAAACTTTTTTGTTGTCGTGCTATATGATCAACTCATCTAAATTAGTCAGATAGTAAACAAGTTCTATAGGCGTAGGAATTAAACTGAAACACAGCTTAAAATTAATATATTTTATGGAAAAATTCAAACCACAAATCTCTTACATACATACAAACCCTAGAAATTAAAAGTCAGAAAATCAAACCAGAAAAATCCAAAATCGAGATGCCTGGCCAGTGAGACGCATGAGATGCGAGAATCAATTGAATTCTAGGCTTGTGTCAGCGTCTGCATCGGCGTCGATTTGTCTTTCAATCGCCGCTTCGATCTTACCGGCGAGAACAGACCACTAGAGTTCTGTTCCAATTCTTCTTTGCGATTTTCTCAGATCCTTATCGATTTCAATATCAGGCGAGAATAGAGCACTGATAAAGTTGAATTTGGGAATTTTCTCAGTATGAATACGAATGATGAAGTCGAGTTTCGCTGAAGAGGAATTAAAAAAATGAAAAAAAGAACTTGGGAGAATGGGTTTTGCGGAAAATAATTAAGTTAGCGGAAATAAAATTGAGGCATAAAATAAAAACGACCCTTGTAAAAACTAAGTCATTTAATTAAGTGTCCTGAAAATAGATTTAGGGGCACTTATTAAAAAATGTCCTAAAATAAGTGTCGCAACACCTATATTTTGTTGTAGCGATTGCAAGACATCGAGATTTTAGTATCCTCAAATTGTTTTAACATTTAGCTGTACACGACGATTTCACTGAAAAATATTCTTCGAACCATAACGTATTGAGTTAGTATCGTGTGCACCAAACGAGCCATAAAATGCACGCACACACATACATATTTATATTTTACGATAATTATTTCAAAAATATGTTACCATATTTATTGAATACTCCTATACATAACCAACTCGAAGTTATGTCACTGTGCATTGCATATGTACCGAACTAATGTCATCTCATCGATGGGATAAAATTTTGCTCGTGGAGATGGATCTGTGCTCACTATTCGTTATCTTTTATGGCCTCTTTTTACATTTGGAAAAATCAATCCTTAGAGTGCATTCCGTCTAAATTGTGAGTTGTCTGCTTGTGGTATGTTTGGATTTGTACATTATGAGTTATGAGCACCCTTTATGCTAGTTTTAATATATTTCATCTTTATGTTTAAAAAAAAAAACTAATGTCATCTCATTTAGATCATACGACACATACCATACAAAATTCATAATTAATAGTATACATATTTTAACTATATTTCAAAGACATTAATTAGCCTAGGTCTTGTATGCATTCAGGTGCACCGTGCACTCATAATGCATTTTAAAACCGTATAATTTGTTATACTGAAAAATGCGACTTATTTACACTGAATCATGCAACTATTGATATGGACAAATAGTTGCACGATTCATTATAAATAAGTTGCATTTTTCAGTATAACAAGTTGTACGATTCAGTATAAATAAGTTACACTTTTTAATATAACAAATCGCATGATTTTAAAATGCACTGTGCACCTGTGTGTACATGAGACTCACTCCATTAATTAATATTCTTTTTAACATTCCGTATAATATTAAGGAACATAATGTTTTTATAATTGTATTGTTCTCGATTGGGCAGCTTAATATGAAATACTAATTAACTATTGTTATATTTAAATTTCTTAATTAATTCTATGGACGATAAATGAGTGCAAAATTAAATAGAAATTTTAGGGAGCGCAAGTTAAATTAAGAAGATATTAATAGAATATATATGAACAAAATAGAGAGAATTATGAAGAAAAAAAATAGTAAAACGATAAATATTTTGAAATAAAAAATAAGCCAAAAAAGCGGCGTACTTTTGAAACGGAGGGAGTATATCTCCTAATTTAAAAGTTTTAGTCTTTTAATTTGCTCCCCACTTAAACTCATTCTAAATTTGGTACATTGGGAGTTCATGTTAGAGTCCAAAGTCAAGTAAGTCTGTTTTTGTTTATTTAGTTTTAAGAAGTTATTAACAATATCCTGTATATTATTATTTTGGAACCTAGCACATGATGCGTTTAGTAAAACACAAGTATAATGTAAGACGTCAAAATTTGGAATTAATTGGGAGTAACACTTCAGTGAATCAGGTTTATGCATGAACTCTAACACTTTTATGGGATGAATTTATAAATAGTCTAACATAAAAATAAAAGTTTTTTTTTATCATAAAATATATAATCATTCTTTTTTAGCCAAGAGAAAATATTTTTTTTCCAATATTACCCTTTTTTTATGATTTCATTATTTTAGTTCGTACTACCATATATACACCTCGTACCAACATTATTTCAGCCCGTACCACCCTTCAATTAACCCCGTACCACTATCACTTCAGTCCATAAATATTGTTTCAGTCCGTACCATCATTCTATCAACCCCGTACCACTATCACTACCGTACCACACTTATTTCAACCCCGTACCACTTTATTTTAATACTGTAGAATAGTTAGACTTGAGATGGAAGATGAAATCAACATTCTTGGAATTGGAAAGAGGAATTGTGTTTGTTACAAATTAAAATCGTCTAACTGGGAAAAAGTAGGTAAAAATATAAAGGAGGACCTATTTATAACTAATGGTTTCCCATTGGTATTAGTTGGGAAACAGAAAGGTATCAGTGGAGAAAAATAGATTTATTTCTCTATATCTTTACACCCCCCAAAATGGGGAGTGTATGTTCGTGATCCCATTTTGGACTTGAGAGAGTGTTGAAAATGGCAGGAGATAGGGCTTTGTTAAGGCATCTGCAAGATTCCCAGTTGTTGGTATTTGAATGAGCTTGACAACTCCCTCTCTGATCTTCTCTCTGGTGAAGTGCATATCTATTTGAATATGCTTGGACTTCTCATGTAGCACTGGATTATGGGCAATGTCATAAGCTGACTTGCTGTCTGTATACACTATAGCAGGTTGTGGATGAGGGATCTTCATGTCCTTGAGATTGTAAAATATCCACTGTAATTCACATGTTGTTGCACAAAGAGCTCAGATTAAATTTTTGGTGATGATCTACTAACGATTTGTTCTTTTTGATTTCTAGAAATTAGTGAATCTCCCGAATAGATGGCAAAACCTTTGTGATGCTTCTTCTAGTTTGCTCACATCTTGCCCAGTCCGAATCTGAAAATGCTTGAAGCTTAAAGTTAGTAGTTGCAGGATAAACAATGCCTTGCCCAATAGTGGACTTTAAGTACCTTAGTAATCTATGAAAAGAAGAAAGATGATCTTGATTTGGCTTACTCATGTTTGGCTAAGTGTTTGAACAGTATAAGAGATATTTTGTCTTGTGATTGTCAGATATAGAAGTTTACCAACTATCATACGTATTGAAGGATCTTCAAGAAGAGGACATCTGTGTGAGAGTGCTTTGGATCCATGGGGTGTAGTGCAATGTTTGCTTGCAAAGGAATCCACAATCACTTAAGAGATCGGGACTATATTTTCTCTGCATAGTCAGAAACCCAGTTGTTCTCGCAACTTCAATGCCTAACATGTACTTTTTAAGTTACCTAAATCTTTAATAGTGAACTTCTCATGTAGATGAGTTTTAATATGAAGAATATCATCCAATACATCACCAACAATAATAATATCATCAACATAGCACACTAGAACAGTAAATGAAGAAGAAGTAGATTTTGTGAAAAGAGAAGTATCAGCTTGTGACTGAATGTAACCAAAAGCTATCAAAGTTTCAGAGAGTTTAGTAAACCACTGCCTTGATGCTTGTTTAAGACCATATAAGCTTTTGTTCAACTTACACACTCTAGTATCATCAGGTTTGCAATAATCAGGGGTAGGGGACATATAAACTTCTTCATCAAGATCACCATGTAAAAAAGCAGTGTTTACATCACACTGATGTATAAACCAATTCTTAGCTACAACAATAGATAAGAGAATTCTTACAGTTGTGATCTTGGCAACAAGGGAGAATGTGTCAAAGTAGTCCACACCTTCCTCCTGTGTGTAACCCTTTGCTACCAGTCTGGCCTTATACCCTTTACTTTAAAAACCCACTTACACCCAATGCAATGTTTCCCCTGTGGTAAAGAAACAAGAGACCAAGTATTTGTGTTTTCAAGTGCCTCAATCTCTTTATTCATTGCAGTGATCCAATTCTCATTTTTTTGAATTGCTTGTTTGTATGTTTTTGGTTCAATGATTTGAGAGATTGAGGCAGTAAAAGCTTTGTGTGCAGTAGACGACATGTTAGTGGAAATATAATCAGAAATTGGGTATTTGGTAATCATATTTGCCTTTTTGAGAGTATGATCAATAGAATCTGGCAAAGTGGTGTTGTAAATATCAAGATAAGCAGGAATATGTCTGACTCTATCAGACCTTCTTAATCCATCAGATTTATGAACAGTGGATGGATCAGAATTGTCAATGGATAAATCATGTAATGCATTAGAAAGATCATTAACATCATCATGTAAAACATAATGATTATGAACTATGGAATCATCTATAGCATCAGTGTGAAGATTTTGACCAACATTGACAGATGTAGCAGGTGGAGGATCATCATACACAATGATATCAATAAGAGAAGGAGTAATAGAAGAATCAAAATCAGAAATCAATTGTTCTATCATTTTGTCAGAAGAAATTTTATCAGAAAAGGGGAAAATCTTTTCAAAAAATTTAACATTTCTGGAAATGAATACTTTTCCGCTTGAAAGATCAAAACATTTGTATCCTTTTTGTTCCAAAAGCATATCCTAGAAAAAACACATTTTGTAGATCTAGGATCAAACTTTCCTCTATGTAAAAGTGTACTAACAAAAGCATAAGCATCCAAAACTTCTCAAGTATGAATAATCGGGGAGTTTATTGTGCAAAAATCTCAAAGGGGGGACTTCTTATTTTAGGGACATCCGAGGGAATTCTATTAATGATGTGCATAATGACGTATATAATAACTCCAAAATTTCAAGGATAAGCAAGATTGAAAAAGTAAAGCTCTAGCTATTTGGAAGTAAATGTTGATGCTTTTCTACAATGCCCATTACATTTGAGGGGTTTCAACACAGGAGGTTTGGTGTATAATACCCATTTTGTGATAAAAATCATGCAATAAAAACTCGACTACCATTGTCACTTCTAAGAACTTTGACTTTTTGTAGAAAATTGAGTTTGAATCATATTCACAAAGTTCTCAAGGGACAATTTCACATCACTTTTGGCTTTCAACATATATACCCAAGTACATCTACTACAATCATCTACAATAGTTAAGAAATATTTATGGCCATGGAGAGAAGGAATAGAAAAAGGGCCCTACACATCACAATGTATGAGATCAAAAAACAACAGATGAAATAGAGGTAATAATAGGAAAAGAATTTTTTTGCTTAGCAAGAGGACAAATATCACAAGTATGCAAATTCTTATTCAACTTTCTGGACATATTAGGTATGTTTGTTATTTGCAACAACTTCTTATCAGAAATGTGACCTAATCTATAGTGCCACAATACATGATCAAAGGTATGAACATTATTAGCAAAACTAACTGGACAACACTTGATGCAATATAATCCCCATATTGTTCAAAAGCATTTTCAATCACTTTCTTGGTGTTGATATCCCATAAAACACAATGTGGAGGGCAAGAAACTAACAATGCGATTTGAGTTGTTAGTCAAATGAGAAATAGACAAAAGATTAAAATTAAATCCAGAACATATAGAACATTATGAAGAGTCAAATGTTTCATTTAATATCACATCCCCAAAGAAAGTAGCGATAGTGAAATTGCATTATTAGGAGTTTGATTTTGATATCGAGGGTTCTCACATCAGAGAAGAACAATGTCAAATCACAAGTCATGTGATCTGTTGCTCTAGTATCCAGAGTCCAACCTGTGTTTTATCGAAGAGATGTTATGTGAAAACAAGAATGAAAGCTACACGAAATACCACACGTAGTATCCCCATCAAAGTTGAGTGGAATTGGCAACAAATGCACCACCGTAGTATGTGAAGTATCATTGCCCTTTTGAAGCTTTGCAAAATTCAGGAACTGATCAAACAAGTCTTGTGTGAACAGAGGGTTAGATGCTTCAAAGAACCTCAAAGATTCGTGATCATGGCATTAGCAATAGTCTCATTCTTCTCACCGGAATCTAGGACCTCTAGACCTTTCCAACAAAAGTGGGTAACCTATTAACCCTGAAACATCTATCCATAGTATGACCGGGACCTTCACAATGTGTACACTTCATTGTTTTCTTCTTATCCTTATAGAACTGCATTCTTTGCTAGCATGGCAATGAACTCATTATATGAACTAGTAGAATCACACTTAAGAGCCCTCGAGACTTTCTTTGCGGTAGAGACGTAAAAAACTTTTGGACAATGTATATGAAGAAAGACCGCATTAGTATATGACTCCTAATCATGAGAATAACTATCATCTAAACCAACCAAGAACTTGATTATAACATCCTTTTCTTGTGTCTTAGCAACAATTTTAAGCTTAATTCACATGTGCGTTGCATCATAGCCCCACAATTACATACTAAAGCAGCCTATAACTCAACCATTCATCCCACAATGACTTGAATGTGTTATAGTAAACAACCGTAGATTGACCACCCTAGAAATAACACTAATTTTTTTTTCTAATTCATAGACACGGGTGTCAATGATTTGGCATACCTAATGTGCGCAATTCCACACCTTCGCAGCAGAGGTGAAATACTAATGTAATTTGATATCGAGTTTGATCGAGTTGAGTATCCACATCGTAACGAGATCAAGGGCGCCGCATCCATGCCGCACAAATTATATCCGTCACCATCTTCATCCCGAGGGGTCAAAGAACCATCGATCGGGGAGAGGTGCCTTGTTTTGAAACCGAAAAGTGCGCTTTTAACAACGCGGACTCAGGATACCTAAATTTGAACCATCAAGAGGCTCAAGAACAATCAAACCGCCCAGATTATCTTGCGGGTGAAGAGCCACGGAGACAGGAGGATTCTCAGCGTGATTGAGCGACACCAACGGATGGCCATTACATCACATATCAAAATCAAACAGAAAAAACAATATAAAATCGATTTAAATTGATAGAATCGAAGAAATCAAGAATGCAAGAAACGGTGATAGTGATGTAAACAAGTAAAGAAATCGATCAAGATGATCGAAGATGCAAAGTGGAATCGAGAATCGAAAAAGATTTAATCGAGAAAAATGATAACCCTAGCGTATATATAATAATCAATTTGAATGATCGAATTGAAACCGATACCATGTAGAATAGTTAGACTTGAGATGGAAGATGAAATCAACATTCTTGGAATTGGAAGAGGAATTGTGTTTTTTGTGATTAATGAAAACCGTCTGGCTGGGAAAAAGTAAATAAAAAATATAAAGGAGGACCTATTTATAACTAATGGTTTAAAATTTAATTGGTATTAGTTGGGAAATGAAAGGTATTAGTGGAGAAAATTAGATTTATTTCTCTATATCTTTACAAATATCGTACCACCATTATTCCATTTCGCACATAATTTAATTCAAATTCGTACCATCATTTTTTAAATTTGTACCACAATTTAATTAATTTTACTACAATTATATTAACCCGTGCCACCATTTTTTTTAATTTTTTAACTTAACTTTAAGGGTATAATTGCCCAAAAATTAATTCTCTATGCTAAAAAGAATGAAATAAATAACCTTGATAAAAAAAGAACTTTTTAAATGAGAAGAGGCTAAAATGGGGTTTTCTCCTTTTTATGGATAAAAATTCTAATGGTTATCATAAAAAAAATCACTATTTAAAAATATAAAACATTTTCTAAACAATGATTGTTTTTGTGCATAATAGTGATAATTTTTATGCATAGCCCCGAGTTCACGATGAACTTTTTCAGTAAGATTTGTGTGCGTACATGCCACATAATTAATTAAATATTTAATTATTGATTTTTAAATATCTAGTACTAAGGTTTAAATAATAATATTTACTTGATCAATTTAGGAAAAAATATGAACAAATCTCACACGTTGATAGGCGTGTAATTAAGTTTATTGGGGATTAAGTTTCTTGTAGAATAAAGAAACTACCACTCTCTCTCACTTTATAAAAGACAACAGATTACCTTCACAAATGTATCAATTAATTCTATCACGTAAGTTTCATAATTTGTGATTAAGAGAGGACAAGGGAGAGAAAGACAATCTCACCAGAAGAAATATAATGGTTGTTCAAGGTTAGTAATTTAATTGTTTATTTGTTATTCAAGTTTTATGAATGTGAAAATGATGAAGTTCCAAGATCCATGTTTAAATTAAATTTTTGCTTACATGTGTTATCAGAGCATGGTTTAAGAATTCATGATTTTTCATTCCTTATAGATGATTTATGTGCCCTGGATTTTAAATGGGGTATTATCTTTTATGAATCTATTATGTGATGGGTTTATGTGAATCAATGAAAATTGAATTTAGTTTCAATTAATATTATTTCCACATAATTGATTGTTTGATTCTCT